>CAJQUN010000061.1:1478227-2026525 GCA_907163345.1 Haberlea rhodopensis
AGAGTGTTGGTAGCTCGGGAAGAGCTTTGTATACTCGGGAAGAGTAGGTGCTCGGGAAGAGATTGTGTACTCGGGAAGAGTAGTGTGCTCGGGAAGAGTTGGGTTGTGGCTAACTTGGAGCCCTCAAGGCCAAGATCTATTTTTCTAGTGGAACCTCGGTTGGAGGTTATCTAACCGGGAAGAGGAGACGTAGGCGATTCATCGCCGAACTTCTATAACAAATCTCTTGTTCTTTATTGTTATTTCCTTTACGCATTTATTTATTTTGTTCTTTTATTTATCGATTGACTCAAGGCTTCCGCAAAGCGCAAAACTCTTTAGTTTTTCAAACTCATTTTAAAAAGCTAAAGTAGCCAAGGAATCTCATTCACCCCCCCCCCCCTCTTCGATTCCAACAAGGTGTTTCTCCATATAGCAGTCAAAGATTTCTTCTTCGGAATCATGGAGAAGTTAAACGAGGAAAACCAAGATTGGTGATCAACTATAAAGGGATCAACAAAATCTTGGAGTTTGATGTATATTTTATCCCAAGCAGAGAACATTTGGTAAATAACATCAATAATGCCAAAGTGTTTACAAATTCGATTGCAAGTCTGGATTCTACAAGATTGAGATAGAGGAAGCTAGCAGAAAGTTCCAACATCTCTACACCGCAGGACACTATATATGGAATGTTATGCCGATGGATTTGCAAATGCTCCAAGATATATCAAACAAAGCCGGATAATTTTTCAAAGATTACTCAGCTTCATGTTCGTATATATTGACGACATCCTCATTACGTCAAAGAAACATGAAAGAGCATCTTAAACATTTGGAAATCTTTTCAGATGTTTGTTACAATCATGATTAGTGCACTCCGAAAGGAAGACATTGATTGATACAAGATAGATCGAGTTCATTGGAATTGAGATCGACGAATCTGGAATCATCTTGCAGAATCATATTGTTGAGAAAGTGCAAGGATATCCAGATGACCTCAAGGATTTAAAGCAACTTCAGAGTTTTCTAGGAGTTGTTAATTTTGCTTGGATGTTCATCAACCTAGCAGGACACAGGAATGTGTCCAGTTCACTATTCAAAAAAGATGTTGAGTTCGAATGGATGAAGATAACAGATAAGTTGTCAAACAGATTAAAGAAGTTGCAGGCAATACCAAAGCTTGCAATTCCAAACGATGAGGATGGACTAATATTATATACAGATGCCATGATCATTGGTGGACTGCGGTTCTTATGAAGGGCACACCAGATGGAGAAGTGTCATGCAGACTATGGTGCATGGACACGACGACACAAATTTTCAAAATTTATAGGATACCACACGGCTGGGACACGCATGCATATTTATATATATATTATCATGTATTATATTAAAAATACTGGAAATTCACATTTTTTAATTTTAAAACCATGTAACAACAATATTCTTACTAAATTCAACAAGCGTATAAATAAATGCATGTCACTGGAATCATCATAATATCACACATACTACCACCCAATGCGTATTACTTCATTAACATAAAGTTAACAAGTAAGTCCAAATAAAATATAATATCAAATATATTCTTATCAAATTAATAAGCTCATAAATAAACGATGTCTGTAAAATCATCATAATATTAATGATACTAGAACAAAATGTATATGACTTCAATTAACATACAGTTTAACAAACACGTCCAAGTTTTATTTTAGTCAAAAACTTTTAAAATTGAACAATTAACCTAAAAATGTGTCATTCCCTTGTCGGACACGCCCCTCAGAAGTGTCCGACACGGGTGCCCGAATTAATTTTTATTTTTGAATTAAGGACACTCCATGTGGCGTGTCCGATAGGTGTCGGTGTCCGAGGAATGTCCGATACTGCACCGAGTGATTTTCAGGAGTGTCTGTGCATCATAGCATGCAGATATTGCAGCACTCTATTTGACAACAACGAAGTTATCAGATGGCGCATCAACGAGAAGAAGTTCTTTGCAGTTCGAAAGGCTTTCAAAAAATTGTCATTATTTTTAATTGCAAAGAAGTTTATCTTGAAAGTAGATAATACGCGTGTAAGTCTTTTCTGAAAAATAAAATTGAATCGAAACCAGAAAAGGCTAGACTTTTAGATGGCAAGCTGAATGTCAATATTATGATTATGATATTGTCATTGTGAAATCAGATAAAAATGTTCTTCAGATTTCTTGACACGAGATGGAGGGGACACATAGCTAGCGATACCCTCAAACGAGTTA
This sequence comes from Haberlea rhodopensis, assembly GCA_907163345.1. NCBI lineage: Eukaryota > Viridiplantae > Streptophyta > Magnoliopsida > Lamiales > Gesneriaceae > Haberlea > Haberlea rhodopensis. The sequence continues at coordinate 1,480,470 of CAJQUN010000061.1, forward strand.
GGCATCTCAGGAAAACCTGGAGATCCTTGAACGAGATTTTGGGACTCTTTGTCTCAATGGTGAGGTCGCATGACGACTACAACAGACAGATCAGGACCTAGTTTTCGGTCATATACGAGGTTGCCTTCAGGCCCAAGAACACTTGTTCGAAGTCTTGAAAGGGCCTTCCTCCAGGCCGCATCTCCGACGGTGCAAAAATGAGTGTTTAGAGAACAAGACTCATCTAACCCGGAGGCAAGGGATTCACATACCCCTGTCATAGGTTGTCACACCCCAAATCACATCTATTATTATAAGTTATATATAGCTACGTAAACATTTCGGCAGCATCTCCTCTATTTGTATAACATCCGGACACATTTCGGCGGCATCTTACTTCACTCATTTACACAATTCACCATTTTCATCTTAAGTTACAAGGTTCGAGAACTCATCATTTGCCAGTGCATTTGTACTCTTCAAACATACTTGTACTTTAATTCCCAATTAGTATCATGATTTTGCTCTTTGATTATAATCTTGACTATTCCGTATTCAACTTAGGAAATGAATGGCAACTAGGTTGTACTAGAGAACACTTGAGTTGTTCATTTCATGTATACACAAAACAAATATAATTTTGATATGTAAACTCCATCTCCCCTTCGGACATTGCATCAAACATTTGTCTAGCCCCCATCCATTCATTCTTTTCCCATTTAAGTTAATCAGTATGTTCTTATCCTTACCTTTCTGCAATACCGTTAATAACAAAGCAAGTAACGCGTTGAAAATAAATAAATTTAGGGAACATATAAAACATAACATGATAAAATAAAACTTACTGGCATGGTTGTGCTCCACAAGTTCTGAGCTCGTGTACATGGACAGTCTACAGAACCAAAACCGTGCTCTGATACCACTCAATGTCACACCCCAAATCACATCTATTATATTATAAGTTATATATATAGCTACGTAAACATTTCGGGGGAATCTCCTCTATTTGTATAACATCCAGAGACACAACAACATCAATATATAAGATTCATATCACCATAACACCATCATACTATTTACATACAATTATTTACTTTCTCAAAGTAAAATTTTCAAAGATAGTTCCGCAGATTTAAAAGCCAAACGGTAACAAAATAACATAAGAAAACCGTGTGCTTTTTAAAAGATAAATCTGCATACCCAAAAAGCAAATAAGATAACCCCATAGCCCAGCAGGTCGTCATCCATGTACAACAGATCTCCGAAACTCGTAGGAGCTCATCACCTTGCCCAGTAAGTCTGAGTCTCAGATATCGTCATGCTCACCTACAATGCATGAACTACATTAGCTAATTCTCAGTAAATAAAAATCATGCATGCTATGAAAATGACATGAGATATCAATAACATGTATACCAAGATGCATACTCGAATTACAACATAATCTCAAAATTCTTGTCAAATATTGTTTATCATCGGTCTAATCTATCACCTACACTAATTCATAATTTTTCAGCAATACTAGAACTTTAGGCTTTTCATAAACACCATAAATATGAAGAGAAAATTACCTCTAATTGAAGATAATAACTCGAAGATTCCAAATATGTAATTTATTTGAAGTTTCGACAGTGTTACGGAGTCTAAAATCAAATAAACCACATAACCCTCTCTCTCGGCTGAGTGTGTGTGTGCGTGTGAAAAGTGTGTGTGCGCGGAGTTTCTAATTTTATCAGATAAATATGTTTAAGTAAAAATTTATGTCGGTGACTACGTGAACTTTTATATTATTTTATGTATTGTTGCATATTAGTTTTAATATGTAATTACTTAAAGTATTAATTTATTATATCTTTTGGGATTCACTTGATTCATTAATTATGGTATCATAACAATCTAATTTGCAAACTAGTTCGGAATAAAAGATGTAGATCTATGTCTTATCTTTCATCTGGATTTGGAATCACACAATTTGGACCTCGGACGAGAGTTAATATAATCTACCTAAACATGATACACTTCAAAATTAATTTTCCCCTTCCTCCGATAGTTCTCGGCAAAAACTCAAAACATGAAAGTGGTAGCTCTACGAGTTATCTTTTTAACGTAATTGACCTCGTCGTATTTCGGTGAATTTCGACGAAGATTTAAACATTTTACTACTATATCCACATAAATTCAAGTATTAGACTCGGGTATTACATAGGTGCTGCAGATGATGCATTCCTTGAGGATGTACAAGCTGAAGCGAATGTTGAGAGTCAGGTGTCAGTACAATCTGAACCTTCAACCCAGCACATCTGGGGTAAAAGATGGAGAGTTGAACCTTAGGCCACAGACAGACACTTCTAGGGTTCAAATTAACAAGGATTTAGTGTCTTCTCCTATGCAGTATTAGCAACGTACTTAGGGAAACTGATTACCAGGCGGGGTATCAATCTAAACAGAATAATTGTTGATATCTCCGAAAAATATCCAAGGGTTTGGTTTGAAACCAGGTAGCCATCCAAACGAGGTACACGAATGGTATAATTTTGGAGCTCGGCTTTGGTTTATACTGTTGCACCAGCATTATCTGAAATCTCCAAATTAACAAAGTGGATCAGAGAAACTGATCACGAGACATGGGCCAATAATCCACATTTGGCTCGAGGAGATATATTGGAGTTGTATTTTCAGTGCCGCTCCAGAACCAGCAAATAAAGGCTTTATTGAAGCTTTTCACTTTATCAAGGGCCTTAGAAATATTAAAACGGCGCTACCAAAAGACTCACCAGTATTAGTTGGAGCCATCACCTAAGATGAAGCTTCAACCAGACGAGCGTGGGGTCTTTGGGTTTGGACAAAGTCAAATACTCATTCAATTTCTTTCAAAATTCAGTCAATGGAACTTTCATGCTGAATTAGATGACAGGAACAACAACAGGATTTTCCGAAGAACTCTTCAAAACAAAAGGAGAATTCTTTGGGAGAACAAGATTCTGGCAAGCAAATAAACTTACCAGAAATTCTGCCAACATGTCACATATTGGCCGATTGAGAGATCGGATTTGCCAAGCATGCCCGGAGCAAAAAGAACCAGAATTTGGGAAAGGATTTCAATCCAAACCCGACAGATCAGAGGCAGGAAAAGACAAAGGACCTGCTAATAAGAGGGCACGTTTTCCTAAAGCTCGGGGACCACAAAAGCCAATAATGGAAAATAATGGACCACTCACGAGAAAAATTGGCACACTCAGACAAAAGATGTCAGACCATGAGATAAAGGCGCACTTAACATGGGACAAGACTTTGGAATCCGCAACTGACGGATTCATGCCTATATAAGGCCAGGCATAGAGGAAGCTAATGACATCAATAATTCTCCATAGTTTTCTCAGAAATAAATACTATAGTTTTCAAGCTGTAATCTTATCATCTTTCATAGCTTGGTATTTTTTTCTGTCTATCCTTGTAATATTTCAGTTTTCAATTTAGTTTGTATATCTGTTTCAAGTCTAGCCTCATTATATGAGAGGCTAACAAGTTAGTCTCCTCCCATGAGGATATGTGTTAATGTAATAAATATTATAAGTATTTCCAGAATAAAACAAAGGCTTTTGCCCATCTATCTCCCATATTTCTTTAAAAAAAAATTTATATCCGGTTATGCCATACACCTTAAAGGTAGGAAGCGAATTTAGTGTTGTGCGGTCTGAAGGAGTCGGATAACTTGCCAGACTAACCTCGCATGAGGTGCTGAGGTTGGATGGTGAGGAGCCATTCGTAAAACAGTCTGGGGGTAGTAATTTTCGACTGGTGGATTTACAATCCACTTCACCCGGTGCCGTTATGGTCAAAAATGTATATATTGTTTTGTCAAATCTTATTGTAATACGGAAGCATGATTGACCTATTATTTATTTTAACATGTTCTTTGAATAAGTGTTTTTAATTATGATTAGAAAGTCTAAAGATGAACCGTGAGTCATTTGCAAAAGTATGCTCTTGAGTTCTTCTCAAGATGACAGAAACGGTAGGATCTCATGTTCATAAAATGATACTATTAGGATAAAGAAGATAATGAATAGTATACAGTGACATATTTGATCTTAAAATATGTTTCAAGGGGTAAGGATGCAATTAAATTAAAAGTTGATTGGACCGCGTGGACCACATGAACCACATGGGGTTATAGATATCATTTCAACCAAGAATAGACCTAGATGAACTAATGTTTTATTGCTAGACTATGATGAATTTTTGTTCACTAGAGAGTATCGTCCTGAAATTTTCCCATCTTTTAAGATTAGTCCGTTTTGATTGGTATTTATTGTAGCAAAATTGTGTTTGAATATTATAAAAAAGGGATTTAAAAATTAAAAAGATAGGTTTCATTTATCATACTTTGAATTGCTATAGAATTTTCGCAACTACGTTCCCTTATCTACTTCAAAATTGAGCTGCATGGATTAGAGAAGGTTGATTAAAAAAAATATCATTTATACAAAATTTAGGTATGTTGATTATATCATAAAATTAGAAATGTAATGAAGTGGTTCAAGAAAACCTATCGTGATACCTATCAGATCAGCAAAGCCAGGGCCTTGACATTTTCATTTACGGTCTACTTTATTTGGTCAGTTAAGAACGCCTAACTTTTTGAAGACCCTTGCCTAGATTTGGATTAATCTATTTTCTGAACCAAATTGCATGTATTTCGATGTATATAAATAATATGTAGCCATATGATATTTTTACAAGGGACGTTGTTATTTGAGAGAACCATGTAGTCTTTGATCATTATATTCTTGCCCGGTTATGCACGGTATCTATACTTCTTGCATTTGGGTAACATAATTTTGATTTACCAATATTATTTATTTAACTATTTGGAGTACTATTACAACTATAAGGAGGGGACGACAAACTCGAACCTGAATATCCGCACTCGCAATGACGAATGGTGCTAGAGGCCATCGACAGTTTCTATTTCTATTATATTTTAAATTTATAATATGTTAAAGTTTTCCATGTTTTACGCATATATCGCTTGTGCTTCGACCGATAACTATTATGATATATCTTTATTATTTTTACCATATTATATTTAAAAATTAATATAATATAAAATAAATATCATATCTCTTAATCTATTTTCTTCATTCATCTTAAATATCCTTATAATAAATACATATGATATCTTAATTTGTGATTTTAATTTTTTTAAATGTTTTTAGTATTCAAAACTAATAAAACATATATCAACATTATATTATTAAATAATAAAGCATTTTATTAATTATATATTATTGTTTCAAAATATTCATTCTCCATGCTACTTTATTCTTACGAGTAAAAATAAAATAAAATGTTATAGACTCAAATACAAATTTAAATATAAAATTCCATCATAATTCTTATTATATAAAAATATTTATTACAAATAAAATTAGATTAATATATTAAATTTAACATACATCAACCGGTTGTTTTTAAAACAATTAAAAAAAAATTCAAAAATACCTCAAATTTTAAACCTTGCAAAACTGCTTCAAAACTCCGTTGCTATATAGGCGGATGCTAGATATTTATTTTTTTAATTATTTTTTGCAGCTTCAACTTTTGCAACTAGCTATGTCGAGTTATTCTTTTTTGTGGAAATCGGCCATGCCGATATGATTAAACGTTTAACAATTCTACGAGGAAGTAGTTTTGCAAATTTAAAGTTTAAGGTATTTTCTAAATTTTTATTTTTTTAATGATTTTTAAAAAACAAACTAAGTTAATCCCATCAAAAAAGGGTAAAAGTGGACAACCCCAACATTTATATAATTTAGCACTTTATCTCCCAACCTTTCAAAATGTGCACTTAATACCTGAACAATTTTAAGTAGTATACTTGACCCTCTAATAATGTTAGGGAACAATTTTCCCGAATATTCTGGCTATAAATTCCTTCACGTGCATTGCACATACCTTGGTCTACGATATATATGTCTTTTCATGTATTTTATGCAGGCATTTTACGAGTATACCCACAGAAAGTACATGAAAAATAATTTTACGAGCATATCCCAGTCGAGGAAATTACTCATAAAATTCATACAGAAAATATAGGAAAAGATTTACATACTCTCGATCGTGGCGTGTGAGATGCATATGAAAAAACTTACAATCAGAATATTCGAAAAAATTATTCCAAAATATTATCTAGTGGATTTAAAGCAAAATGTATCTTTTGAAAGATTAGTAGTTTGATTGCCCTTTTTTTAACCTTAGAAAAATCTCCGGCAATAATTTGGTTTAGGTTTAGGTTTAGGGTTAGGAAGAGGACTGCAGATTCGTTCTGTCTACAGTTTTTTCATCCCGTGTAAACAAAACATAGTGATTGTGAAGATCGACATGAAGGTGAAGTCGTTGAGAACCATTTTATTTTCATCAGACAAAGAAACAGGGAAGGTGAAATATCTGAACGGAACAGTGTGCAGCTGCGACCATGAAGAAGCCAACGCGGACCTCAGACTGGAAATAATTGAAAAATCCGTGCTTCGAAAGCGTCAAAACATTTCGCGGGACGACGGCGTTTCTGAAATCGTTTCGAAGTTGAAGACGAGAGAAAGAAAAAGGAGAAAAAGAGGAGTACAAAGAGCAATGGAATTGAAGTTGCCGAATCTTCAGTGAGAATTGAATTTCTAGTTGGTTTATTTGAATGATTTTTTTTGTTTTGTTTTTGCCATTCAAGATGTGTTTGGGTTGAAGGATCTCTTTTATGAATTTGAAATCTTTGGTTTTAAGTTCGTGATTTGAAAAAGGAGTACGCGATCTTATTTTCTATAGAAACTGGCATAACCAAGTCCTTTTGTCCAGATAGACCATTGGCATCTTGTCACATTTTATCGAGTTATGCTGTTCACCAATTAATGTATTGGTAACCCGTTTTCAGGAGACGATTCAAATAGACATGGGTTTCCGAGATTTTTGTGGGGATTTATTTCAGGTAATTTTTGAAACCTAAAATCGAGATTTGTTCGTTATGTCTTGCAGCTGGTTGCTTATAATTGAGTCGCACTAAAGTTATTTTTTTCCTCCTATGTTGGAAGAGCAGTGGAGCTCATTTTGTTTTTCGATTGGGCTAGTCATTAGTTTGGCTGGTACCTTTTATGTGAAATTAAGGTGCTTTAGTGGCTGTTTAGATAATTTTGTGCTTTGCATTTGGAAATCTGTCTCCTGATCTCGAATTTAATTTAATATTATTTTTTTCGATCTTGTGTTTTCTAGCTTATATTTGTGTCTGATTGGAGCATTTTGTTTTCTTTCCCTGTGTTGAAACATGTAGTATGTTAAACTGTAATTTTCGTTGTCTGTTGATCTTGAAACATGATTTTCGTATATCGATGTTTCATTATCTTTGATTGCCTTAGGTTGATAATGTGAAGCATGTCGGTAATGTGAAGGATGAAGGGAAGCCCGAGACTAATGAAGCCATTGAAAATTTCTTATAAATCTATCGAAACAAAACCTGTTGAGGTGTCGGACAATACTGTCCTGAGGAAACTTCTTGTGAGTTGAAATAATTTGTGTACAAGTCTCATTTTGGGTTATTCACGTGTCTCCATCAAGAAGGCTTAGTTGGTTGTTACACATATCATGATCTCAGCGGGGGCCAAGGTACTTTGATCCTCCAAATAACAGTTGGGGAGCATGCTATAATTGTGGGGAAAGAGGGGCATACAGCTGTCAACTGTACTTCTGCTAGGCGCAAGAAACCTTGCTTTGTTTGTGGAAGCTTTTGAACACAATGCAAAACAGTGTACCAAGGTGTGTGCTCAAGACTATTGCCAATTTACCCGAGTTTATTATATTGAAATATGAGAATAATTACTCTAGATGTCATATTTTTCTTATTTCCTCGCTATAGTATGAAGTCCATTTGTAATTTTCATGGGCTCATACAGGTTCCGATAGTTTGATCCACAAATTTGCATTCCTGTTTGACAGTAAATTATCCTGTGATTTTGTATATGCAATGTTCACACGAAGTCTCAGGTGTTGCTCATAAGCCTTTGTTGTTTAGAGTTTTGTCACTGCTTTTCATGCGATGTTTGTTTGTCGTATTCTTTCTTCCTAATCTGGGTTTCTTCTTTTTTATTTTGGAAGGGAAGCGTCTGCTATATTTGCAAGCAACAAGGACACCGGGCAAAAGATTGCCCTGAAAAAAACCAGAGCTCAAAGATATGTCTAAGATGTGGAGACGAGGGTCATGATTTGTTCATATGTAGGAACAACTATTCTTTCGATGATCTCAAGGTCCTTATTTTATGCATGATTAATGTAAGATACGCATTTCAACAGGATTTTAATTTTTTTTCTTGCTCCCTGATCTTTGCAGAATATACAATGTTATGTTTGTCACAGATTTGGTCATCTTTGTTGTGTAAAGTGTAGTGATCCTGGCCCAAGAGAGGTTTCCTGTTATAGGTGTGGTCTGTCAGGCCATACTGGTTTGGTAAGATTTTGTCCACATCCTTCTCTTATTATTTTCAATTGCTATTGATTGAATCGGAAGTAGGTCAATTTTTCAGGGCTAAGTTGCTGTTGCATGTAAAGTTTCTGACATTTTGACCTGCGTACTGTACCACACTCAACTATTTTCATGGCAAGAATCTATCAGTAGCATAATTTCATGTGTTTTTAACAGACAGTCATTGAATATTGTTAGATAGTCATTTGATATTACTCAGATCCAAAGTATACGAAGTTCTTTATGTAATCACTGACGAAGCACGAGCTCATGAATTTGTTTCATTTTCGTAGATTTCCACTTGGATTTCCTATTTTCAATATGTTGTGTCATCCATTAACCTTGTCTAAAAATGGGATTGGGGCCTGAATTGTGTGTAGTGGGGTGATACTGTGATGTGAGCACGCAAGATGGTTTCAGCATCTCTGATTCATGGCAACATGCTCTATTATTTGGAAAAATATCTGCATGCATCATTGCTTAATGATATACTTTTTGTTTATGCAGGCTTGTACAGGGTCCTGCATGGATACAAACGGCCCAAGATCGGCACGTTCATGTTATAAGTGTGGTATTGAAGGGCATTTTGCTCGTGAATGCTGCACCAGCTCAACAAAGGTATGCTTAATACTTATTCACTCTTTCGCCTAGATTTGAACATCCCAAATATCAGGTCTGAACCTCATATCTACCTGTCTTTTTCCCCAAATTGGGTACTCCCCCTAGATATACCCTCCTTTGTAATGGTGCGAGAAATTCATCTTTGTTTGTCTTCTCACAGTCGACCAAGAGAAATCGTGAATTATCAATTCCTAAAGTGAGATCATCGAAGAAGAAAAAAGACCAAATGGGAGTCAAATCTGCACCTCACGACCTTGGCAATAAGTACAAAAAGCAAAGAATTCAGTACAGTGAACTCACATCACCTGTTAAAATTAAACACAGAGGTGGTTGGACCACTGAACATCCTGGAGATTTTCATAGAACCAAATTCAAACCAGATAATTGGAGATTCCCCTGTAACCCCAAACAACAGAGGATCTAAAATCTCTAGTTTGAATGGCAATTATTCTTCGAGCCCTCGTCCTCCCAAAAGACACAGCAACTTTTCTGATTCGACTTCCTATGGTTCGGGCCATTATTATCCACGTAGGTTTTCAGCTTCACGATATGGCAATAGCAATAATGACTGGTCGGGTGGAAGTTATAATCGTTGGTAGATATTTGGTCTGTGGTTGTTGAAACTCGGCAACGGCTCTGTTCTTCACCATGTTGATCACGTTTAATGTTTAATGGTTAGTGAGAGAGCTGAAAATCAATGTTGGCTTGCGATTGTTGGATGTCCAGAGGCTCTATTCGAATGATGTTCTCATCATCTTCTTCTTCCCAGTCGGGAACGTAATAGTGTTGTTCTACTAACCATGCTATGGTTCATTAGATGAATTCCAAGTTCTTACAAAGTCATTTTCCTTTTAATATTGAAACAAATTTGCTGGAAAACCTCCGATTAGGCATACATCAACAGTAGACCCCCCCCCCCCCGGCCCTTTTTTATTTTGTGCCTATTTTCAAGAATATTTTTTATTTAGGAAATGACATCATGATCATTCACAGTGAATACATAAAAATTGCATTTCATCGAGAAAGGAAAAAAATAACTAATCGGCTTCGTGTGCGTTTTGATTGGTAATGTAATGTTTTGAAAATTGATTCATTCAGTGGGCATAAAGTGTATATCTAATATATTTAATTATATTAAAGTTTAGCAAGTTGACATAATTAACGGAAATAAAGTCACGCGAGGACAAATAAGAGTAAAATTAGTTAAGATTATTGAAAAACAGCAGAAGTTATATAAGCTCGGCTATATAAGCCACATATTTCAGCTCGAATGTCTTCGTTCCTTTATGTATCTCCTCTAGTTTTACCACACATCCTATGGAGCATACATATATCTATCATCTTTTAGATGTAATTTCTTTTGGGTGCCCAGCATTCTGTCACATACAATATTGTAGGTCTGATGGCAGTTCTATAAAACTTCTTATTCATTATCAGTGGGATATTACGATTGCATAGAACTTCGGTGGTATTTCTCCATTTCAACCAGTCTACCTATATTATGTGGTTAACTCGCTATCAATCTCTTCATCTTTTTGGATAACATGCCCTATATATCGAAACTTGATGCTCAATGATACATATTGCCCATTTAGTGTTATAACATCGGGAACCCGAGATGTACAAACACTATATTTGCACTTCATATATTCTGTTTTAGACCTATTTAATCCAAAATTCTTTGATTACAAGGTATCTCTTTATAACTCCAATTTAGCACTGACCATGTTCTGATCTCGTCGCTTAACATAACATCATCGGCGAAAAGCATGATCCAAGGTAATTTAGTATGTATGTCTTTTATTACCTCATCAATTACTAAAGCGGCCAATAAATTACTCACTTGAGTTAAACTTAACTGATAAAGACGAAGACCAGCTGAGTCAACCTTGCTTAACAGATCAGACTAGCTGAGTGTCTAACTCAACTAAACAAAAACAGATTAGCGACGTTGTCAAAGTTAAGTTGCAGATAGTCAATAAGTCAAATATGAACATCGACGAACTCATAAAAATGTACAAAGAAGTTATAATTTTATAAGTACTTCCCAACGAAGATATTTATGTGTCTAACAGACAAATCAAGTTGATGGTTATATAAGCACTCTAAGATTGATGAAAAAAGAGAAGGGAGGGGGCGGTTTTATACATTTCGCAACTCTCGTTAATATTCTTAGAAGAGGTTGATCCAAAAATGGGGAGCTTGAAAGATATATCAAGCAGAGAGCATACCCCAAAATACATGCATCATCTTCGAGTTTTAGTTATTGTTGGTATATTTAATTGGAAATTACTCAAATCAAGAGTTTTATTGGGGCCCATTTTATTTTTTATTTGTTCAAAAAATAATACATGGAATAATATATTTTTTATTTCGAAATATAAAAACAAATATCTTAAATTTTCTAATTTCTAGAAACAAAGTATAAAAAATTTATATATGCACGCACATACATAAAGTATAATTGCATAGATAATAATATGGGAAAAACTACATTCTATTAATCAAAAAATAAATAAAAATAACAACATTCTAGATCCTATGCTTCACATATTCAACAATTTTAGAACTTAAACATTTTATCACGACATTTTAATTCCTAACCTTTCCAAAACAAAAAAGAACAAAACAAAAAATGGTTAGTGCCATTAGTAAACGGCTAATATTAACTATATATACTAGATGAGTTTACTTCGAATGATATGATTATATTGATAAGTTATATTGTGATTATTAACGTGATTGATAGGATACGCAGTGATGATGGATAAATAATAGCATGTTTACTTTAAATAATTGAGATTTAGATTATACATATGATTATATAATAAATTATTTTTACTCTTAGGTGTTATTGTCGGCTCTGACATTGGGTAGAGATGTCTATAATGACAAGGTGCAAAGAAAGAATGTATATTGATTACTCGTGTATTGTTCAACTAAAGTCTATCCAAATGTCTAAGATGAATGTAATAGAATACTTAATTTTATAGTTGTACACTGTACTTATAACTGTATTTAAAGAATCCTATAAGAGTAGCTAAAAATATGTTGAAATTTGGATATTTTTAGACTTTTATAGAGTTTTTTAAAAGTTGTGTTGAATACCACCCGACTTTTTAAACCTTTATGAAAGGCTAATTTGAATACTAGTAAACTTTTATAAAGTGTGAGAGTACTCGTAATTGTTTAGTCAAGTGCTTTTATATTGCTTTTGTTTAAAGTTTGAAAACATTATTTTTTAAGCAAAAACATCGAGTGTTTGTTATTAAAATAAAAAAATTAGTTTAATGAACTTCAAGTAATTACAAAATTACCATAGCTCAATCTAGAGTTGCAAGAAGAATCTCATTAATTGCTTCTCTACTTCTGCCTTTACTGTGTCTTTAAAGAATTAATAACAGAAGCCAATAAATCAAACACCAAAAATCTATCTTTTGGTCTGAAAAACTGATAAAAATTTCTGAAAGTATTTTCAAACACACCATATATAAAATCTAGATTGAATATCAGTAGATTTTTGTAAAATATATAAAAATTTAGATTGAATCTTTATAAACTTTTAAATACTATACGAGTCGTTAAAAATTATGGTTGGATTTAGGTCTTCTAATTAACACAAACAAATCTATAAAGAATTTTATTTCATTAGAACAATGGAGCAATTTCATTAGAACCATGGGCACAATTGTTCGCTAGTACAAATGTACAATCACAGTTCCATAATCCATACGGCGATGCAAAATTTAAAAAAATCTTCCCTCTCCATTTTCTCTCTTCATTTTCTCAGTATTCACCAAATAATCATCGTTCCCGACAAGAGAATCGAGAAAACCCTCTGTCTTGCTCGCCGATTCAGTCTCGTCTCTCTTTCCACACAACCCTTCTGACTACTAATTTCGGGTGAATTTTGACTTCAAGACTGATGTATGTTCGCCCGTCATGAATTATTGATTAACTGATCCTTTTGAAGGGTCTCCGGAAAAACCCCTTTTTCATTCGGAACCCACAAATTTCGTAGCTTCTGTTGATGTTTTGGTCATGTGTTGATGAGTTTGTCGGTTTTACCCATTGAATTTATATTGGTGAAAAGTTCTGTTAGATTTTACCTGCATTAACTGGAATAGTATCATAATTAAGTTAAATTCAATACCCGTCAATGGCGGACGACTTGATTTTGCAATTTTCCTCCAATTCTTCAAACCAGTCAGATCAGTCCTCCAAGATAGCGAAACTGGAGGCCAGAATGGTGGGCAAGGCTTCCTCGACAGTTGCCACACAAAACCAAGCCACGGTCCAGCACAATTCGTGGTCTGAAGCTGGGAAGTTTAGTGTGCAGACCGAGAGTCTGCCCGATTCTGCCATTGATAGTGATGATTCTGATGGTGATGTGAGTAATTGATTTGTAAAAGATGATTTTTTCCCCATGTGTCTTTTTTGGTGTTATCGAGCGTATCACAGCCTGCTCACCGAGTGAAGTGAAAATGAATACTTAAGGAGAACTAAGGTATTAAACTTGAAAGCTGTCAAGTTTTGCTGCTGAAATTGGTATACCAATGACATGCATTTTTTTGTTAGCATCCATGGAGAGTGTTGATTGTAAGGAATTATAAGATCCTGTTATCATGGATTCACTTTTCATAGCAGCAACAACTACTAAGCCTTTCAACTTCCAAGTGTTGAGCATTATCGTCGTATGACTTGTCAGTTTAATTCAAGTATGAACCATCATAAAGTGATCATGAACACCATATTGAAATCTAATCCCCAGACTGCATCCGCGGATAAAGAAAAAACATGAAGAGAAGAAATGCACGCTGGAAGGCACATGCATAGTACCACGCAAGTAGTGCAAAATACATCAAACACAACCAGTTTTGCTATCGACAATGTATTCTATACTCTATTGTCATTTCATCAAATAGAGATCCAATACCCCATACCCAGTCCAACGGGTTTTACACGATTTTCTTTATTTCTAAGAAAAATTAAAGAGAACCCGTCAAAATCACAGAATAGTACATGTTGCCATGGAATATGCATGATACAATTTAAAGATTCTTTTATGACTATCTTTAGCTTTGATGTCGTGATAATTTTATTACTTTGTTGTATTCTTATTTTGGTATGTATGACATGGATGTGCCTTGTTAGTTACTCAAAATTTATAAATATTATACACATGCACACTCGCTTGTCTCTGTTGTCAGGACAAGAAACAATGACTTGCAAGAAACTGTGTAGAAATCCCAAATTGCCTCGTGCGTGACAGGTTGAATTACCTGTTATACCTACCCCGTTGTCATGTCTGTATGCAGTGAAATCTTTAGGGTGGATTTTAATTTGCTGCTGTTTGTTTAACTCCAGAATGTTTAAGCATGATTCTAGACACACCTCTTCTATTTTAGCTTATTGCCCATTTTGACATGTTTCTATTCACGTTGTAGAATGGAGGTGAGTTTCTCATATTAGCTAATACTCAAAAGAGGCTTAAAGTTGAAGAAGATCTTGGCCCGACCACTGTTCTTGTTGAGGTATATAATTTCTGGCACCAATTTGCGTGTTGATGTTTCTGAAAACTTATGCTTATCTTGTTCTTTACTCTGATTGTTCGTTTCTTCATTGTTCTTTGCCATCCACTGGTTGAAATTGCAATGGCATGTTATTTCATAGTTCCAAGTCTTCTTTGGTTATGTATTGCATTGTTTCTTATATTTTACTCTTTGTATGAATATATTAATGCTCAAGGAAATGTATCAGGCAGTGAATGACACAAAGAAAAAGATCACAGAAACATTAGAAGTTGACAATACAGGTGCGGAAGCAAGTAAGAGAAAACAAGGCCGTGGAAGGGGAAATTCTGCTTCTGGTAGAGGTCTAAATCACCGCGGTACTGATCAGTCAAAAAATCAGATGATTTCTCCATCAAATGATCAAGTTGAAAAGTCAAATCAAAAGGTGTGTTTAATTAATTGTTTTCAAGTTTTTTTTTATTATCAAGAAAATAAAATTTATAAAGAGGTACCAGAGGTACACAAGAAAGTTTAAAAGTTACAAAGAGAAAATAAAAACAGATAACTAAAACTAAAAAACTTGATATAAAATACAACTAATGGGCTCCAGATCCAATCCGTGCAAGAGTAACCGAATGCTCCATGTTTTCTGTTTTTAATCCAAAACCAGCTCGTGAACTTGATCAAATCCAAAACCTCGTCCTTTTGTTCGATCGGGCTTCTAATTTATGATTGTTGTAGGGACGTAAATTTGGCCAACAAGCACAACCAAAGACTCTTAGGAATGAATAATCAGGTTTACGTTTGTAGAGGAGTTCATATGGGCTGAGATTGTGAAGGACAGGGGTAGGAAGACGATTGATCAAGTACGTGGCTGTGATAAACGCATCTTCCAAGTATAGAAGGGGTAGATTGGAGTGAGATAGTAGACTGAGACCAACCTCGACAATATGTCGATGTCGGCGTTCAATGGATCCCATTTGTTGATGAGTGTGTGGACATGATAGGCGATGATCAATGCCAGTGTCTTTGAAATACTTATGTAAGTGTCGATACTCACCGCCCCAATCGGATTGGATGGATTTAATCTTACGTTCAAAGTATTTTTCGACATAACATTGAAATTGTAGGAAAACTTTTTCGACATCAGATTTGAATTTGAGAGGAAAAACCCAAAAAAAATTAGAAAAGTCATCCAAGAAACTTACATAATAACGAGCACCAGTAGTAGAGGCCACCGAAGCTGGCCCCCAAACATCAGTAAAAATTAAATCTAAAGGTGCACGAGATACATAAATAGAAGTTTTAAAAGGTAAAGCATGGCTCTTGGCCTTTTGACAATCAGAGCAAATGTTGTTAGTATTATTACTAATGAAAGGAATATGATAACAAGAGAGGATGCGAGAAACAATTGCAGGGGCAGCATGACCAAGACGCCGATGCCAGCCTTGAAAGGAAACACGAATGCTGGAAAGTGCTTGAGGATAGGCGTGATTTGAGGAGAACCTATACAAGCCCTTACTGAGTTGACCGCGATGGAGGATGTTCCCCGAGTATGCCTTCACAAGAAAATATTTGGCATGAAATTCAAAATAAACATTATTGTCTAAGCAAAACTTATGGACAGAAAGGAGGTTTTGTTGAATTTGAGGGACAAGAAGAACTTGATTAAGAATAAAGGATGTGGATGGGGTAGAGATTGAGGAGGAACCAAGTTTAGAGATGTGCAAACCTTGACCATCACAAACTTGCAATTGATCCCCGCCATTATAGGGAGTACTGTGGATGTTTAATTGACTCAAGTCATTGGTTATGTGATGGGTGGCACCAGTGTCAGCAGTCCACGCATTCTCCCAGATGTTTTGTGGAGTAGCAACAAATGCTTGCTTATTCTATGGGCGAGGATCTTGATAGTTATTATCAAAACGATGGTAACATCGGCGTATTGAGTGTCCCGGCTTTTCACAAACTTGGCACACAATCGGATTTATTTGATCAGTGCGTGGTGAAAAGGAAGAATTGCCACGAAAATAGGAGTTTCGTCCCTTGCCGCGATAACCTCCTCGTCCCCTGTTGTTACTTTGTGGAGTGCGCTGCACAACATTAGCTTCAACATTATGTGTAGTGATTGTAGCATGGTGACGTGAGAGGCGAGACTCTGTGGCCATAAGCAAATAGTAGACCTCTTCAAGTGTGATAGGATCAGAACGAGCGTAGATAGAGGATACAATACTATCGTATTCGTGGCCTAGACCAGCAAGAATATAGGCAACAACATCATCATTTTTTAGACTCCGCCCAGCAACCGCAAGGTTATCCGCAAGTTTGGTGATAGAAAAGAAGTAATCACTAGCAGATTGATTACCTTTCTTTGCATTTGCAAGATGAGTCCGTACTTGCATTGTGCGTGCCCTGGACTTGTAGGCAAAGTGTTGTTCAAGTGCATTCCATACTTCATGAGAGGTAGTATAAGAGGCTACTTGAGCAAGGATACTATCAGTCATGGATGACATAATAGTGCTTAGGATCAAATTGTCTTGACGAATCCAATGACCAGAGGCAGGATTGGGAATTTGATTCAGAATCTATAGCACTGATATGTGTGGGTGGTGGTGTGGTGGTGTGGTGGAACCAGTAAGAAAACCGAATAGATCTTGGCCTTTGAAATAGGGACCAGTTGTGCCTTCCATAAAAGATAGTTCTCGGTATTTAATTTGATAGTAACAATGTGAGACATTGGAGTGACAGATAGTGAAGGGGAAGAGGAAGAATCAGTGCAAGTGGAAGAGGATGACATATTTGACTATGGTCTTTATTGGCTCCGATACCATATAGCAAAGTGAAATCGAGAAGAAAAAGAGAGATTCACTGTATTTGGTTTTATTGAATTAATGATAAAATGTACAGTAGTTATCTTATATAGATATCAGCATAAACCTAACTCCTATATACATGATAAGATAATGTATACTTTGAATGATAGATAAGATATAAATCAAACACATAATCTCTAATCTTGGTCCTCTTCCATCGGTTGAATATCAGAAGGTATTTTATCTTCTACACACTCTGTACATCATTGTCATTATTTGTTTCAATGGCCCCATGTTGGAGATTTGTCAATTCAATGTACAGTTTGTGCTATTTTTCCTTGAGTTCTTCCGCAATAATACTGACTTAAAGCTGTTAAATGGTATACTATCATAAATTTAAGGTTTGTGTGAGAATTGGTCATGTAATTCAAGTTTTACAAGAAAATACACTTTCCATATCAGCACCTCAAGCTTTCATTGACACTTTGAATGAGAAATGTAGGGCAGAAATATGTTTTGGCGGCAAACAAAATGAGATCTTAATTTTACAGATGCCAAAAAGTCACATGGTTTCAAAATTGGAAAATGAAACCTCGAGATAATGAGAAGGGCACTCTTCCTCTTGGCACTATAAGAAAATGGGATGAAGTATATTTTTATGACCTTAGTATTTTATCTGCACATATATTTAAAGAATTCAAGGTAGGTGTGTTGCCATTTCTCCACTTATTTGTTTAAGTTATCTCCCAAGACATACTGTTCCATATCACATAGTTTGTTTAAGATTTTGAGTCTCTATCATGTGATAGGCATAGGAACCATGTTTAGAAAACTTTACTCAATCATTGATTTGACCACTTTGCTGGGAAATTATGTTGTGTCCTGTTGAATTGGCATGTACAAATTTGATTGGTCAACAACCAGTCACGAAGTAGCAAAATAGGATAAAAATCACCACATGCGTCTTGGCCCAGTAACACCCTAGAGTCCCAATTTGGGATAAGGTCTCGAGTTCGAGACCCATATAAAACACCCCTCCCCAAATAGAAAAATGGAAATCGAGGAACTGGAAAAATAGTATAAGAATCCAGGAACCAGCAAATTCGAGTAACCAGGCTTCCCCTGCCCCCTTACGCATAAACATTTTGTACCTTTTTCACGGTTTAAAATCATATGCCTCCTCTTTATTTCTCTACCTAGATCTGAAAGATTTGATTTCTCTGGAGAACCTCTTCCCTTTCCAACTGTACAATAAAATTCTTCGAAATTTTCTAGTTCTCTTATCTCTCGTTTCTAAAAGTTTCAGTTTTTTTTTTACAAATCAGAGAAAATGGTGGCTTTACTGAATCTGGTAAATTAATACTTGTTTTACATCTTTTTTTCCTTTCTTAGCTAACAGTTAATTTTTATCATCCTTTCTTCACTGTCAAATTGGCGATGTTTGGTTTGGTGGATATACATTATTATAGTGATTTTAATTCTGTAGCATTTTTTTTCAAAGCATTTACTTAATTTTGTAGCTTTTAACTCATTATTCTGATTTTTTTTTCCCGTGGAATAAAATGGACTGATATAACCAAATTATATGCGGGTAGTTGTTTATTTGCTATTTCTTCTAATATATTACTGTGCATTTACTTGCACTTTTGTCCGTCGGGCTACACAGGATGGTTACCTTGTGGAGCATTTCGGACACGATGGCCGCTCATCAATTGAGGTTTTCTTGTTTCTTTTGAGCCTTTTAATAAATTTGAAGTCAATATTATTCAATTAAATGTCAACCTTAAAATCCAAGTCCAATCACTTGGTTACTGCCTGAATATTATGATTGCTGAGCCTTTGAAACAATGTCATTTGAATGGCTATTTTTATAAAAAAAAAAAAATATATATAATTTGATTGGCTGTTAGTTGATCAAATTTATCTTTTATTCAATAACATTAGGAAGAACTGACATCTTTGCGTACAAAAGTTGGAGCGTTGGAAGAAGAACTAAGAAAATACCGTGAAGAGGCCTTTGATTATTTTAATCAATATCAGCAATTACAAAAGGTAATATTGCTGTGTTCTTGATTTCTCTTTGGATTTCTGGAAGTCAGTAGAACGTCTGACTGCTATTGTACTTTTAACATGAAGATCAAATGACTTTCACTTTTAATGCAGAACTCTGTTTTGGTTCTGATTTGTTTTTCTACTTAAACAGGAGCTAAAGGATCTGAAAGATTATGAACAACAGATGAAACCAAAGGTCTGTTTTTTTCCTTTCCTCTTTAGCTTGGAATTTGCTAAGTAATCTTTTATTCCTGCAGTCACATTTCTAACACAGTTACTTTACTGTTCTTTTGATGCAGAGAATGAAAGTAATATCCGATATATTGATATCGGTTTCAAAAGCGGAGAGACAAGAAGCAAGGATGAAAGTACGCCAAGATTCCTTAAGAATTGGCAATGTGAGGGTGATCAGGTACGCCAAAAGTTAAAATTTCACCTAGTATAATAGCTTGATTATCCAACCATGTTCTGCGCATGCAACCGGTTTACATCAATCAGCTTGTTTGGTGGCCGATCCAGCACTTGTGGTTGCCAGGGGCCAAATTTTGTGGAAGAACCGAGTTCATGTAAAGCTTATATTGGCAAAACTTTTTTTTTGAAAGTTTAGGACTTAGTCACTATCGAGTTGGATTTTTTAGATTCTTTGAAGATGCAATATGGGAATTATCAAGATTCTCCAGTCCTGGACTTTTGTTCTATCATATGCAAAAGAACCAAATCTAGACAAATATTACCATTTTTCTAATTCGAGTTCAAGCTTGAACTTTTTAGATGGTTCAAAGCTTGAAAAATGAAAAATTTTAGGCTTGAGTTCCACTCAACGTAAATTTGAATTTAAGCTCGATTCATTTTGAACATAATTATTGAATTCTATAAACCAAAGGCTCAAATCTATCCCCAAGCTTGTGAGTCCGCGTAGTTTATAGAATGTTTAGGAAATATAAAATAAAGTATTAAAGTTTGTGAACTATCGAACAAAATAATTCAGGCTTGAGTTTGGTTCAAAAAAATATTTGAACATCTTTGAGCTGAGTCCGAATTTGAGAATTTCGATTATGATTTACGAACAAGTATTCGAGCTGCCTCGAAAGCTAGCGACCAGATTGGTTTGTTTGCATCCCTACTACTGTTACTCTTACCTTACAAACTTTTTAATTGTTAAAAAGTAGTATTTCCTTTTGATCAGCCTCCCTTTTAATGCGACTAATAACTAAAGAATCTGACCAATAGCTGTCATGCTCTGTTGGCGTTGGTATGACTATTTTTTCAGGTTATGTTAAATTTGTTCTTCACTGATTTGGATAGGGCGGGAACTGTTATATCCGAGGCTTGGGAAGATGGGCAAGCACTGAAGGACATCAATTCTCACCTTGTATGTTGCTGCTCAGGTCACTATAAATTGTTTTGATTGTTTTCACTCTTATTTTCTTTTACTTGTCCACTATGTTTTGATTGTTTTCACTCTTATTTTTCTTTTACTCGTCCACTATACTTTATCTTTTACGTAACACCCGTTCCAGTTATATATGCATTATATTGGGTTTTGGTCATTTTAGAAAGTGTGACAGCTTGATGCTGCTTTGTGTTAGACTTTGGTTCCAAATATTAATCCTTCTGATTTTGTCACTTTGAGACCTTATCAACTGAATTTGGCTGTCCAACTGTTTTTGTCTGATATTTCTTTTGTAGTTAGTGAATGATTTAGACTGCTCGTTCTCATGACTATAACTATGTCGTGATGAGGTTTTCATGATGGTCAGTTTTGTCACCATCCTGAAACATGCAAGAATGTTATATAATGTGAATATTTATTGTTTCTTACCTGTGATTGTGTTTCATGCTTAAATTCGGTAATATAAATGCTTAACTCAAAGTGCCTCGACCTGCTTTATATTATTTGCTTTGTGAGCATATGTTGGTTGTCTCTTTGCTTATCCAGCCAATACATATTGTCTCAATGATGAAACATATTTGTTCAGAGAAACTTGCTGGAGACAAAAGAGGCTCTTGAAAGGCAACGAAAGTCTTTGAAGAAACGCCAACCTGGTAAGGGTTTTCACTTTTCCTTTATAAATTTATGATCCTCAACGCTGTAACTGTTATTATCAGTAACAATGATCTTTCCTATTGAACATTTTCAATGCATCCTTGAAAGAGAGTAAATTTATGGTTGAGCCTTGTCCCTTGTTATTGTGAAGACCATGATTATGATATGGAATTGAAGTCTGAACAGGGTCTGCTATGGGTCTATGATGATGTCAGATAACTATAACTTGTAAACAATTGGTCAATATTGTTCCGAAGTGACTGAACTTAATCTAATTGCTGTTGGGTGGAAAATTCAATCTCTTTTATAATTTATCTCATCTGCTTTAGTCGTAGATGGTCCATTGCTCGTTTGTTTCATTGTTTGTGGCTCCTTCCAATTTTTCTTTCTTGTTTTTAGTTTGTGCCAGAAGCATTTCTGTACCCTGGAATCTCTCTTTGTATAATATTATAGAATGCAATAGCTTCTTAGTTTTTTAATATTCTTTTTATTCCCTCTGAGTTATATTCTATGCATCAAACCGATTCCTATGGCTTTATGGTTGTCGATTGCAGATAAGGGTGATGCAACTGAAACAGAGGGTGGTGCTCACGAAGAAGATATTATCATTCAGGATGAAATTTATAAGTCTCGCCTAGCCAGCATTAAACGCGTGAGTTGGTTCTTTTTTGTAATTGTTCAGTTATTATTTAATTTCTTATGTTATGGCAACTTGAACTGTTATTAGGAGGAAGAAAATGTAATGCGTGAAAGAGATCGATATGAATTGGAGAAAGGAAAGCTAATACGGGAAATGAAACGTATAAGGGATGAGGATGGCTCTCGTTTTAATAATTTTCAGATCTTGAACCATCGTTACGCACTCTTAAACCTTATAGGCAAAGGAGGATTTAGTGAGGTTTACAAGGTTTGGACTACAATGAAAATGGATGTTTCTTTCTTCTTGATTTGTAAAGCGAGGATTGAAATTCTTGCGATGATATTTAATAAGAAATATTGGCAGGCTTTTGATTTGGTGGAGCATAAATATGTTGCCTGCAAGCTGCATGGTTTAAATGCTCAGTGGAGTGAAGATAAGAAGCAAAGTTATATACGACATGCAATCAGGGAGTACAACATTCACAAGACATTGGTTCATCCATCACATTGTTCGGCTGTGGGACATTTTTGAGATTGATCAGAACACATTCTGCACCATCTTGGAATATTGCAATGGTATGATTCATATGTATTCTACCTTAATTACACAATCAATGAAAATTCTTTCTTGAAGAAGACAAAATGTTAAAAATTTAGGACAGAATTGAAACATACCCCTGCAGATATTACCTGCCAATAAATTTAAAGAATGGGTGTTATAGTTGTTCCTTGTATGTTCAATGCACGTATTTATGTATACATAAAGATGAACGTCATTTGGATGATTCATCCTATTCGCCATAGCCTACTTTGTGCTCTACTACGATGATGGAAATAAAAAAATGCTGTCTTCAGGCAAGGATCTGGATGCTGTTTTAAAAGCTACTCCTATATTGCCAGAAAGAGAAGCTAGGATAATCATCGTACAGATCTTTCAAGGCCTTGTTTATCTAAACAGAAGATCCCAGAAAATTATACATTATGACTTGAAGCCTGGAAATGTCCTATTTGATGAGTTCGGTGTTGCTAAAGTCACGGATTTTGGTCTTAGTAAGATTGTGGAGGATGATGTTGGCTCCCAAGGAATGGAACTTACATCCCAAGGAGCCGGGACTTATTGGTGAGTTATGAAGCATTCCAAATTTTCTTACCCTATCATTTTCTTTCGAGTTTCAAGTGCGATAGGAGCCGGCCATCCAACGTATTTATCTATTTTTCTGCCAAGATCTCTCTATGTGTATGGACCATCTTTTTTAAGTTTTGGATTGTTGAAGTTACTTCTGATTTTCATTCTTGAATCATTATCACGCTGTAATGTCAGGTATCTTCCTCCAGAATGCTTTGAGCTGAGCAAGACTCCTCTTATATCCTCAAAGGTCAGTGATAAACAAATTTCCCTTTCTAGGAATTGTTTGAAGTTGGAACTAACAATGGTATATTAACGAGTGCATAAATTTCTCCAACATTAGTTTAAGACACACTGGCACTGACAGGCTATTCAGTTTTCAAGTTCATTTATACTTTTGCTCGAGTTAATTGCTGTAAAATTTTACTTACTTTCACTATATATGGAAACAGGTTGATGTTTGGTCTGCAGGAATTTTGTTGTACCAAATGCTGTTTGGCAGACGCCCTTTTGGTCACGACCAGAGCCAAGAACGCATTCTGCGTGAAGATACAATCATTAAAGCTCGTAAAGTGGAGTTTCCTTCAAGGCCATCTGTTTCAAATGAGGCAAAGGTAAGTTCTTTCATGACAGCTTCATTTTTTTTTAAACGAAAAGTGAAATTTCTCTATACGTTAGACCTGGTGAACCGATTTATTTTCAACACCTTGAGGACGGGGTTGTAAAGGGGGTAGAGCATGCGCCTGAGTAAGGGTCAATCGAGTCGAACATTAAAAGTTTTTTTGGGACTGAGTTAAAATTAAACTTCGGACTTAATTCATTTGATTTGTACTTAAGTTCTTGAGCTCTATCAAGCAAGTTGTCAATTATGGCCAAGCTATATTAAAGCTCATGAGCAATTGAACAAAATATGTTGGGTTCGAAATTCGACTTGAAGTTACTCAAATATATTCAAGCTCAATTTGAATTTGATGACGTTGATTAAAAGTCAAATAATTTGTTGTGTCATTACCTCGAGAGCAAGTATTTTACCTTAACAAATTTATTTTTTCGTTAGGATTTTATCCGTCGGTGTTTGACCTACAATCAAGCAGAGAGACCCGAATGTTTTAAGCATTGCCAATGATCCATACCTTTATTATACAAAGAAATGAGGAAGGACTGTACAAACTTAGTTTCAGAAGGCTGGCCTGACAAGATCATGAAATGTCTCATTTACCCTTTGAGTTGGGAAGATAGATTATAGTAACCATGGGGAATTTTGTATAGTTGTAATCCCTTGGTAATTTTATTACCCTGTTTTTTATACCTGAAATAGGTATTTCAAATATGTTTTGGAGTTAATATAATTTTTTTGTTCTGTATTCTGTTCTAAATCCTCCTGTGTATGTGTTGTGTAAAGCTGGCCAAGTGAAACATGAAAATGGAGGGGCAAAAGAGGAACTTTGGTTTGATTTAATTATTTATCATATTTTCTTGCGTTAGGGATTAAATAAATTATTGTTGTCACCACGCTGTATGAATTCGGATTAATTATCAACTATCTCTTATTAGATGGTTGGTTATGAATTTACTATTCATTTTTAAGATAATAGATATAAAATTTTAAAAAATTTCAAGCCTCCACCTAGGGTTGAAAAAAAAAAACACCAAAATCCAACCGCTCATCTGATCTTCATTCATCCATTCGTATCTGCCCGTTTCAACATTTAAAAAAAGGAGTTGCAGTTGAAAAATTGAGCAACTTGTATTTATATAGACGGATAATAGATTATTGCACCTCCATCTGTTTATGTGGGGGAGGGAGTCGAGACTTCCTGGATCGATTGTGTGAGTGATGCCAGCTGGGCCAACGACCTTCAACGTTTTTGCTTTTACTTTTGTCTATGCTTTGCACTGCAATTTTATATCCGCAGCTTGAGCACATAAAGAGAGGTAAATCCCACATATAGCTTCCTTTTGTATACATGGTAAATAAACACATGTGATAGGGTATGTTGTCCGTTAAAAGATGTATATATCCGGTTTAAATCTCACTTATAGACAACTCAACATTTTAAAATACACCGCCTTTAAAAAACATAATATAACATACCAAACGTTATAGACCAATTGTATTGAATTGGTACATAAGTGGTAATACCGGTCATACAAGCAATTTCCTTCGTTGTAAACAAAACACAATTAATCCTATGAATTAAAATATATCAGAAAACTATATATTTTATCACACTATATTAAACTATCCATTTTAATTTTTATCAATAAGGTTATAAATCATTTATTTGTCTTATTCCACGAACCAAACAGTAGCTAAAAATATAAGAAAAATCTTTAATTTAATAAATGGTAAAATAATTAATTGATGATTGTTGTTTGCTAACATTCAAATGATAAATACATTTTACAACCTTTCTAAAAGAATTCATAATCATTTTTTTGGTGCAAAAAATAGGTGAAAATAAAATTGGGGGTTGAAAATGATCATAAGACATTGGATATTCAAAATGTGTCATTTAGTAGTATTTGTCACCTTATGTTAAAAAAATCTTACTATTATTTTTCAGTAATGCGTCACAATAATAGTTTAACAAGATAGCTAGAATATTTTATTTATACATTCCGGGACTCGATGAATAGCGGGAGTTTCGTGCATCGAATGTTTCCTTAATTTTATTTTTATTGTTGAGTAAAATATTGATATAAATTTTGCTCAATTTATTTAAAGTTCAAATTTAAATTTATTTATATGCATAAAAATAAAATTAATTCCTAAAAAATGCGACATATTTGTTGAAAAGAATCGGGAAGACTCCTGTCATAAAACCTCACACCTCGTCAATTCAATTCCCTCCATTTTCATTCTCACTCTCAAATGTACGGAGGAAGGCATTGGATTCAACAAAGCTCAAAATCAGCGCCTTGAACTGGTGAGTGGCAAGTGCTTACAACTTTTCAGGGTCGTAAATTTTCTCCACAGTTCTTCCATGCTCGGCAATTGGCGCATATTCTGTAAAACCCTAGAATTTTTTGGTTTTGTTGGCTCTATTTATCTTCAGTCGAGATAATCTGCACTTTTATTATCTCCCGGTTGTTCAAGCTTTGGTGGGTTGGTTGCCTGTTTCAAACCTCTATTTGGTTTATTTACTCATTTATGTAGCTTATTTTGTATTTATGATCCATCTTTTTGGCTTGTTGCTTCAGCGCATAATGATTCATTATGAAGTTGTCTATGGATTTGAATGTTAAATTAATTTGTTTTTTAGATTGCAGACGAGTTGCAAACCTTTTGGATTCTCAACATCACCATGTACATAAAGCAGGTAACTAAGCACCCCTCCGCATTGATTGTTTTTACTATTGTGTTATGGATTCGTGCTTATTTAAGTGCTAGCCATTTACGTTCTAGATTGTAATAGAAGGGTTTAAGAGTTACCGGGAGCAAGTTGCCACTGAAACGTTCAGTCCCAAAGTCAACTGTGTTGGTACATCATTTTAATTGTCACCTTCTTTTTTTGAATTTTTGGTTTAATTTTGCTTCCATACACGTATCTGGATTGAGAATTGAATTTTATGTCCTGCAGTTGGGGCTAACGGATCTGGCAAATCTAACTTTTTCCATGGTACTTTCATTTTGAAATTTTGTCTCCTGATATTTATTTTTTAGGACTGATTTTAATGCCAAATGAACTTATATTCGCAGCAATTCGCTTTGTAATAAGCGATTTATTTCATAACCTACGTAGCGAAGAAAGGCAAGCGTTGCTTCATGTAAGATGTGCTCTGCAGTAACATAGTAATGTTCTCTGCAGTTTTGCTTATTATTCTACCAGTTTCTGAGGCAATAAATGCTCCTATTTTTCTGGTTGGGCAGGAAGGTGCAGGCCACCAATTATTATCTGCATTTGTGGAGATCGTGTTTGATAACTCTGACAACCGTATTCCAGTAATGATCATATGATTCATGGATAGTCTTACAAGAATTGTTCGTATGATGAAATTTGTAATGAGAATTGCTTTTGTTTTAGTTGTTTCCTCACTGGTAAATCGTTGCACAAGTGTTTCTTTTTTGTTATGTTACCCAAATAGACTTCAACCAAAAAAAAAATACCGAATTAATAATTGACACTTGACAGCAAATGAGTGTAATGCTGGTAGTGAGAAGGTATATATCATCACTACATTCCTTCCGATTTAGTTGCACATGTCAATAATATCACTTTGTGGTCCCTGGGATTTTGGATTTGTACTTGTGCTACCCGCATATCCTATGGACTACTTGTGGAACTAATGGAACATTCTTTATAGAGCTGAGGGCCAGATTTATTTTATTCTTTTCATATTTTAATTTAGACTTTACTTGTACCCTGCAGTTTATTTATGTGTAGTCTGAAGGTATTTGCATGCAAAACTATGAAGGCTAATGGTTTAGTAGGTGTAAAGAGAAGTGTGTGTACATTTTGTCAAGCGTGTGTTGGCTTTTCCATATTCTCAATTACATGTGGAATGGTTGTTGGGCTGTTCTCAGATTTTTAAAATAACTTGTTATTTTTTTTAAAAATTTCTTTTACAGGTTGACAAGGAGGAAGTACGTCTGAGGAGAACTATTGGTGTTAAAAAAGATGAATATTTCTTGGATGGAAAACATATTACGTGTGTATCAATTTGGATTCCTCGTGTGAATATCTTTTAT
Source organism: Haberlea rhodopensis (assembly GCA_907163345.1). Classification (NCBI taxonomy): domain Eukaryota; kingdom Viridiplantae; phylum Streptophyta; class Magnoliopsida; order Lamiales; family Gesneriaceae; genus Haberlea; species Haberlea rhodopensis. The sequence continues at coordinate 1,508,456 of CAJQUN010000061.1, forward strand.
ATTGTGCCTGGGCATTGTTCCCTTACTTCCAAATCCATCCTCTTTGATGATCGAATGTGTGATGGTTGGTGGTTTGCAGGAAGACAGAAGTCATGAATCTGCTGGAAAGTGCTGGATTCTCTCGTTCTAATCCATATTATGTTGTGCAGCAGGGAAAGGTCTGGGATTTTTTTTTCTTGTTTTCCTTTCATTTGCTTGGTACAGGTTTCAAACTATTATGCTTTTTTCGCAGATAGCATCTTTAACATTGATGAAGGATTCAGAGAGACTGGATCTGCTGAAAGAAATTGGTGGAACTCGAGTTTATGAGGAGAGAAGACGTGAAAGTCTGAAAATCATGCAGGAGACAGGCAAGTGATTCTTTATTTATTCTTGCGTTGTCATTTTATTTCTCTCTAACAGTTGTCTACTACAGGTAATAAGAAAAAGCAAATTATTCAGGTTGTCCAATACTTGGATGACAGGCTCCGGGAACTTGATGAAGAGAAGGAGGAATTAAAAAAATACCAGCAACTTGATAAGCAGAGAAAATCTCTAGAATACACTATTTATGATAAGGAACTTCATGATGCGAAGCAGAAATTGGTGGAGGTTTGTTACTTTACATTCTTGCAGTCTTCTTTCTTTTTAGATGGAATTGAAATTTATTTTTCCTGATTGGAAATTGTTGCATTGGGAGTGGTACGTTGAAGGATATCAATTTTTTGTTTCACAACAGATATTCAGTTTTCTTTTCTAGAATATATGCTTCTTAGATCTTACCACGTAAAATGAGTAGCATTGAACTTCTCAATTACTTATTTGCCTGTGAGCCTGTCATTATCCAAAAAATTCCCATAAATGGTATAAATTTGTCCTTTTTCCAAAAACATGATTTTCCGATTTTCTGAACCAGAGCAATTTGTTTGATTAGAACAGGCTATGGGACGACGTAACAAACTTTTACTTTATAACACACTTTACTTGTGAACCCTTTCATTGGCAATTTATTATTTTACTTCATCAGTATTTCTCGTTTTTTTAGTGAAAAACCGCCTACGAAAGGAGCGGGGGGTTTGACAGACCCCTACCTGTAAATAAGAAGAAACGGAGAAAAGACAACTACAACGAGGAGGGGACTAGACCAAGACCTCGTAAGGCAAACGAAAAGCAAAACATCAAAACAAAGTCTAGTCAAAATGATAACGAAAAACAAATAAAATAAGCTTCAGTTTCTGAGTGACACAATTTTATTTACCATCACTTAGTTTCATAAGGTGTAAAAGTGTGTTTGGTTCCAAATGTGGAATTTCTAATTCATCACCAATTGTAATGACCACATGACAAGAAATCATTCACCAACTGGTTTACCTTTTTGAAACCTTGGGATTTATTTCATTTGATTTTATGTGACTGTAAAGCACAGTGTCTATGCAGCATGCTTTGGAGAATCTCTCTTCCATTCCTTTTGAGCAGACCGATTGTCACAGTCCCTATGCTCAGGCTCGCGCAAGCGCGACTTCACAATAGACTTATATATCAACTAATTTGTATTCGTCTCCTCTTTAAAAAAAAATGGTTAACCCAAGTTGCTATAAGAGTCCATTATGACCCATATTAACCAATTCAAGCATCTTTTTCTAGCCCATGTGGGATACCCCTCCTTCAGAATGTGATGTCCTCGACGCGGCCTTGCCCCTCGATCCACCACCATCTGGAATCTAGAGGAGGCTTCTACAGGTTCAAGAGTGACTCGCGTAGATGTATCACTTTACCCCACAGGTTCAAGAAGTGGCTCCTATACACGTAGCACTTTGCTAAACAGAACACTTATTTCCTAGTGTTCCTGTTGGTGACACATCATCTGATACCATTCTCTCATTACCTGGGCTCATGCCCGCGCGAGAGCAACTGCATAATGAGTTCATATAGCAACTATTTCGTATTCGTCATCGCTTTACGGAATTGTTAACTTGAGTTGCTATAGGAGTCCATTGTAGCCCATTATTAACCAATTCAAACATATTTTTCTAGCCCATGTAGGATAGGGGCATCACTCCTACCAACTACTCCTTTTATTTATATACTTTACAGAGTTTTGTACTTTTTGTTAGCATCATGTATCTTTTGTCCTTCATACAGTGAGTGTAAAATTTGATTACTGGTACTAAAATGTTGCCATCACTAGAAGTTCTGTACATTGTTCAGTGTCATTTCTCTGAAACCTTTGTTCTGCTCTTATTGACTTGAAATACTTTCTTGTCCTCTATATAAGCATTTAATCTTAGTAAAGTTGAATGTTGATAGATATATGTGAATTGCTAACATTATGTTAGCTCTCAGTGCCTTGTCATGCCAACTTATATCATCTCGTCGCTTTCTTTATAATTTTTTATGACTTTCAGATAGAAGAGGCTCGAAACATTGTTTCTGAAACATCTGCCAAGATGTTTAATAGTGTTTCAGACGCCCATGAAAGGTCAAAAGAGTTGGACAAGTCCCTGAAGGATTTGACTAAAGAAGCTCAGATTCTAAGCAGAGAGAAAGAAACAATTGAGAAACAAAGGACAGAAGCTATTAAAAAGCGAGCAAAACTTGATCTTGATGACCGAGACCTGCAAGAGAAGATCCATGGGAATATCAAAGCTAAGGTGCTGTTGAAACTGGGCTCTCATTAATTTTTTATTTCTAGCTTTTTAGTGAAATCTCTTATATATATGGATTCAGGAGGATGCTGTGAAACAGCTTGAACTTTTGGATAAAGAAATTCAAGGATCTTACTCCGAGCTCAAAACAATCAACCAGCAGTATGAGAACCAAGTTGGACAGGAGGAGAAGTTGACTCGAGGGTTTGTTATCACTTTTCCATGTATTCTTAAAATTTTAACTCGTTTCATCATCTATTTGATGTCTCTCTAATCTGGATTTACAAAAGCAGCCAGCAGATTTTGACTTTTCTTCTAAGAGATATTATAATGTCTGATTAGTTGCATTTTTGAATTTATGGTTGCCCCTGAAAGGAAAGGAAAATTTAAGGTCATGTATGGGCGTCCTTCGTGAGTTTTTTCTCGACAATTATATCCCAGGACACCTCTTGCAATTTGTCAGTTATACGGGGTAAATAACTGGGGCTAGAAATAGTTGTTCTCAATCTTCTTGAAGTTATTTGAGTTCAATCTGGAAGCATGTATGATTTTGTTCCAGTTTTTTTATCCTTGTATGGATGTCCTCTCAACGTTATGTTCTTAATAAACTATGTACGACTAGAATATTGTGTTATTTTTTCTGTATGATCTTTATCCTTCCTCAGATTACCGTGGACTAGCTGGGGAGGGGCCAATTTGAATCTCCCCCGTCCTCCTCCATGGCTTGGACCTATTACTGTCGATTCATTTCACTTTATATTTAAGGATGAATTCAAATTTAAATCAAATGAACATGCAAGAGACTTGTAACTTGTCCTCTTAAATCATATTTTACTTTTCCCATGTACTTTGTCTAAAACATTTTCCCATGTATTCCTCATATTGCGAAGAGGCTTTTAGAGGAAGAGCGTGAGTGTTGTTTGACTAGCTGTTTTGTTCCTAGAGGATGTATAGTGGAAGGATAACCTTCTTTCTACTTCAACACTTTCTCCTACCTAACTTACTAGTTTACTTTTGTTTTCCATGTAATCATACAGAGATTTCTAGGTTGGTGTATAATTTCTATTCTAATTTTTTCATTTTATGTAGTATTATGGAACGTGAAAAGAAGCTTAGCATTCTGTATCAGAAACAGGGCCGTGCTACCCAGTTTGCTAGTAAATCTGCTCGTGACCAGTGGCTTCAAAAAGAAATTAGGGACTATGAGCAAGTTTTATCTTCTAACCTTGCACAGGTTGCTATCCGTACTGATGCTAAATTTTCTTAAAATTGTTACATGGAGGTTTTGGATGATTTGGTACATTTTGAAGTACTTTTCATAGCGTCTTTATGGTGGCTAATTTGGATTGCTGAGGTTACATTTATTCCTTAAGTTTCCTTCTGTGATATGATGCATGTGAGTTAATCGTATCTCTTTTTAATACAGTGGATTGGTATTTTTTGGTCCTTTGTTCAACCGTTTGTTATCTATATTTCATAATGGGAATCTTATGCTCAAGACATAGTCCTTTGTACTCCAATATCCTAATATTGTATCCTTCAAGAACAGAGATATTATGGAAGAATGAGAAAATATCAGTCCAGGAAGTTCAATGCATCCATTCCTGACATATCATATATTTTTTAAAGTAATCTCTATGCTGGCAATTGCAATGCCATCAAGGGGCAATTCATTGGGTGTTACCAGTCTATCCTGTTTTTGGAGAAAAATTAGAGAAGAAAAAGAGCCTGTACTGAGGATCCAGCTATGACATTCCAGTTTGCCTGCCTTTTTCCTCTGAATATCGGAGTACTTTGGCAGCTGGGGTACAGTCTTCTGGGAAATATCTGGTTGAAATAATGTGTTTTGTCGTAAAGATCTATTTTGGCATTGGCCGAATATTAAATATGCAAAATCTGGCAGAGAATTTTAATTAGTTTACTCGTTTGAGTACCCTATCAATTCTGAAATTTCTTGATTAGTGACGATGCGTGTATAAAACTTAGTTTACATGTCATAACTCTCTGGTTCGAAAAGACAATGACATTTACAGTTTAACTGTTCCATTTTATGGTCATCTTCACTTCATCATTCGTACCATACGAGGTTTGGGAGCTTGATAATTATAGATTGATATTTTGATTTGCTGCTTTCTGTTTCCTTTTACTTATGCGGTGGGCTTATTTGTTTCTTAAGATTGCGTGTTCCAAGGTATTGAGGGAATTAACAAGATTTGCAATCTTATCTCCTTCAGGAAAGAAAACTTAGGGATGAAACTGATCAGCTTGAAAAAGATATCAGAGAGAAAGATGCCTACATTAAGGGCAGAAAAAGAGAAGCTGCTGAGTTGGAATCTCTCATTTCTGGATATAGACAAGGCTACAACCAGTACAAAGTGGAGAGAGACAAGTTACATGACGAGCGGAAGTATGATCATTAATATTGTTGTTTCTTTGCCAGATGTTTTTCCTTGTTCAGTGAGTCTAATCTTATTAACAATATCAAGGTCATTGTGGGGAAGAGAGAGTGAGCTTTCTGCTGAAATTGAACAGCTCAAATCAGAGGTTGTGAAAGCAGAGAAAAGCCTTGACCACGCGACTCCTGGTGTGAGTGTTTGATGTCAAAAGTATATTTGGCATTAAAACGTCGATATAGCTTATTGAACTTGACATTCCTCTTACTATTATTTGTGTTTATATGAGAATGTTTTCAGAATCTTTCGAGTCAAACTTTTAGTACAATGATGACCACTATGGAGACAAACATGATAAAAAACCACAAACTTTGTCTCATATGACCATCGACAGAAATTCCCAACTCCTCTTAAATTTACTTCTATTTTGATCCCTGGACATTGCGATCGTCGCATTTTGTTGATGCTCTATCACCATAGCCAAAACTTCTCTATCTCCATTCTTCTCATGTGTCTATTACACACACACTCCCCTACCCCCACTCTCAGACGATCCCCTACATTTCCATCAGTAGATTAACATTTTTAAATCACTGCTGTCAACCACACTGAAGATAAGATTTGTCTCATCACCTGAATTATTTTCTTCTTCTTTGTTCTTTTTATAAATTGCCATTCTTCCCTTTGTGCTGTCATACACTACTTGGCGAAGTTTGCAGAATGATTTTCCTTTACTTGTATTTCAATGCTCGAGAGACTGATGCTTACAGGCATCTTTAGTTTGGAAATTTACACTTGCTGTTGCTACTGTTTCCGTTTTATGTGACTTTATTTTGGACCCTGTAGAAATTCAATTGTAAAATCTTCAGCTTATGGGGGTATAAAATATTGTGTTATTGTTGGAATCTTTTATCAGTTTTATGAGAAACTGTAGAGTGATACTTAAAGTTTGAGAGGAGGCTATCCATAGAGTATCTGATTCGTTTTACCTCTCATGTTGAGTCTGAATCCTAATATTGGTCTAACAGATATCTTCCTTTTCAGTCCCTTCTGTCATGCTCGCCTTAAGTCTGTCCCTTCGTTAATATGTCATCTATCTAATTTTTATCTCCACCTGACATGCTCAGGATATAAGAAGAGGACTGAATTCTGTGAGGAGAATATGTCGAGAGAATGAAATTGGTGGAGTGTTCGGCCCTGTTTTTGAGTTGCTGGATTGTGATGAAAAGTTTTTTACGGCAGTTGAAGTTACTGCTGGAAACAGGTGAAGACAATTCTTGTTATTAACAGACACTGAAATTTAATTTACTTTTGCAGTTAATACCTATTTATTACTTCGTGTTGCTCCCTCTTAATAGAGAAGGAACATGCTGCACATTGTTACACATAACTTTTAAGTTTCTGGAAGCATGTTTTGCTTTTGGCATGCCATCAATGATATGTTCCTCTTTGTTCAGCTTATTTCATGTGGTGGTTGAAAATGATGAAATATCAACCAAGATAATTAGGCACCTTAACGCTCAGAAAGGTGGCCGTGTCACATTCATCCCGTTAAACAGAGTGACAGCTCCACATGTTACTTATCCGCAGAGTTCTGACGTGATACCGCTTTTGAAGAAGTTAAGGTTCTCCCAGGATTTTAACTCTGCATTCGCGCAGGTTGGCCTCATAGCAAAACTTTTTTGACTTTTATACTACTTGTTATTGACAATCTTAAGTGCATTGGTATGAGGTAGGTGGCGTGAGTTGAAATTGGTATTTGAATACAGTTTCTTTAACTATCCAGCCACAATTTTTTGGTAATAGACAACCGCTTTTGACTTTATTTGAGAGAGATTCTTGTCACTAAAGTTGACATTACTTGTATTGGGGTTGGAAGTATGGACACAGTTCCTCTTTTGCATTACCAGCATTTTCCAAATTGCGACAATCTCCTTGCATGTTGATTATGTCTTATTGTCAACAAGCCTTAGCTAGTGGTTTTTTCAGGTTTCCTAATTATAACTTATCATATTTAACTTTGTTCTTTGTCAAATTCACAGGTGTTTGCAAAGACTGTAATTTGCCGTGATTTAGACGTTGCTACAAGGGTTGCCCGTGCAGATGGCCTGGACTGCATCACTTTAGAAGGTTAGTTCGAATTTCACCCTCTTCGTTGTTTGGTTGTTCTTGTCAGGAACTTCTCAAAATCTTTTGATGCAGGTGACCAAGTAAACAAAAAAGGTGGCATGACAGGGGGATTTTATGACTATAGGCGTTCAAAACTGAAATTCATGAACACCATTAGACAAAATACGAAGTCGATTAACATGAAGGAAGATGAACTGGAGAAAGTTAAATACAAACTTCAAGATATCCTTATTAGCTTTTACTTTCTAGCATATTACCAGTTCACTTCGTTGTTGTTATGCATCCACAGCGTGATATTGGCTTGCTTGTGTTTCTTGTTAGTCTTGTGTAGAACTGATGCCTTGAAATTTGAAATTTTGATGGATGACATTTTTGACCTATTATGGTTTGTTTACGAGGTGGGGGTGTATATCTCTTTATTTGTGGTTGTTATCATACATAAAGACTATTGTTGTCTGCACGTTTTTAGGCTCATGCATGTGTGAACATGCTACATCCTGTCACCATGTCTTTGATGTAAAGATAAATAAATACTTGCATACTGTGGCTAATTGGCTACCATGGTTAATTGTGAATTTATAGTGTGCAGTTCTCTCCAAAAATATTAAATTGTAGAATTTTTTGGGACGTGTCTATGCATCTTTTAGTTCTTGTTCCTTCGTTAGTGTATAACTTATGTTTGAATGTTTGGTCGTACATGTTACTGTTTGTTCAACATTTGGCCCTTTTGTTTTCACTGAATATGCCCCACAGATTGATCAGAAAATCAATGAACTGGTGGCAGAGCAGCAGAAAAATGATGCCAAGTTGGCTCATGAGAAATCTGTACTTGAACAGATTAGGCAGGATGCATTGAATACTGAGAGGCAAAAGCAGTCCATTTCTAAGTCTCTTGAAAAGAAAGTGCGTCAACATCTGTAAATAACTAGTGCTTGCAAAGAAAGTTTGACTATTATAATTTACGATGATGGTTGAAATTTTACAGGAAAAGTCGCTCACCAGTATATCAGCTCAAATAGATCAGAATAGAGCTAATATCTCAATGAAACAAGATGAAATGGGAACAGAACTTGTCGATCACTTGACACCTGAAGAGAAAGACTTGCTCTCTCGATTGAATCCTGAAATAACTAATCTTAAGGAGCAGCTAATCACTTGTAGGAGTATACGAATGGAGGTTAGCAAATTGAATGTGTACTTAAGCAAACGCTTATTGCTTGATTACATTTTGTTGATCCGGTAATTTGCGTCCTTTGACAGACCGAAACAAGAAAAGATGAGCTTGAGATGAATCTATCTACGAATCTAGTTAGGCGGAAAGAAGAGTTGGAGGCTGTCAAATCATCGGGAGAGATCGATATGTTACAAGGAGAAGCTGAGTTGAAAAGTCAGGACTTGGCCTATGCAAAGTCATTGGTTGATCAGCTGACTCAACAACTGAAGAGTGAGGCCAGACTTCCTTTTTGAAAAGTTTAATTTCCATTCGATCATTCTTTGTGAACTCAATATATAAAATGTTATACAGGAGTGTCTGATAGCATAGATGAGAGGGATAGGAAGTTGAAAGAGATTAAAGTAGAGAGAGAAAATCTAAAGGTAGTATTTTATCCAGGTGTAATTTTCTGACGTTTTTTTTGTAGGAGGGTCTGTCCACCTCTCAATTACTGCTTTCCTCTATGTATATGTGCCTGGGTGTCTCTCTGTTGTAGATTTTAATACCAATGCTTCTGAATGTAGAATTTGGAAGATAGGTACCAATCTACTCTGCAGGATGAAGCAAAAGAACTGGAGCAACTACTTAGTAAGAAAAATATATATTTGGCCAAACAAGAAGAGCACTCAAAGAAAATTCGGGAACTGGGTCCGCTATCTTCCGATGCCTTTGAAATGTAATCATCATGTTTGAAGTTTTAAAACATTCCAATAAATGTGTTGGATTCCTTGGTTTATTTCGTATTTACTGTTAATGGATCTGCTTTTTGAAGTTGATTTTTGATATGTGAAGTTTCATGTAGACTTACTGAATCAAATTTTGAAATGGTTTGACAATCATATGATTTTTCCCTTGATTCTTCTACTTTATGGTAGAAAAAATGTTCCTTAAGGATATGTTTATAGAGAAGCAGGGATAAATGAGTAGCTTTGTTTTTCTGTGGTTACAGGCACATATAGAGCCAATCACAATGGAGCAAATTGTAATTTGCAATTGTGCATACTTATTTAGCCTCCATTGAAATGGAACATTGTTAGGAGGCTATATCCTTGTTGTGAGGCTATTTTTGCTGGCATTCTTGTAAAACTATTAGAGAAACAATTAACACTTCTTTGATCATATCAGAGAATAAATGTTTGTGAGAAAGTTCTGGATTTGTGACGGACACATTACAACAGTAGATCCTGAACTATGCACTCAATCATCTAAGCAAAATATTATGTATTTAACTTTTTAAATTACATCATTTGTGTGACAAAAGGTAACATTTTAACAATTCATAGTTCATTTGGAAACTATAGAATTCATGATGAAAAGCTGAATTCTGTCCATCTGATTGGACTTTATTTTGGTTAATTTTTTTCTGCTCTGCAAAAGATGGGGATATTAGATCTGTCTGTCTGCTCCCTATTTCTCTAATTTTGATTTCATCCGTCCTCTAATCTTAGTTTCATCATGGTGCAATGTGATCCAGGACATTTTTTTGGTTCAAGTTAAAACACTTGTCTTCATATTTCCATTATCAAGTTGGGTGGAAAGTTAGAAATCGAAGATAATATACTCAAATCAGAGTTGATATAGTGATTTCCTTTATATTTTATCTCCATTATATTTTTCTCATCTTCATAAAACGGTTGACTATAGACATTATGACAGAAGCTTGTGATTCTTGTGTTATGTTTCTCTCTTCACCTTCTTCATGCTATTTCAAAGTCTAACCGTTACATGTGCTATTCAATTCATTATGGACCAGTTTCATAATTTATCATCTTATGTGAATTTTAGGTACAAACGGAAAAACATCAAAGAACTGTACAAACTTCTTCACAAGTGTAATGAGCAACTGCAGCAGTTCAGCCATGTGAACAAAAAAGCACTTGATCAATATGTAAATTTTACTGAGCAACGAGAAGAGCTCCAAAGAAGACAAGCTGAGTTGAATGCGGGTGATGAGGTATGGTTTTTTTTGTAGTTCTGACATTTTTAGCATATGCACCTGGAGGTACTTATACGTTAAAATCAATTCCCACTCTTCTTTGGTAGAAAATCAAAGAGCTTATATCAGTTTTGGATATGAGAAAAGATGAATCAATTGAGCGTACATTTAAAGGTGTTGCTAAGCATTTTCGTGAAGTATTCTCGGAACTCGTGCAAGGAGGTCATGGATTTTTGGTTATGATGAAGAAAAAGGTTTGTTGTGTCATGAGCTTTGGTAGATTTTTAGAGATCTGTTATTTGTGCCTTCATTTCTGTCACAGTGGTTTTCCTGATTCTCTTGAAGGACTGTTCGAGGAAAATGTTTTTATGTACATGATATAATTGTGTTCTTTTATATAGGTCATTAATTTATTGTTAGTGTGTATGATTGGTTATTGCATCAATATCGGGTAACTTAAGTTCTGTTTGGTGATGGAGTCAACTGCAAGATGCAATTGCTCTTCTTTTCCTCTGAAATTGTAATACTTCACTTGTGTTGCAGCACTGTCCTTGATAAGAAATTTTTATGGATTTCCACCATTGATTTACAGGACAACGATGACATTGATAACGATCAAGATGATGATGATCCTCGTCCGGCAGATGCAGAGGGGAGGATTGAGAAGTACGTTGGTGTCAAAGTGAAGGCATGTTTTTGATTTCTTTGGCTTTCTAATATTTTGTTCTAAAACAAAAACACGTTTAACGTCATTTTCGTTACTGGTGAGTAGTGGCCATCTTTTGTTGTATTGGTTTTTAGCTCCGGCCACTTATTTATGCAATTTTGATGAGAAGCTGAAAGTAAATTGGAGCATCTTTAAAATTCCAAATGTGTTGACTCAGAGAACTTCACAATAAAGGGTGCTTGCTAGTCTAGTTCTTGTGTGACTTCTGATCTGATATGCTTCTCACTTGGGCTTCTCTATCTGTGATAGGTTTCTTTTACCGGGCAAGGGGAGACTCAGTCAATGAAACAATTGTCTGGAGGTCAGAAGACCGTGGTGGCACTGGCTCTAATTTTTGCCATTCAGCGATGTGATCCGGCTCCATTTTATCTTTTTGATGAGATAGATGCTGCACTTGATCCTCAGTACAGAACTGCTGTGGGAAGTATCCTTTACGCTGGTTTTTGAAGGTTCTTGTTACCCTTTGACTCGTGAAGTAGCATGAGGTGCTCTGTTGGAATTTTCCATGAGCACCATGCAAGAAAACTTGCTGAACAGGATAGAAAGTCTTTAGGCGCCCAGGGCCAGTTAACTCCAAATAACAAATTATAAATTTAATGTGAATCATAAGTTTTGCCATCCGAAAAATACAATACATTGCCATCCAACTGAATTCTCACGCCTATTCCAAGTCTCGATTATTGTTTTTTATTGTCCATGCTATTACATAGAGCATTGAGTGAGTAATGTATAATTAATAAATGGTTGTTTATGCATAATTGTCTTTTCAACTTTACTACTGTTGCTACTACTATTTTCTTCTCGGTGCTTCTTTAACTTCTTTCGATTAGATATGGTACGTCGAATGGCAGACATGGCTGGCACTCAGTTCATAACCACGACCTTTCGTTCAGAGCTTGTGAAAGTCGCTGACAAGATTTATGGTGTGACACACAAAAACAGAGTCAGCCGTGTTAATGTTGTTTCCAAGGAAGACGCCTTAGATTTTGTCGAGCATGATCAATCACATAATGTTGATTGAGGTTGGTATATCCTCAACACAGTGTCACTTTCAGACATTTGGTGTTTGACTAATTATCATATATTGACTCGATATTTCGTGATTTTGCAGTAGCCAATTAGCATGAAATGTTCAATGACCTGGATGAAATCGTAGTAAATTACAGAAATCTCGGTCTTATGTGATAAATTGTTGTTTCACAATGTTAATATTTGTAGCATGGTGTTGATGTTGAATCTGTGTAGTCTTTACTTTTTCTTCTCTTGAAGTAAAATTGCTATTTGTTATATGTGAAAGTTGCTGAAATGTAGGGGCTGTTGTCTGTAGCTATTGCATGATGTGAACTGATGGTTCAGTAAACCTTAGGCTTTTGTTCTTCATTGTTCAAGTTCTTCCAATTTCGCAAACCCCTCAATTGCTCGAAAATGTTAATGGTTTTGACTTAAGATCCAACCATGCATGAACTACCAGTTCCTGCATCAAAACCGGCGGTTCAACGGGTCAAGTTTTCCCCACCCTAAATCGTAACCTGCCTGGCCGGTTCCTAAACTCGGTGGTTTGGCATATTGTTACTGCTTCGATTTGGTAATTTTTTTAAAAAAATTATCAAAAGTTTCATTGAAAAGAATTTTAAATAGATTCAACTCTTGAAATTCTAAAACTTTAAAAAGTTCAAGATTTAAAGTTTTGAACTTAGTTTGAAATTATTTTAAATAAAATTTAAACAACAAAAAAGGGTATTAAATTTAAATTTAAGTTGTCTGTGTTATTTTAATTATTAATTATGATATTATAGAAAAAGGTTAAATCTACATTTAGATTGTCAGGTTCGTGTGAGTGAATTTATTTGATGTTGCCCCTAAGAGCAGTACCCTTAGGGGTATATCTTATCATATATTGAGAATATTTCAATTGGAATATTCTCAATGTATGGTGGATAGACCCCAAAGGGCAGTGTCCCTGGGGGGTAGCATCAAAAAAATCGTGTGAGTGTGAAGTGTGAAATGTGGCAAGTATGTGATTGATTAGAGATAAGAGATGTCGATATAATGTATTATTTTTATTTAAATTGATAAATTTATATCTTAAAACTACAAATATTTATATTTTTAATTCAAGCTAATTTTGTGAACAAATGCTTTATTGGGTCAGATAATGTATTTCTCCCATAATGTATTTATTAATAAAAATTGGATAAATAATTAGATATTTAAATTTAAAGATATCATATTAATCACTAAATAATAAATTAGAACTTATAAACAACTTAATTTTGTCATAAAATTGATTAATAAAATTTGTACTGATAGTTATATTTATATTATTTTATTTACATATAAAATGGAAGAAATTTTAAATTTTGGAGGCAATAAGTTGAAATATTCGGAGAGAATTTCAAATTTTATAATATTAAAAAATGTTGGAAAGAGCAAAAATAAATTTATTATATAAATTTATAAATGTTTAATTTTTTTACGAAGTTGACTAAAATGTCAAATATCACTGGATAATTTTGTATCTATAATCAAACAATAGATTAGTCCCTACCTAATCTTTGAATCAAACAAGTCCTCAGCGTATTATTTTGATTTTTAATTATGATATTACGAACAAAATAAAAACATAATCCAATGATTCAAAAGTTGGCAAAACTTGCCCATCTTTTATAATCCCGTTGACCCACCAAGTTGAACCTTGGCCACCTCTCTATATTTTGTTAATAATTAAAGTTTGATTTAATTGCTTCCAGTGAATTAATGGTTGTGATTTTAGTTCCTTTTGATTTGTATTGAAATACATTTTCTTGATTATAATTATGATGAGAAATATTTAATGATGTATTAATTATTATTATTATTATTTTTTGGAAATATAGAAAAGGAAAACCGCTTTCAAATATTATTGCTCAAATATTTTTGGAGCTTTAAGATATATATTTTCATAAATTGGCATTGAATTCGTATTTTATATCTTGTCTATACTTTGCATACCAAAAGAATGTTAAAATTCTACCTTATCCAATTTCAATTACACTTATCTATTTTGTTTTTCTATGGATCTCAAATATCCAAATAATCTTGGACCATTGGATTTAGCATTGAGGTATTCTTACCCTTAAGTTAGCAAGAACTCGACCATATTTTATGACATTTTACTACCACTCGGCATTTTAGAAATAGAGTACGTGTTAACTGTCACATTAACGACATTTTTTATGAAAAACCGTGTGGGAAAAATCATAAACAAGGAAAAAATGTATAACTTGGACTACTCCCCTTATTGCAAGCATCACTTAAAATCACCAAGTCGTTTGCATTGCATTCTTGTACACTAATTTCTCAGAAGTTGAACTATATAGATGCATTCACCACATCTATAAGTGTATGCCCATCACTAATATTAAATCAAAAGGATGGACATTAATCACAATTGAATATTTTCTCATAATTGACTTCGGTTTTTGTTGACAATCTCTATAGATTGTGGTTCCAGACTTGAATCCGAGTCGTCCCAAAAGGGGACATGACCTTTTATCATCGGGCTAAGATCGGAGGCTCACATACATTAATTACTTTGCATAATGTCAAGCGGCACATTAAAAGCAAAAAATACTATCAAATGACTATATTATTTATCCCATAGTTTTGGAGAACAAATAATTTGTTGCTCCACCATCCACTTGTTCCCTTTCAACTCCTTTTTCTTCTTCTTCTTCTTTTTTTTTTATTAAAACATTTGGATTCACATGCTATTTAATTTGGCAGTCTCATGTTCAAGTGGTGATAAATGTGTGTATACATTCATTGTAAGGTAAATTGCATTTTCACCTCTCGTGCTTCTTACGTTCTTCCCCATTCAATGTGTGAATTTTGTAGAAGGGTCATTTTTAACGGGAATTTCGATGCTATTGTCAGGACCTAAAATACACTTATTTTAACCTATCACCTATGCTACATGTCCCATGACCCGTGGCCCAAAATGATTTGAGGTTGTCGGTTCCACATAATTTTTGTGTAGGAACAACCAATTCAAAATATTTTGGGTCATTGAATCCGTCTCATTTTTACCATGGTCCCTCCGATGATTGTCTGTTCTCATTGTAACTTATTGCTTCTATTTTTAAATAATTTATTTTATGCCTATAGTTTTTTTAAAAATTTTGTTATACTAAATTGATATTATTTTTGTAATCAGCTTCTTATTAAAATTGTGTGCAAATACGTGTTAATGATTATTATTTTATGCTTGAATATTGATATAAGTATTTCAATTCATATTCGTTGATAAATTAATAATAATAATATTTTTGCCACTCGCATCAATTTTTATGGTTCCATCTTGGTCTGAAGTTTGTTAATGAGTTACAAGCAATTTGCAAATATGAACATGCATACCACGACCACTTTGGTCTAATATCACTGCCTCTCGCAATTTAGAAGAAGATCATGAGCCAAAATTGGTATACCTTCTGGTAGCGCCATTTTTATATTTTTTAAGGTGTTTTCGTCTGGTCTTCATGAGCTTGATAAAATGAAATTGTTGTAAAATAAAAAACAATTCCCAATACTAAAAAATAAAAATATGAACATATATGACCTATGTTACACGGATACGGATACGCGGATACGTGGATACGCAGATACGGGTACGATTGCACGGGATTTTTGAAATTTGTAGGATACGATACGTCTGGATATAATTAATAATATTTGTAAGAAATCAAGTTTCAAGCATATAATCAACATTAAACACATTAGAAATCAGAATAAAGTTGCAAACTCACCAATTTCACGACAAATGGTAAAATATTAATCCATGACATCTAAAAATTTCAAGCATATAATCGACATTAAACACATTAAGGTGGTTAGGAAATATGGATTAAGTTAAATAATTTAATTTTAATTACAGTTTCAACTAGGGGTGGTTACCGGATCAAACCGGTCCGGTCCGGATCGGAACCGGTCGGTTCCGGGCCCGTTATGGGCGGAATCGATCCAATCCGATAAGGAACCGGATCGGATCCGGTTCCGGGTTGGACCGGTTCCAACCCGGAACTGGATTTTTCTCTTTTTTTAAAAAAGGAAAAAATGAAAGGAGTTATCGAAATATATTTTTTTTTTTTTAAAATGGATCCGGTTTCGGTTCAATCCGGAACCGGATCCGTTTGGTCCGGAACCGGTAAGATACCGGATCCGGAACGGTAGAACCGATTCGGTCCGGTATCAAACCGGTTCCGGACCGGTTAGTCCGGTTCCGGTTTCGGACCGGACTAACCGGTCCGGTTTCGGACCGGGTCCGGATCGACCCGGTCCGATAAGCACCCCTAGTTTCAACCCTAATTTTTAAAAAAATTTCAAAAGTTCCCGTATCTAAGCCGTATCGGATACGGTCAGCGGCGTATCCTGACCGTATCTGAAACGTATCCGAAATAAAAACTTAATTTTTGTCCCCAGATACGCCACGTGGCGTATCCGATACGTATCGATGTCGTATTCAAGCGTGTCCGTATCCTAGAAGTATCCGATACTTGATCGTGAAATTTTTTGGAGTATCGGTGCAACATAATATATGACCATAAGTCCATAACATTGTGTTTTAGGAATCCATACAAGGTGCATCGCACATGTCCTAAAAGCGTTACAAATACTAATACATTCCTAAATTTATTGCATTCTCACTAGAATCAAAATGGTTAATTAAATTTTACCCAAAGAAATATGTAATTGGAAAAAGCAAAATTAGGGGACATTATCTTGGTAATCTATTTACTATATATTTTATCTTTCAATAACACTAAACATGATCGAAATATTTGGTAATGACAATTAAAAAAAACGTTCGTAATTTGTAAAAATTTTCTCAAAATCTTATTCCAACTAAGAAATTGAAAATGAAGTACTCAAATACATGAGTGTCCCGATTAAATGAATTGCTTATTAACAAATAATTTTACATTCACTCAAATTGATAAACAAGCACCGTAATTAATATTTTTAATCTTGATTTCTTACAAATGCCGACACTTTTCACATCCCAATACAATATTCCAACCACTGATACTGTTGATTTATTATTTTATTCAGCATAAAAATACAAGAGAAAAAAAGTATACATTTCAAATCTCTCCTATCATTTTCCTTCCCTGGTTGCCACAAACTCTTTCTTTTACCATCACTATTTGTATGATGGGTCAATTGTTATTGTGCAAGAAAGGAGACTTGGAACTGAAATTCACATGAACACTCTTGAGGTAGAAGCCAAAAGAGAAAATTGTGTGTTCTTGGTTTTTATTGATTTGCGCGGTTTAGTTTTCTTGTTTCTTCTTCTTATCGGATTAAAGTTCAAGTCTTTGAAGGTTTTGGGGTTCGTCTGATCCATTGTTTCCTTTTTTCTTGGAGGGTTGTTCATGAGGATGTAATGTGAGTTCTCTTCTTGATTTATGGTATTCAGTTTTGGGTATAATAATGATTACACGATGAATCTCCTAAAGCTTTGAAAACTCTGTGGTGATTGGTTTTCAAATGTTGAATAATGAATATTGTGGTGTTTTGGTGTCAAATGTTTTAGTAGTGATGTTTGTATGTATGAATCCCTTGACACTAATAGAGATGATTTTTTAGTTTTTCTTACATTTTGTCAGTATAACGAGATATGTGATTTTAAATTCCTTATACTCGAGTTTAATTTTTGCCGTCATCTGTTGGGATCTCTGTTTATTTCTTTTGCAAGTTTATGTGTTTTATACGTTATGTTGTGAGTTTGTTTTAGTTGTGATGCGGATGTTTAGCATGATGTAATATAGAAATCTACCTAGATGATATACTATTTTGATTCCTTTTTTTTATTTGGGGGGGGGGGGGGGGGGGAGTTTGCCTTTGCATTGATAAACGGGCCATTTGTTTTTTCATCCAGGTGGGAACACCATGGCATTTAGTTGAATCCATCTTCACATATATTACGCAATCTTTCTTTTGGTTGAAGAAAAAGAAATAGTTCGATCAGATCCAGTTTGTGGTCTTTTGCTAAACTTGGTGCGATGATGATGTTTGAGGACATAGGGCTTTGTGGTGATCTTGATTTCTTCTCCACTGCTCCGATCAAGGAAGTAGATGTGTGTCATCCGCAGTCTGAGGTTCCCGAGCAAGTTATGGAGGACGACTATACTGATGAGGAGATGGACGTTGATGAACTTGAGAGGAGGATGTGGAGAGACAAAATGAGACTTAAAAGGCTCAAAGAAATGAGTAAGGGGAAGGAAGGTGTTGATGCTGCGAAACAACGGCAATCCCAAGAACAGGCAAGGAGGAAGAAGATGTCAAGGGCGCAGGATGGGATCTTGAAGTATATGTTGAAGATGATGGAGGTCTGCAAAGCTCAAGGTTTTGTCTACGGAATAATACCCGAGAAGGGTAAGCCGGTGAGCGGGGCCTCTGATAATCTTAGGGAGTGGTGGAAGGATAAGGTCAGATTTGATCGTAATGGACCAGCCGCTATAGAAAAATACCAAGCAGATAATTCAATCCCAGGAAAGAATGAGAATTCCAATCCGATCGGCCCAACTCCACACACATTGCAGGAGCTCCAAGACACAACCCTTGGCTCGCTTTTGTCTGCTCTGACCCAGCACTGTGATCCTCCTCAGAGACGGTTTCCATTGGAAAGAGGCGTCCCACCTCCATGGTGGCCAAGTGGGAAGGAAGATTGGTGGCATCAGCTCGGTTTACGGATGGATCAAGGCCCTCCGCCATACAAGAAGCCTCATGATCTGAAGAAGGCATGGAAGGTGGGGGTCTTAACGTCTGTAATAAAGCACATGTCACCTGATATTTCCAAGATTTGGAAGCTGGTTAGGCAGTCAAAGTGTTTGCAGGATAAGATGACAGCCAAAGAAAGTGCAATTTGGCTGGCCATCATCAATCAGGAAGAAGCCTTGGCTCGAGAGCTAAACCCTGATCTTTGTCCACCTCTGTCCTCTTCTGGTGGAAGTGGAACGTTCGCTTTGAATGACGATAGTGAGTATGATGTTGACGGAGCCACGGATGAGCCAAACTTTGAACTGCAAGAGCAAAAACCAAATCCTAATGATTTGCTCAATATCGGGACGGACAGATTCCAAGGTAGGCTACGGGTTCAGAGCAACTTGGACTTTTCAAAGAAGAGAAAGCTGGGGAATGAATTGAATGTTTTGATGGATCACAAGATATACACATGTGTTTTTCTTTCATGTCCTCACAACGAAATTTGTCACGGTTTTCAGGACAGAACTTCAAGGGACAATCATCAACGATCTTGCCGTTACAGGCGTTCATCTGAGTTTGGTGTTTCAAACTTTGGCATTGATGAAGTCAAGCCAGTCACCTTCCCACAATTTTTTGTCCAGCCAAAATCAGCTGCTCTACCTGTAAATCCTACTCCATCTTCCTTTGAGTTATCAGGACTTGGAGTTCCAGAAGATGGGCAAAGGGCAATAAACACACTTATGTCGTTTTACAACAATAATCTTACCAAGAACTTGAATATGGAAAATGCTACTGCAACAAATGAACATTCTGTTCAGCAGCCTACCATCCAGTGTCAACAAGATGGCTACCTTCACAGTCCAGGAATAGCAATTGATGGCAATATTTTCGAAAATTCTAGCATACCAACTAATCCTTCTGTGTTTCGTACAGTGGACAGGTTCGACCGCAACAAGGTTGTAAATCAATCTTTCAACTCCAGTCTGAAAGAAAATTTGCAAATAATGTTTAGTTCGCCGTTCAATATACCATCCATGAATTACACCGAAGGTTTCTCCGTATCAGGAAGGAATAACATACCAAAACAGGGTGCTACAATATGGTACTAAAAGATTACAGATCATGTATCACCTACTGAAATTCTAGTTTCTTATGGTTCTTTCTTCAAAATGAACTTGCACAAGTTGAGGGACTTAGGATATTTGCAATCAAGACATGAATGTAAATGGTACCCCAAAACATTTTAGATAAGACATAGATGTTACATAAATAAGCTTTAGTTTTTGGATTGCTAAGGGGTTGATGTGTTTATTATGGTCTCCAGTTGGCATCTTTTTTTTTTTTTTTTGTACAAATTTGGTGTCCAGTTCATTTCATGCTGGCTGCATTTTTTTTGCCCATGACTCTCTTTATGACTGTGGAGCCACAAAATGGCAAACTTGGATCGTTTCTTGTAGGTCGGAACTCGGAATCAGAATTGAGAGTGACTACTGAACTAAAACTCTTCGAGGCTCAACTATAAAAAATGTTGAATAGCAGTAACTGACCATGCTGTCCCGGTTTCTTTTCATGTGGCAAAACAGTTGAAACGCGATGATTATGTTGTTATATAGTTTAAAATATTTGAGCTAAGGCACGTGAATGCACAAACATTTCAAACAAAGAATACGGGAAACACTTGTATATACCTGATTTGAGTTGGTTATAGGTGAAGCCTACACCAGATACATACAATCATTTTCAAAAGAATGCTAACAATGAAGTCGAACTGATTGAGTTTGTATGTGGTTAGATGGGATAATTGCGACAACACCGGGCTAGTATGATGGTTTGTCACCGGACTACCCTCACGTTACGATGGATCGAATCTCCCTCCCCAAAAATTATAGTCGTAATAGTTAGAAGACAAAAAAAAGATTGGATAATTGCATATTATATTTAGTACTTCATGTGATCCTAAATTATACCTATTCCATGTTCTCCAATACTGGAGTTGACCCCTTTGGCCATGCCCTTACTTTAAAGTTGTCCTACAATCGATCAAGACAATATAAACGATGGCACAATAACAAATTATTTGACTTTAATGAGATTCCCACCAATTTGGATCTGTAATATTGACATTTAATAAACATTTCGATTTATTATTTATTTTTATAGCCTTTTTTGGTACACCTTTCAAATTCCTACATTTCTCGTATAATATTGCTTCTATGATTTATTAATTAAATTTTTTAAAGAAATTGATTTATCGTCAACTAATTCCACAAGAACTAGTGAATAACCATGAAAAAATATAATTAAGATATCAAAGAATAAATATTGCTCAATTGGATGTTACGAAATAGAATAGTTAAAACAAAAATATGAAAGTGTTTAATAGTATAATTAGACATGCAATTTAGTAAAACTATTGTCAAACAAATTTATTCTCAAAATCAAGCTTATTATTTACCAATAAATGAAATACACTTGTGTAAAACTCTTTAAATTTTCATTACAAATATAAAAAAAAATCATAAATATATGACTTTATTATTATTTTGATAAAATCCATATCATTTATTAAAAGCTTATTAAAATGATTAGGTTCAGAAATTGATACAATAAAGATAAAAACGAAAAACAAACGTTTCTCCTATAAATATAAAAGTAATCTTGCAATTAATAATTTTTTTTTTTTACACTTTCCGTCAAGTATATACTTTTACAAGCAAATTTGAAATACAAAACAATAATAATATATTTTTATTCATCAAATATTAAGTTCATTGAAATACTAACATAAAAACATAAAACTACAATTTCTTCTAAATAAACCCACTTTACTCATGATATAAAATAATACATGGTATATAATATGAGGATATTATATTGCAAGATATAGATAACAAAAATGTATAACTTAAATTATTATAAAACTTGAACAAAACGCGGGATTAAACAAGAATATAAAAACAATCAATGTCTTATCTTTCACATCAAATGGTGCCTTAGAATATATTATTAATTGTGCTACCAAATGTTAAACGATAGTGAATGAAATGATCAAAGAAAGACTTATATATTAGGGACTGGTTCAGATCACTTAATTCTTTAATTATTATAGTATTGATTATAATTTTGACAATTTTTAGTAAAATTATTGTATTTAAATAATGATATAATAAATTAAATTCTATGTAAATTCATTTTTTCACTAAAAAAAAGAAGAAGAAATTCTATAGCAAATTGATATACAAAATTTATTTAGATGGCTGATTTACTTATTAAACAAGATATATTTTCGATTTCATTAAATTATTTCTATCAGATACATCATCAATCTATAAATTTTTTTTTTATCAAATTTAATTTTATTCGATAAATTAAATAATTTTTTTAAAAATTGATGACATTTTTTATAAATTTTTAATGATATAATATATTAAATTCTACATAAAAACTAATTTTTTACAAGATAAATTAAATAATTATACAAATATCATCAGTTTTTATAAGATAAATTAAATAAATTAAAAAAAATGTCATCAATTTATAAAAATATTATTTAATTTATCAAAAAAGTATTTAGTTTATCAAAAATAAAATAATTTTTTTAATAATGACACTTCTGATAGACATAATTTAATGAAATAAAAAATATATCTTGCTTAATAAGTACACTAGCCATCGAAATATATTTTATATATCAATATGCTATTGATTTTTCTTTTATTTCGTTTGAGTGAAGAATGATTTTATATAGAATTTAATATATTATATCATTAGTAAAGAAATAATAATTTTACAAAAAAATTGCAAAATTTATATATAACATATCCATATTAATTACTATTCTAATTAAAAAAATTAAAAAAGTAAGTTACTAAATCATTTTAAATGACCCGAATCAATCCCTAATGTTTACGTCAATTCCCAATTCCGTCCCGGAAGTTTTAAGTGACCCGATTCAGTCATTTTTCGTTGATTTTAACGGTGCATTTAACGTTTATGACTGATTTGAGACAAATTAGAAAACTAAAGGGACTAAATCGGGCCAATGCAAATAATATGGACTAAATCTGTAATGAGTACAAACAAGAGGGACCATATCATGTATTATCTCCATTAAAAATAAGGCATATAATATATTACCTCAACATGCATGAGAAGAGCATAAATCCAAAACTGGTGGTGGGTTTGTGAAATTGAATAGACGCTTCATTATATAATCCATGTTATTATTATAAATATAATATACATTATTTAACAGTCAATTACTTTTTGTTGGGTGAACAATTCCCTACTTATCAGTACGTACATATACATAACACACACGTGTGACATAAAAATTCAAGTATAATATTTAGAATTTAAAATACTAATATTTTACTAATTAAACTAAATTATATTTAACATGTCTCGAAGTTATATACAAAGATTTGGAGTCCAAATGGATCAACGAGGATATTCTGACCAGAAGAAGTTCTTGGAGAAGACTGACACAAGTACGCGACCCGATTTAATTCTGTCTATGGTTCATGTTCCCCACCCCAAATTATTGAGATTAAAGATGTAGTAGTAGTTGTAATTTATTCGAAATGAACTTTCCAGTCCCCATTCAGTTTTATGAACCATACCTTGGCCACTTTCACTTCCTTTCTTATCATACACCCAAATTTGAAGCAACATGTTTGGCCAAAGAACATGCAAGGTTTCTTGTTTGCCTCTTTCAGCATCTAAATGTGCATGCACCTGGACACTCTACATACTTTGATTCCATTGAACCGAATAATTTTAGCTTTTTCTAAACTACTTGCTCATATCCAATTCACCAAAATTTATACACTCTCCTGTATAAGCTCTAAAAATTTATAATCTTTCAGAAACATAACAAGAAAAAACACTGAACATTCGATTCCCTCGGAACCCTTCATTAGAACCGCACTATAGGATTAAAAAACTACCAGCATTTCTTCTGTTTTCCACAAAATTGGTTATGATAATATACAGATTTCATCTAACAATCTTATAATCTGGAGCTTCTGTAAAATGGGAGTAAGAGATATCCGGCCTGTTGTCCTATCGACTCGCATTTACAAACTTAACGGACCAAGATTAGTTTGGGAAGTAGGAGAATCTACCTTGTTTGATAAGGTTATGATGATGATTCATAACATAATTTACTCGGTGTTGATTATAGTTAGGATCCAACCCGAGTCTCAGCTTTGGGGCGAGAATGAACACAAGAAAGCGTCTTATCTATTTTTGCTGCATTATCTTTATCTTGTTTGGGCTCAACCTATCATTGCAAGAACATCCAGGTGCTACAAATCTTCTCATGAAAGTGTAAGATTACGAATCAGAAAATTTGAGAGTATAAGCTTGCCATGATGCTGCAGAATATAGAGAGCAACAAACAAATTCCTCTAGAATAAATCACATGAAACAATTCCAGTTCGTATAGATTTTTAGAGCTCATGTCCGCTCCAAAAATATGTATTTCAGAAGAAACAAGTTAGTAACCTTTTGAAAATGGTCTTTGGTTAATTAAATTATTGAGCGATCCATGACCAAACATCACACTAACAAATACCAAAAAAATGTACAAGAAATCAGGACAGAAGATTCCATAAAGAAGGCTAATCAAATAAATTGGAGTGAATGTAACACTGAACCATTTTTTTATGAAACCATTCTCACATTTGAAGTACACGCCCAATCCGTAGACCGTGGCAGGTTAAGGGGGAAACACTAAAATGGAACATCAAGGACAAAAACACTTTAATATCAAGGACAATCACATGTGATATTTGGAAGCACTTGGAAAAGAAAAAATAACAGAGAGAAAACAAACCCAAGAATGCAATATAAGGAGAAAACCTTAACTTCAGCAAAAAGAAGGATATATTGCCAGCAGGAAAAGAATGCTTACTGCATCACACAGCTGCTCACGAATATATGCCATTGATCTCAAAATGACACGTAAGATATCCCTGGATACCTGAAATTTCACCTCTGATTCACCTGAAATCATCTCTGCATCTTGAAGCTGCAGATAGAGAAGGCAATATCAAATTAAAATTCTGTCACAGTAAACAAACAAAAAACGTGATTGTGGTATATGACTACAAATTTCCAGCTCCTACATGATATATGTCTGTTACACATACATTTGTCCATGTTCCAAAAATGCCAAAGTAGGATAAGTATCTACTACTCCCATGTCTCAGATATACAGATTTTCTATGAAAATTCGATTACAAACCAACAGAAGTACCCAAGTTTGCTGGAAAGATCCATTTTATGCCTCAACGTGAATATAGTTTTGAAACATTAAAGAATGATAAAAGAAAACGCAAACCTTCAAATCAAGGACAGCAACCTTATTGGCAGAGGTGGAGAGCTGTTCACTGATGTAAGCCATGGATCTCAACATGGGCTCCGATGTGATCATCGACAATGAAAATTTGACCACTGATTCTCCTGTAGGACTTCTGCTATAATCTTGCAATTGAAAGCAGAAAAGAAAAGTAAAATAGGAGAGTACATTCAATTTCAGTCCAAATTTTGAGAGCATCATTGGCCTAGGATTGAACACACACTGTGGCAATGAAAATCAGTGATAGTTAAAGGTGTTAGGATTATTGATTATTGGGTTTTAATCATTAAAATCTCAATATTATTATTAATTTTGTTAATGAGAACAAAATTATGGTAAGTTAGCTAAAGAAATCCCATATTGAGTAATTGAGGCACTTATGGTTTGTTTATATTGAGATACAAATCATTAGAGTGTAGTTAAGTAGAAAAGATGGGTGCCCCTCGCACGCCGTCCGTCCGTCCGCTCGGCTCGGCTCGCCGCGTCGCGCGTGTCGCTGCCGCGAAGGCAGTCCTATCTTTTTACTACTCGGATTTCTGAAATGACTTTTCATATGCCTGACTTTTCATATTCTGCTGAGTATTAAGTTTTAGACTTTTCACCTACCTGCAGAATTGATGTCAGATTTAAGTGTGAGACTTAATCCGAAATGAACTAACCCACTATGCATTGTCATTTAAGTTGTGGCCTTTGGTAGGCCTGCTGTTGCAGCTATATAAGCTGCTCCAGCCTCATTCTTTATCTCATCCCGAATTTGCATATCATATCATCTTCTTGAGAGTACTACACACTTCTTAGTGTTCGAGTGAGTCTGTCTGGGTTTCTGCTTCAACCCATACAGAGGTGTTTGGGACGTTGTACCTTGGAACTCTCTTGTCCAGGAGGCCAGAAGTTGTAGGCGGGCAATTTAGAGTTTACGGGCACACCGTTTACTGTGGCCTCGTCCAACAACAAAGTTTCTGCCCAGTTTATTTAAACTGTTTGTTGTAAGTTTTTACTGTTTCGAGCATTTTATTATAACAGAGTATTTGTGATTCGTAAGAACAAGAAACCCAAGAATGTAGCACATGATCAAATATAATGGAATAATACCTTCAGGTTAATTACAGCTATCGTATCTTCTGCCGTGGAGTTTTTATTTTCCATTACCCAAGTCATTGACTTAAGACAAGGAAGAACCACCTGCAGAAAAAAGGAATCTAAAAGAGCTTAACACTTGTTACAATAAGTAGAAGTTATTTACAAAAAAATCACCTTAGCATTTAAAGTACCATCTTATCACTGTAACTTTCCTAACGGTTAAGAGATATCGGGTCATGTGTGAAATATTTGTCTGAATGACGGGTTGACAGGAGCACCGGCATCGTTAAGATTAAAGTGGTGTTTGATTTCGTCTTCCAGTCAATGTGGATGCTCTGTTAACCTGTGAACTAGGACGTGCAACTTTTGCAACATTTTTTTAACCAAGCAACCTTCTGCCCTCCTAATCCGAGACTAGTAATTGCGACCCTATACCCCGGGCTCAGCATATCTGATTGCTTCCTTGCACAGATTATTAAACCTCTTTGTCAGTGATTCCAGACCAGTTCGAAGTGTTCGTCAAATGAAGCACCGTCTTTAGCATTTCTAGTCCATCACTTTAAGATGTAATGAGATGGCAAGGTAAGTATATTTGTTACAGTAAACACTGTCAGAATATGTCTACAAAGGATGCCAGATTATTCAAACATATGACAGCTGCAGGTTGCTTTCTTTCCAGGCAATATTTAATGATACAA
The DNA here is from genome assembly GCA_907163345.1 of Haberlea rhodopensis. Taxonomy (NCBI): domain Eukaryota; kingdom Viridiplantae; phylum Streptophyta; class Magnoliopsida; order Lamiales; family Gesneriaceae; genus Haberlea; species Haberlea rhodopensis. The sequence goes on from CAJQUN010000061.1 coordinate 1,535,364, forward strand.
AATAAGCTTTATAGTCATCCTCAAATTTCACAACCCTGTAAGTTCCGTTATCTTCATCACCATCAATCCTACTAGCAGTATACACAAATATCTCAACTAGTTCCTCCTGAAATTTTGAGAATATTCTCTTTGTATACAAGTCTGCTGCCTGTTTTCCACTGGTGAAGGTGTCTCAGCACTGGTGTGGTACATATTGTATCAAAATAAGCTTCAAGTTCCCTCTCAAATGATCTCTCTAAAGCGCTTTCATATTGCCTAAAGAACAATGGCAAAGTAGTTTGTTGATTGACATAGCCATAAAAAAAGAACGCTGAAATTGCTGATGAGGAAAGATGGCAGCAAAGAAAGAGTCTCGGCAATAAACAGGCACCCGTTGCCTACGAGAACTATATATTGACCGAAGCCAGCCATTTCTCTTCAAGTAATATTTGTCAAGGATAGAAGCCCAAATTGATTCAAATTCCTCAATGGTCTTAGTCAAGTTTAGGCAATCACAGATATCCACCTGAAAATTAGGATGAGCAACACATATATGAGGCATTTTATCTTGGCCTTCTCTTAACACGTGCCACCTGTTTACACAATGGCGTGCTTCAGGAAATACCTGAGCAACCGCTGCCTTCAACCCTTAGCCGTGGTCACATAGACAGGTGCACGGTCATTCATCGCAGCAAGATATGTCTTAAATAGCCAGACAAATGCAGCTTCTGATTCAACAAACAGTAGGGCACAACCAAACAAAATTGTCTGATGATGATGGTTAACCCCTGTAAAAGGGTAACTGGTACTTTCAATTGATAGCCACTAGGTATATCGTGTCCACGATAATGGCGTTGCCAAAATAACTGTAAGTTGTTCTAGACCTGGCATCTGCCCAAAATACATTATACACACAATTCTCTTCATCAAGTTGTACTGCATAGAAAAATCCTGGGTTCTCAGCCTGCATTTTCTTAAAATAATCTAGGAGATTCTGCGCATCCCTGCCTAATGATCTTTTTGACTAGGATGCTTAACGGCACAAACAGATAAGCCAAAGTTCTTGTCCTATGATTTGATTCTGGAGGCTTATTCTTACCTCCATGGTTCATTTCAGGGGGAACATGATTTCCATCAATAGTACCACTGGGAATTACATCACTGCTTTGATCAGTTTCCACCACATCTTTTGTTGTGGCGTTAAAATGTTTCTGCGGCCTAATGGAATACCCCTTCTTAGGACCTGTAACTGAGTGACTATGCCCCTTAACAAATTTTGTCCCAACCCATTTGTCTTGGCTCCTTGCCTGTATTCTGAGCATAGCCTCGCACTTCTCACTAGACCTTTTTCTCGACCCATCTCTGCAACATAAAAACTCTCGTGAGGTAGATCTACCATCAACCTTGGATCGATTGACTAGGCTGACACGAGTTCTAAAACCCAGATGTCTACTCTTCATAAAAAGTCCTGGCCGCATGTTCCGAATAAATTCCATGCCCACATGTGGCTCAGGAGCCACCCCAAACTCATCCTGAACCAGAGAATGTCCATAGGCTTTATTTTCTCCACCTTCATTATAATTATAATCTCCATCATCCATGATGGCCCTGTGTTGGTGTCGTATCCCATGTCTTAGATTCATTTGTTGATAAATTATTATTGCATAACCGTTAATTCTTATGTGTAGGGAGAGTATGTTTAGTTGGATTTGGGCAACTGAGGTTTCGATTTGTATATTGTCCTCAGTTTGAAATTGAAACGAACATAAAATGCTAAACATTATCTTCTATGAAATATGACAACGTAACGTAGTTCTCTAGAAGATTATTATGTTTTTTTATTAACAAACATAACCTTATAATACTATGATCCAAGTTTCATCTTACAGCGTTTACTATGCAGTTGTAGGTTGGGGTATGCAAATTGCGTTTGAAATGACACTATAATATTTGTAGCTTTTGCTCATCTTGTTGGTATGATATAATTTTGCGTAAAAATTGTATTTTGTTCAAAACTTTGTGCTTGTATCATATTTAATGATGTCTGTTTAGACTAACTTGACAAACATTTTCATTCTATGATGGTATTTCTTTAGATCTGCTTGTTAAGCTGAATGACCCTTTCATTTTTTGGTAGTTTTTGCTCATCTTGTAGGTATGATGAACTTTTGCGTAAAAGTAGCATTTTTCTCAATACTTTGTGATGTATCATTTTGGATGATGTATGCTTAGACAACTTCACAAACTTTTTCATTCTACCAAATAAACTGAGCACCTCGTGGTGCAAAATTAACTAGTATAATACATAAGCGTAGTAGCAAATAAGATGTACATGCCAAATGCTGAAGGTTTCAAAACACACAAGATAACTATCCCGACCCATAAATAATTATACAATATACAATATCTTCAAAAGACATGCTATGCGGTGTGATCCCAAGAATGAGAAAATAATTGTATACATTCATTTGGGTTCCACTAATGGACCAACTTACTATGATTGATATAAAATAATTGGTATGTTAGTTTATATATTTTTTTATTTAAAAGATGTGTTTTAATATTGAGTTGGTGTATAAGTGGGGCTCAAATCGAGTGCATACAAGTGTTTTTCCACCAAGAATGCTACAACTTTTATTCCATATTCACATAACTCCATCCAACTTTAAGCTCTATCCCCTACTCTACCTATTTCATATGTTGTGGAATTTCCAAAACAATGAACTTGGTATCTGGAGGTGTCCGCTCAAACTCTAGGAGGGATATACTCCTACACAATTAACTACTCCAATCAGATCAATCTTACTATCAACTATGGCATCCTTACCTGGATAAACTCCTACAGACCAAATCAAAGGTCGTCATATTTCCACCAATAACCCACTCTAGCCAATTGGCCTAATGCTCAAATTTCATGGAAATGAGCCTCAAAATGTATACTCAACGAATCAATACTCTGACGATACTCATGATCAGTGCCAGCATAGTTTTATGTCAATGACCATAACAATATTAAGGCATGCAACTCATGTTCATATGCAAGTAAATGAATCCATGCTCATATGCTTTATTTGTTGCAGTGCAATAATTATCCCTATTTAGATAGCGGGTGAAGCATGACACGTGAGCTATTATACGCTTTAAATATTAGAGTTACACTGTTACCACATGCTATATCTTTTGGTAAAAAGTGGCAAACATTTGATCCGACAATTGGTATCAGAGTGAAGATCACGTGTTCGATTCTCATGAGTTGTAAGATAGTGCAATTATTGAAAGGGAGATTGCTGGAGAGTAATAATTGTCAATGCTTGGAGAACGATCGAAGCGTGGCGATTGGACTGCTATACAGTTTAAAGATTAATTGTACCATTATCACTAGCTATATTTTTTTGGCCAAAACGACAAGAGCTTGATCTTACACTACAACATGGTGACCCTCACTCGTATGTTTCTCAGTTTTAACTTGCTGTTTGACTCGATTCTAGCCTACTCGAGCTAACGGGAGCCACAACTATATAAACTCGTAGTCATACTTGATATCTAAACTAGCTAATAAATATTTTGAGATGTATTTACAAAATGCAAGAGCCCATTTTATACTTCTATATTGGATAATTATCAATTACATAATTTTATAATCCCAAAATCTCAATAGTTTATATGCTCTAATTCTAAAAAAACATACATTAACAAAATTAGTAATTATAATTATAGTAAAATAGTAAATACTTTATTTGCCAAATATGAGTCTCATATACCTCTCATTGATTTTCTTGGATCTTTATTGTTTCAAAAATGTTTTAAATTTTTGATAAATTGGCGTAAATTACAACTGTGGAAAAGCCAATCTTCTCTACTGGTGGTCGTGAAATTCTTATAAAGATAGTTGCGCAAGCGACCTCAATTTACACAATGCAAATCTTTAAATTTTCTATTATGTTATGTCAGACCCTATAATCATGATATCCAATTTTTGGTGGGGAGGAAGTCCGCAAGATTGGAAAATTCATTGGATTCAGTGGAAACAATTATATCGACCAAAAAAAGGAAGGAGACGTGGGTTTTTGAGACTTGGTGTGCTTTAATCAAGCGCTTCTGGCTAAACAAGGATGGAGGCTTCTCTCAAGGCCGGATGACCTAAGCTCCATGGTTCTCAAGGCAAAATATTTTCCAAATTCCAATTTTCTACAGGCAAAGAAGGGATTTAACCCATCTTATGTTTGGAGAAGTCTATTGACAAAGGGGGTTCGATGGAGGGTTCGTCTGGGATGCCAACTTAAGGTGTTTCAAGACTCATGGATACACCTGGGAGCTCGGGATATAGCGGCTGATCCCATATGCACTATTTGTAAGCAAGAGGTTGAAGATTCTCATCATATTCCTGGCATTGTCAGAGGGCTCAGGAGGTATGTCAATTAACTTCTTTGTGGCAATTGTTAGTACCATTTCGTGGAGGCAATTCTTGGATTTACTAGCTTGGGTGGTGGACAAAGGTAACTCTGATGATATTTGTTTGTTTTCCATTGTCTCCTGGTGTCTCTGGTTAGCTAGAAACAAGTGGATTTTTGTAGGCATTTCCTCTTCTGCCCAACAAATTTTTGATTGTGCGAACCGCTTGTGGTACGACCATTTGATATGTAACCAGCACATACCCACACGTACTACAATATATGTTCCACGAGTTGTTTGGCAACCACCCCCAAGGTATGTTGAAAGTTAATGTTAATGCTGCAGTTCGACCTCCGTTGGCTTATTTTGGGGTTGGAATAGTTGGCAGAGATCATAATGGGGTGGTGGTTTTTGCGATGGGCCATATGTTACCTGGACCGTTCGATCTTCACTTGGCTGAGGCTTATGCTCTTCTTGAGGATGCTCCGTGGCTAGGACTTACTCTGCTATTTTTTGATTTTTGAATATGATGTTTGAATGTTATCCAAGCATACATAAACCATCTCCACGGTCTCCAGAAACTCCACTTATTGATCGCATTCAACTTCTAACGCAACATTTTAATTCTGTTCTGTTCCATCACTGTGCGCGTACAGCTAATCAGGCTGCACATAGTTTGGCAGATAATTACTTTTGGTCGAAATGTGGTGTTTAGGCCATCTCCAACCATGAATTTCATTTTAGCGCAACTTTTGCACTAAAATAGTGTAATTTTTACACCAAATACAAAACTCATCTCCAACCAATCTACTTCAAACTTTACACTATAAAGAATATTCCCTAGAATATTCCTTTTAATTTCATTTATAACTATTATTTTATTATTTTATATATTTATTTATAAATTTATATTTAAATAAAGTATCAATTTAATTTAATTTGTTTAAATTAAATTAAATAAATTTATATAATATTAAAATTAATCAGTTTAATTTAATAATAAATTAACTTAACATAATCATTAATTACTCCATAAACAAGTTTTATATCAATAACAATTATTAAATTTAACTTTTATAAATATTTATTATAAACAATTTAATTATAAAAATTAATACTATTTAATAATAATTATTTACAAAATTACCAAAATTTAGTTATAATTCTTTAAAATAATTAGTAAATAATAATATAATAAATAATTAAACCTTTGAAAACAAAAAAAAACAAAAAAAATTAAAAAAAAAAAAAAGAAAAAGATGGCGCATTGCTACAGTGCCACGCCAAATATGACGTGGCACTGTAGCGCAGCACCATTTTCACGCAGAAAATGGTGCTGCGTTGGAGGAGGTGGGAGACGCCATTTTGGCGTTGGATGCCAAAATGGCGTCTCCGTTGGAGACGCCCTTAGGGATGCTATCCCTCTTTGTAATCAACCTGACATAACTCTTGACAATATTTTGGAGGTTGAATAAAGTATTAGTTATTGGGGTTTCAAAAAAAAAAAAAAAAAAAAATACTAACTTAATAAATATACACATTCGGGCTAGACAGATTGGTTGTCACTCTTATCTCTTTTAGGACGGACTCGAGTTCGAGTCCCGTTAAAAAACATTTTCCATCCCCAAGCTTAAAAAAAAAAACAAGAAGCCTCGAGTGACATATTAATAGATGCTTATACCTTCTTCAAGGCAGTATCCATCATGTCATATCTAATTAATTTGAGAAAACTTAGTAATAATTGTTAAAAAAAAAAATATTTTTGCCTGTAATCATACATAACATACTAGCTTATAATATATACTAGTGTCACATGCACACATATATGTACATATACAGTCTTTTATTGTGTTAATTATTGCATGTTTGTACAATCTTTTTTTGTCTCTAAGCTTTGTTGGAGTGTAAGTGATTTTTAATTAGTTTTTTTTTTATAAAATTGGTTAATATCATAATTAGCAATATTATCGAGTGTATTATGCATGTAAAATATTGGGGCTTTGTGATCTATTTACAATAGTTTTTTTAATGGTTCACGATAATGCCACGTGGACTCGACATGCCACACAAATAGTCAAGAGTTACGAGGCAATGATAGTTCTCCACATGGCATGGCGAGTAGAATATTGATGGCAATTTATGAATATTAGGGGTAATGTGGTAAAAACACATTGGTCTCACATAGTCGGACCAAATGTTGGTCAAACACCCTTAGACAGGTGAACCTTAGAATGTTTGCATGTATCTAACAAAGACAGATGAACCGTGTGCACGAGCAAATGATGAGATGAGATGAGGATGTGGAGGTGGATGTGCAGACATATGAGGATGAACAAGATAAAAAAATAAAAACATTAGAGAAAGTGGAGTCTCACATATTAAGAAGAACCTTGGAGAGACTCAATGAAGATGATATGAACATGTACTTATGCGACTAATAAATGTCTCAGTTAGGCGATCTGAAACATGACAAGTTAGGCGATCTGAAACATGACAAATACACACATTAATCGAGGAAAGGGAAGACCAAAGCATGATAAATTCATATAAATATAGATGATGATATAACATGGGATATAACATAATGACGTAGGAGAATCTATATAGCTGTCCCCATTTGGTGGGACAAAAATATTGATTTTTATTGTATATAAAAAAATATATCATTTTTAAAAAATCGCTTATTCCGACGTCGAAAAACATAAAATGCATGCAATAATCTGATATAGGATCGTGGTTACATGCGTGAAAGAAGGAAATTTCACTAAAATAAGTCACTAGTTAAAATATAGTTACATAGAGGGTGGCGTAGGCAAATTCAATTCCTCTGAAACAAGTTTGCCCAATTATGTACAAATAATTTTTTTAACAATTTTATATTGTCTATTGTTCTTCATTAAACTTAAACTTTGGTAATATATATATATATATAAATTATTTTCTAATATATTATTCCAAGAGATGTTACATATATAACATGTCCTAAGGCTACACAAATGACAAGTTCCCAAAATACCCTTTAGGAAATTTCTCAGTTAAATATACCATTCCTTTGTTAAACTTTACAAACTCTTTTATTATGCTAGGACAAGAGGTCGCTACTTGCTACTACCTAGCATCAAGAAAATCCAAAATTTTCTCAAACTAAAACACGACCTTCCCCAATTTGAAAGTTGGTGAATAATGATATCAACAAGAAGCATGCACAAGGCCAAAACCACCACCTATCCACTCATTATCGCCGCCATGTTCTCGGCCGCAACACCACTACTTCCATGCCTAAACGTCCAACCCAGAGGCCCGGCCCAGCCATGGCCCCTGTACCAATGATAATGGCACCTTCTCCATCTTTGGAATGCTTCCCATATATAGCCAACATGTATGATTGTCTCTCCTACGTCCAACCAAATAGCAGCGTGACAGAGCCAGATTCTGGCTGCTGCCCCGAGCTATCACATCTGGTGAATACACAGCCGATTTGTCTGTGTGAATTGCTTTCAAACTCCACTAAATTGGGAATCTCGATTGACAAAAATAAGGCCCTTATGCTGCCTTCTGTTTGTCGTGTTAACACCCACCAGTCAGTGCTTGTGCAGGTACATTTCACATCTATCTTCTTCTTTTTATTTTTATTTTTTGAAGAACAAATGTTTCAAGAATCCCATGTAGAATATACAAAAGTTCTCTTCCTAATTTGCTTACTGTAACATATTATTATTTTGTGTAGATGTCGTTGAAAATAATAATAGCGATCAAAATTGACGGCCTCAAAAATTGAGGCTGCTAATAGAAAATCAAATGTGTGTATGTAATTGGGTTTTTACCTATAAATAGTATATGCATTGTAATTTTTCTCAGAATCCCTAAAAGTAATAATAAGAACACCATTTCTCCCAAAACCTTAGATTTTTAACAGATGTTGGTGAACCTATATCAGTTCCTATGCCGATCGAAGTCCCTTTGCAAGGAAGCTCAGCTCCTTAGGAATGAGAATAATGGAGGTCCAAACCTACATTTCCTTATCGGGCTAGCAATACTTTTATTAACATCTTTCTTTTAATCACAGAATGTACCCACAGTGACTGACTCTTGAATTATTGTCCATCTACTTTGTCTCAATATTCTGTCTACTGCTACTGTGCAATATTTATATTTGATTCTATGCCTTATTCAAGGCTTCAATAATGCTCTGAAAGATTATCTATCTTCAACATGTCTCACGCAATAAGCACCTTTCTACTCACACGAGTTTTTGCAAATAAAATGAACCTGTTATATTTGTATCAACTTAATTCAATCGAAGTCACAGGCAAGAGATTTGGTTCGATGCACGAGAGACTGTTGAAAGTGGTTGATAGAAGTTGCACCAGAAGCAACCAAGAAGTTCACGGCAGTTAAACATCAGTTTTCTTGTGACCGGTTCACTGGCTAATGCATGGGGTTTAACCTACTGGACAGGTGATCAAATTCACTCTATATAAAGGAGCAGGAAGGTACGCAAGCAGATTGAGGAGTGGAAAAAGGAAAAAAACAGTAGAAGAAAGGGGCATGAGATACATGAGTGAGGGAGAGTGAGTGAGTAATCCTGAGAGTTTTTTGGTGAGGCAAAAGGGGAGTGAATTCATGAGTTATCCATTGTAAATCATAGAAGTGGGTTAATGGAATGAATTCATGTACTGTGAGCTTCTTGTACACTCAAAGAAATGCAATGAAAACTCCTCCCGTGGATGTAGGCGGTCTTGGCCGAACCACGTAAACTTGGTGTCATTTTTCTTTGTGTTTTCTTTCTAATTTCATTGATATTACTTGTATGATATCTTGTGTGTGTGTCTGTCTTTATGTGCCTTGAAATGTTACTGTCAAGATTGGTTTTTCACCTGTATCTACTGTCAATCTGTTTATATGAGAGTTTATATCACATTTGTTCAAGTTCAGGAAAGATACTGTTGGTTCAATTGCAATCTGTCATGATAATGTTCAAATGGCTTGCAATGTAAATTCTTGATCGTGGATTGAAATGAGAAATTTATAACAATTGACGCCGTCTGTCTGTGAGAATGACCACGATAAGAAGTGCGATCAAGAAGACAAGAAAGTGTGGCCAAAAAGATTGAAGAGCAGATTCTCTGGAATTGAGAGAAGGACGTGCGGTTTTTCTGTGCGGAAAGTAATTCGTTACGGAATTGGTTCTTGAAATCAGAATTTGACTCTGATATAGTCGAAGCAATAAAGAATATGGTTGCATGAATTGATGTTATCACCGTTCAATTCATTTCTTGATTAAGGCTTAATCCATCAAATCATTTCTGGAAAAGGGAGAGAAAGATAAGCAGCTACATTTTTTCTCAAGAACAGAGGGTGAAAATGTTTGAAGAAAAAAGAGCTATTCTTTTGAATTCTTGAGATATTGCATCGTAAATCATAGAAGTGCATTAGGGGTTAAATTCAAAAGTGTTGTATAGCTTGTAATCTCAAACGTGAAAAATTCTTGGTGGTGCATGCAGGAGATGTCCGTGAGGATTTCAATGTGTGAAATTGACGATGCAAGGAAGAACATGGGGGATTCAATATCCGATCTTGAAAGGACTCATTAGATTGAGGAAGGGGCTGAGTATTTCTTGGGGAAGTTCTTGGCATCATTGGATGATGGGAAAAGAATTCCAAGAAGAAATGGTGCTCTACAATCTATTGGAGTAGGGAGGATACATGGATCGAGATAGCTACGAGGGTGAGATTAAAGCCATGAGAGACTGCAGATTCTTGGAGGAATGAGTAGTGGGCTTCAATCTCAGACACACCTCAAGCTAACTTGATGTTCTGGGTCTTAATCATCATGTGATCGGTTGAAATAAATATGGAGCAGAGCCAATATATGCGTAGATATGGTGTGAAGTGTTGATTAAGTTGATAAGGTGGAGATTGTTATATTTGTATCAACTTAATTCAATCCAAGTCACAGGCAAGATATTTGGTTCGATGCACCAGACTGTTGAAAGTGGTTGATAGAAGTTGCACTAGAAGCAACCAAGAAGTTCACGGTAGTTAAACATCAGTTTTCTTGTGACCGGTTCACTGGCTAATGCATGGGGTTTAACCTACTGGGCAGGTGATCAAATTCACTCTATATAAAGGAGCAGGAAGGTACGCAAGCAGCTTGAGGAGTGGAAAAGGAAAAAAACAGTAGAAGAAAGGGGCATGAGATACACGAGTGAGGGAGAGTGAGTAATCCTGAGAGTTTTTTGGTGAGGCAAAAAGGAGTGAATTCATGAGTTATCCATTGTAAATCATAGAAGTGGGTTAATGGAATGAATTCATGTACTGTGAGCTTCTTTTGTACACTCAAAGAAATGCAATGAAAACTCATCCCGTGGATGTAGGCGTTCTTGGCCAAACCACGTAAACTCGGTGTCGTTTTTCTCTGTGTTTTCTTTCTAATTTCATTGATATTACTTGTATGATATCTTTTGTGTGTGTCTATCTTTATGTGCCTTGAATGCTACTGTCAAGATTGGTTTTTCACCTGTATCTGCTGTCAATCTGTTTATATGAGAGTTTATGTCACATTTGTTCAAGTTCAGGAAGTATTCTGTTGGTTCAATTGCAATCTGTCATGATAATGTTCAAATGGTTTGCAATGTAAATTCTTGATCGTGGATTGACATGAGAAATTCATAACAGAACTATTTAAGTAGAAATTTTTATGGTTTTTCACTGGAGGAGACAAGTTCTTGGACTGTAATAGGGCGGCAAATGGCAGATAATGGATGGCCCGACCAGGCTGAATCAGCTATCAACGAGTTGATGGTGGTTGTAGGGTTGTATAAGTCCCACCAGACATGAGTTGAAGCCCGTTGGCAAGCCATGTCTGTGGAGATGCATCCACTCATGCCACCGTATTTGCCTGATCCACAGCACGCACTATTCACATCCTCAATCCCTGCAAAAGTTTCAACAATTAGCAATACACCAAGGAACAACCTTCTGCCATTGTACCGAAGGATATGCATGACCATAATGATGGAACTCAAATCTTTTAAACCTTGTGGCAGCCATACAAGGTATAAAACAATCACATGTAATTGAATATGAAAATACCAACTACATATAGGCAACACGATTCTAAAATATAAGTGCCAAAATGTGTGATTGTTCTGAAAACTGAAGAAGCAAGTTTAATTGTACCATATGGCTTAGGATTGTCAATGAACTCCATCGTAGCTCGGTAAACATCACAGAAGATAATATTTGCTTCAGGCAACTCTGCATTAATGGCTATGATATTCTCCTCCAGCTTTCTATTATATTCCAAGATCATCAAGTTAACCTCATCGAAACAACCCCTTACCTCGGCACTCGAGGAATTAGAATTATCACGTTTCAGAAGTATACGCGGTGCACATCCCAACGGTAGAATTCCAGAGCAGATTATCTTCCTCACATTACTGGCATAAAGATTTCTTACAGCATTTGTCATCTGACGAGCTAAAATCCAACTAAATTCTGTGTCATTGTACTTGATACTAAAACCAGAAGATTCATCAAGAATGTATTTGATGAAATCATCTTTTCCGAACGATAGATAGAACAATGAAGATTTGACAAAAAGTTGGGCCGGTTCCTCACCGAGGTGAAGCTGTAAAAGCTGAATTGTTTCAAATGCTTGGCGTAGTTGCTGGTTAAGGGATTGGTAGCTTTGGCTACGGGGGGAAAGAATAGCTGCTTGTGCTGATCCAAAGTTCACTCCACCTAAAAGACCATAAATCGTTCCATTCTGACTGTAGAATGGTTTGGAATTTTGCAAGCCCATCTTACTAGCTGCACCAATAGACGATTGATGCGAACATGAGAACGATAACATAAAATGCTAATACTCAATTAGTCGATTCAACATTCTTGGATCTCATTTTGATCACTAGGATAGGAAGTTTAATATGCTTGGTAAAAATGAAGTGCCACTTATGATCAGTCACCAGTCTCATTCATTCCATCGACTACATCTGAAAGAGGTTGCCAGAGTAATCTAATTTACATGTATAACTCAATTATCCGTGATTACACTCTGACATTGGGCATGTTTACTGTTTGGATTAAAAAATTTTGTTATAATTCGTACACTCACACCAATGGAGCTCACTTCAAACACCACAATCTCCACAAACACAACCATAACCGAAGCAACCAAGATCAAAGAAAACCCGTTAAAATTCAATGGAATTATAACGATAATAACCAAGAAATTTCATATCTTTTCATAAATTTCTTGAGCCCTTTGTGTGTGAATATAAAAGAAAAGTAGAGTTACCAAGAAGCTGAGGAACAAGACTTGAATCAGAACCATTGCAAGGATACATCGACAAGTTCTGGTGCAAAATACTGTAAAACGGAGTATTTTCCCCACAATCAACTGAGGAATCTCCCAGCAAATACATTGCATTAACCGTTGATGGTACCGAACGATTTGAAACCCTTAATTCCATGGCAGAAACATGCCTTTTCTTCCAATATATCGTTGAAAACAGGAGAAAACTTAGAGCAAGAGCCCACATTTGGGTGGGCATTTCTCTTGATTTTTATCGACTGGCAACTGGTGATGGCAAAAAAAAAAAAAAAAACTTCAAGGCTGGTTTCTTGTTTTTTTCAGCTTCTGTTTCAAGATTATATTGAATCTGTTATTCTGGGCTTTTCTCGATTGAATTGTATGGGTCTGGTGATTCTTAGATTCTGCATATTTTGAGAGGAAAAACCAGAACTCAGAGACGTGATGCATGGCGGTTGAAGGATATAAATCTTTTTTCTTGTGTGGTAAATCACGATTTGTGTGCTTGCCAATTTTGGAATTGATTACCTAATAACAAACTTTAAAGCTGGTTCTCATTAATTATTGCAGTAAAATGAAAAAAAAAATCTAATAATTGTTTTATACATATTTCGTCTACTTAATATCTTTTATCTTCACTTTCAAAAAAATTGAAAATTATTTTGTCCAAAATAAATATATAAAATATAGACCTTTTTTTTCCTGGATAAATAAAATATAGACCTTATCACATATTGAATCGATCATTATTAATTCTTAATAATAATATTTATTTTGATTTCAAAACCTGTGCATAATAATTTAAGAAAATATTTTGTACAATTGACGTGATGAGATAAGTGATAGATGAATAATTAAAAATAATAGCTTATCATATCTTTACTAATGTATCAAACTATTTGCATGTGTTCCTTAACTTCCCCCTCAAGCTGAGTGGGGGATGATTTTCAGCAACACGAAACTTGTCCCGAAGGTTAGCAAAAGCTGTAGCAGAAAGAGGTTTGGTGAGTAAATCGGCGGTTTGATCATATGGCTGTACATATTGAATGATGATCAATTTGGAGAGAGTTTTTTTCTCGAACAAAGTGGAGATCCAATTCGAAATGTAGTTTTTCAATGAAGAATAGGATTGGCACATTGAGCAATGGAGCTAATGTCGTCACACCATAGAACTGGAACACGTTTCCAGGGATAATGAAGTTCTATCAAAAGAGATTGAAGCCATAACAACTCCACTATAGCATGTGAAATACTCCTTTATTCTGCTTCAATACTGGACCTGGAGACAACTGATTGCTTCTTTGAACTCCATGATATGGGTGAGTGGCCAAGAAACTAGCAGAAACCCGAAGTTGACCGCATGTCATCGGGGTCATTACCCCAATCGGCGTCACAATAGCCCGAGAGAAATAGGGAGGGTGAAGCACTGATTCGAATACCAAAATCTAATGTGCTAACCAGATACCGTAGGATGCGTTTCGTGGCTTTCCAATGTGTGTGAAGGAGGGTTTGCATAAACTGATAAACGCGATTCACGTTGTATGCAATATCAGGTCTCGTGATGGTTAAATATTGTAATGTGCCTACAGTGCTTCGATAGAGTAAAACATCATCAAAGGCGTCTCCATCCTTAAGAGATAATTTGACATCAGTGGACATATGTGTGGGCAAGGACTTTGCGTGATTCATCTTGGCTTTTGTAAGCAAGTCTTTAACATATTTGGATTGTGTAAGCAACAAAGATTGATCCGAAGATTTGTGAACTTCAATCCCCAAACAATAAGATATTTCACCAAGATCTTTAAGTGAAAATTGCAAGTCCAAAACAACGAATGATTTTATTGACTTGAGTGAGACCACTACATGTTATAATAATGTCATCTACATAAACAAGAATGTAAATAACAGTATTAGCATTGAACTTGACAAATAACGATGCATCAGCAGCACGTGACAAAAGCTATGGAATGTAACGTGTTTCAAAGTTTTTCAAACCAGGCTCTAGGGGCTTGTTTAATCCCATAGATTGCTTTATGTAGCCTGCAGACAAGAGAGGATGTAGTGCCTTGTACTCCGAAGCCCGAAGGTTGGTGCATATACACCAATTCATTGAGTGGTCCGTTAAAAATGCATTATTAACGTCTAGTTGTTGAATGAGCCAACCTCGTGAGCTAGCAATTGTTAAAACCACATGGATGGTAGTTGGTTTTATACCGGGACTAAATGTCTTAGTGTAGTCTAATCCCGAAGTTTGAGAATATCGTTTGGCCACAAGATGCGCCTTGTGCCAAGCAATGGTACACCCGGATTTGTCTTGATCCACATGCAAACAATTGTGGAACATTTGGAGGTGTAGCCTCTAGAGACCATGTTTGATTTTGTAGAAGAGCCTGATACTCAATATTCATCGGTTTGCACCAATCTGAATTTTGTTGTGCTTCTTTGAGAGTCTGTGGTTCATGAGTGGCAGAGATACTAACAGTCAATATTTTGGGCTTATGAATACCTGCTTTAGCTCTTATAATCATGGGATGCACATTCCCACGGGTTGGAGAGGTCATATCCACTTCATGAGGAACATTAGACTCAGAATTTATGGGAGAAGTGGGTAAGAGGGTAGAGTACTAATACGAGCCGAATCTGAGACTAATGAAGAGGGTACAAGAGGACTAATTTGGAAAATCATGGCTACTAGATGACTTTGACGTAGAGAAGCTGGAATGAAGACAAGTTGCTGAATGAGTTGAGGCTTCAACTGGTTTTTCAAGCTAGAATTTTTAGAGACCATCATGCAAATTCCCTTTGAGTAGAGTGGCTCTGCTTGGTCCTTCACAAGACAGAAACTAGGATGAAACTCAAAGAAAACTCGATTATCATGGGCAAATTTGCTAACACTGAGAAGATTTTTAGTGATGCAAGGAACATGTAGAAGATTTCTTAAAATAAAAGGACGTGAAGAACGAGAGCAACTAAGATTAGTGTAGCCTACATGAGAGATGGACAAATCTTCTCTATTTCCAACATGCACCTTACCATTCCCAGTAAATTCGGAACCAATGGAAAGACTACCAAGTTCATTCGTAACATGATGAGTGGCTCCAGAGTCTGGGTACCACAAATCTTCAACAGGAGGTTCTGAGTTGGCCATGGTTGTGAGAGCTGCTGCAGGATGTTGATTTGAATATTGTGGAGGCATCATATTGGAGTTTTGTTGATTGTAATATTGACCTCTTGATTGCCTTTGTGAGGGAACAAAATCCCTGTCAAATCGATAGTAACATTTCTCCGCAACATGTCCTGTAATGCCACATATTTGGCATGCTGGACGTCTAGATTATTGTGCCAACCATGCCTTCCACCTCGATAGTTCCTACCTCTACCTCTGCCATGAGGAAATGTGCCTTGATTTTGAGTCCTGGACTCTGATTTGTTTGAAGAGCCAAAGATAGTAGAATTGACAGTTGGTGACACTACACCAACATTGCTGGTGTAGGCTTCAATTCTCCCTACATGAGCCATAAAAAGTGCACCTACTTCTGAAACGGTGAATCTATCCTGGATGTAACATGAACAACCTGTTAGGATTATTGGGTTTTAATCATTAAAAGCCCAATATTATTATTAATTTTGTTAATGAGAACAAAATTATGGTAAGTTAATTATGAAAGACAATTAGGCTAAAGAAATCCCACATTGAGTAATTGAGGCACTTATGGTTTGTTTATATTGAGATACAAATCATTACAGTGTAGTTAAGTAGAAAAGATGGGTGCCCCTCGCGCGCCGTCCGTCCGTCCGTCCGCTCGTCTCGCCACGCCCCGCCACGCCTCGCCTCGCGTGTCGCTGCCGCGAAGGCAGTCCTATCTTTTTACTACTCGGATTTCTGAAATGACTTTTCATATGCCTGACTTTTCATATTCTGCTGAGTATTAAGTTTGAGACTTTTCACCTACCTGCAGAATTGATGTCAGATTTAAGTGTGAGACTTAAATCCGAAATGAATATGATGTTAAGTGTTAAGACTTTTCATTTAACCCACTATGCATTGTCATTTAAGTTGTGGCCTTTGGTAGGCCTGCTGTTGCAGCTATATAAGCTGCTCCAGCCTCATTCTTTATCTCATCCCGAATTTGCATTTGCATATCATATCATCTTCTTGAGAGTACTACACACTTCTTAGTGTTCGAGTGAGTCTGTCTGGGTTTCTGCTTCAACCCATACAGAGGTGTTTGGGACGTTGTACCTTGGAACTCTCTTGTCCAGGACGCCAGAAGTTGTAGGCGGGCAATTTAGAGTTTACGGGCACACGGTTTACTGTGGCCTCGTCCAACAACAAAGTTTATGCCCAGTTTATTTAAACTGTTTGTTGTAAGTTTTTATTGTTTCGAGCATTTTATTATAACAGAGTATTTGTGATCTTCTTATGCTTTGTCTATTTGTTTTTAAGAAAACAGAACCAACAATCGTAAACTCTAAATTTTTTTGTTCTGTTTTATCAAAACTCAGCTTTCATATTTACTTAAGATATTGTTCATCAATTTTTCAAAGGTTTAAACCTACTGTTTCAAAACTACTTTGATATTATTTGTGCTCTCCTATTTGTGTTCTGTTTTAGCTAATGGCTGACCAGTTTACCCAACCACCTGCTGTGAATAATGAGATTCCGGTGATCAAAGCTAGCGGTACTGAGGCCGCAATGCCAATTCTGAGAAGTCCAATGCCGTTTTCTCAATTTGAGAAACCGGAAAAGTTCAAGGGTTCCAACTTTAAACGTTGGCAACAGAAGATGATGTTCTTCCTTACCACCTTGAACTTGACCAGGTTTCTGAAGGAGGAGAAACCGGTGGAGGACAAAGAGGATCCTCAATCTGCTGTGATAGTTGAGTCTTGGATGAGTGCCGACTACCTTTGTCGTAACTACATACTGAATTCTCTTGACGATGCACTTTTTAATGTGTATTCCCCCAAGGAGACTGCTAAGAATCTTTGGGAATCGTTAGAGATAAAGTACAAAGTTGACGACGCAGGCGCAAAGAAATTTGTAGCCGGGCGATTCCATGACTATCGAATGGTAGATGGCAAGAGCGTTGTTGAGCAATGCGAAGAGCTGCAACTGATATATCATGAACTTGCTGCCGAAGGTATGGGGCTAAATGATGCTCTCCAAGTGGCGATGATGATTGAAAAATTACCGCCATCTTGGAAGGACTTCAAGAGCTACCTAAAGCACAAGCGAAAGATGATGAGTCTAGAGGATCTTATCAGGAGGCTGCGCATCGAGCAAGACAACCGAAAAGTTGACAAGAAATCATTTGGAATGATTTCCAAGGCCAACATGGTTGAAGTTGGGGACAACTCCCATGGGAATAAGCGCAAACGTACTTTTGAACCCAAGGGAGATTCTCAGACAAGGAGGTTCACCGGTGACTGTTATGTGTGTGGTAAGCCTAACCATAAGGCCAAGGACTGCACTCAACGTCAAAACAACTGCACTCAACGTCAAAACAATGACGTTAAGAGGAAGATAGTCCCTTACAAAGGCAAAGGCAAGAGGCCTGCACATGCCCACATTGCTGAGGACAATCTGAGCTCTGACATGGATGACATGCATCTGAGTGCTGTGGTATCGGAGGTGAATCTTGTTGGAGGGAACTCCAAGGAATGGTGGGTGGACACTGGGGCTACTCGCCACATTTGCGCCAACAAATGGATGTTTAAGACCTATCAACCGGTGAATGATGAGCACCGCTACATGGGAAATTCAGCAGTCTCAAAAGTTGAAGGCAAATGGACGGTTGTGCTAAAAATGACTTACGGAAAAGAGTTGACTCTTACCGAGGTGCTCCACGTGCCAGAGATCCGAAAGAATCTCATCTCCGGAGCAATGCTGAACAAGAAAGGCTTCCGGCTTGTGTTTGAGTCCGACGAAGTCATTCTGTCCAATGGTGGTATGTTTGTGGGCAAATGCTACTTGGCCAATAACCTCTTCAAGATGAGTGTAATGACTTTAGCTCCTAAGGCTAAATCTAGTGTAGATGTTGAGGTTGATGTTAATGCAGCAAATGAGGCTAGCACAAGCAAAAATAATGTAATGACTGTTGCCAATGTGGCTAATAAAACTTTAAAGTTTGATTATTCTTGCTAGTCTTTACATTTGTGGCATGGTAGATTAGGACATGTGAATTATAAGTCCTTACAAAGGCTAATGTCTCTTAATCTATTGCCTAAATTTAACATCAATCATAAACACAAGTATGAGACTTGTGTAGAGGCCAAATTAACCAAGTCATCATTCCACTCAATTGAGCGAAGCACCGAACCGTTAAACTTGATTCATACAGATGTATGCGATCTAAAGTATGTACAATCTAGAGGCGGTAAAAATTATTTCATAACATTTATCGATGATTGTACAAGATATTGTTATGTCTACTTAATGAGAAGTAAAGACGAAGCAATTGATATGTTCATTCACTATAAGAATGAAGTTGAGAATCAACTTGATAAAAAGATTAAAATTCTTCGAAGTGATCGAGGTGGTGAATATGAGTCACCATTTGCACAAATATGTGCTGAGAGTGGCATTATTCATCAAACCACTGCGCCTTATTCTCCCGAGCAAAATGATATTGCTGAAAGGAAGAATAGAACGCTTAAGGAAATGATGAATGCAATGCTTATAAGTTCCAACTTACCTAGGAATTTGTGGGGAGAAGCTCTGCTTTCCGCCAACTATGTGCTAAACAGAGTACCACATAAAAAGTTGGATAAAACGCCTTATGAATTGTGGAAAGGTCGTGCACCTAGTTACAAGTTTTTAAGGGTTTGGGGCTGTCTAGCAAAGGTACCAATTCCTCCTCCTAAATGGACTAGGATAGGACCTAAGACAGTAGATTGTGTATTTATCGGATATGCGCAAGATAATAGTGCCTTTCGTTTTTCTGGTGCATAAATCAAATAATGCAGAAATGCTTGTAAATACTATCATTGAGGCTAGGGATGCTTCGTTCTTTGAGAAAATCTTTCCCCACAAAACTCCGACAATGCCTGAAACCAATGTTGAGAGAAATGTGGGGGATAGAGAATCTCAAGAGAATGTAGAATCGCCTAGACGAAGCAAAAGAGCGAGAAAAGAGAAATCTTTTGGCTCGGATTTTCTAACATATCTGTTGGAAAAAGATCCGACTACTTTCAAAGAAGCAATGTCTTCAGAAGACTCTGATCTTTGGAAAGAAGCGGTGAACAGTGAGATAGAATCTATCTTACATAATCATACTTGGGAACTAGTGGATATTCCTACAGGTTGTAAACCACTAGGCCACAAGTGGATCTTCAAGAGGAAGATGAAAGCTGATGGTACTGTAGATAAGTACAAGGCTAGACTTGTAGTAAAAGGCTACAGACAAACTGAAGGTGTTGATTATTTCGACACATACGCTCCTGTATCCCGGAAAACGTCTATAAGGTTAATAATTGCATTTGCTGCATTATATAACTTAGAGATCCATCAAATGGATGTTAAAACGGCTTTTCTAAATGGAGAGTTAGAAGAGGAGGTTTACATGGAACAACCTGAAGGGTTTGTAGTTCCAGGTAAAGAAACGAAGGTGTGTAAACTTGTTAAATCCTTGTATGGATTAAAACAAGCACCTAAACAATGGCACGAAAAATTTGATAGCGTCATGCTTTCAAATGGGTTTAAAACAAACCAATGCGATAAGTGTGTCTACGTGAAAGGAGACAATACAAACTATGTGATAGTATGTCTATACGTAGATGACATGATAATTGTTGGTAATAACGATAACATCAAAATTACCAAGAAAATGTTGTCACGAAATTTTGAGATGAAAGACCTAGGTCTTGCAGATGTGATTCTTGGAATGAAGATCATCAAACATGCAGATGTATATTTTCTCTACCAGGGTCATTATGTCGAAAAGATACTTGACAAGTTTGACAAGGGAAATAATACCATCGCTAGAACACCTATGGAAGTGGTGTCAAATCTTTGCAAGAATCGCGGAGAAGGTGTGCAACAACTTGAGTACTCTAGAGTCATAGGAAGTCTAATGTACCTCATGGATTGCACTAGACCTGATATAGCTAATTCTGTCAATACATTGAGCAGATATACGAGTAATCCCAGTTATGAGCACTGGAAGGCAGTAGTTCGAGTTCTTAGATATCTAAGATATACTTCTAACTACGGACTACATTATACGAGATACCCAGCAGTAATTGAAGGGTATTCAGATGCGAATTGGATATCGGACTCCAAAAATATAAAATCTACGAGTGGATATATATTTATAATTGGCGGTGCTGCTATTTCATGGAAATCATGCAAACAGACATGCATTGCTAGATCAACTATGGAATCTGAGTTCATAGCTTTAGATCTTGCGGTAGAAGAAGCTGATTGGCTTCGGAGTTTCTTGGAGGATATTCCAATGTGGTCAAAACTAATGTCACCCATTAGTTTGCACTGTGATAATCGTCAGCTATGGGAAGAGCACATAATAATGTGTATAATGAGAAATCATGACACATTCGTCGGAGACATAAATCCGTGAGAAATTTACTAAAAACCGGTGTCATTTCTTTAGATTATGTGAAGTCTAAAGAAAACATTGCTGACCCATTTACGAAAGGTCTGACAAGAGACCGAGTAGAGGTTTCATCGAGGGGAATGGGGTTGAAGCCCATGAAATTGATTTCCAACCATGATGGCAACCCAACCTGAATTGTAAAATCCAATTTGCAGGTTCAATGGGATAACCGAATTGTGGGGGGGATCGAACAAAGCACTCGGGAAATTGAGTTCCTTACCTATTCCTGTGATGAAAGAGTGATAGACCTGTACTTTGGGAAGGCTGAGCTCATGCTCTTAATGATTCTTCTATCTCGAGATGATAAAGTGGGGTATTACAGGATACTCTTTAGGAGAAATCACCTATGTCGAATGTGAAGGGGCCGCTTCTATGAGATGACTTGAGGGCTAAATCTCTAGAGCATTCGATGAAACATCCAAGGCAGTCCAGGGCCAAAATGGACAACAACGAAAGAACCAATAATAGTGTGGAGATGAAGCTGTGTGAGTATTGTTGTCTTGTTATACATAAAACGTCGAACAGTTCAAGGCATCACGTCCACTGGTTGACAAGTATATCCGATGATACTTTACTAAGGAAGGTTCAAGGTTAATCACCACCTATCCTGATGCAATGGATTCTCAAAGTACTCTCAAATCTTCATCTAGGTGCATTGTGTAATTTTTCGCCATATTGCATTCATGTGGGGGATTGTTAGGATTATTGGGTTTTAATCATTAAAAGCCCAATATTATTATTAATTTTGTTAATGAGAACAAAATTATGGTAAGTTAATTATGAAAGGCAATTAGGCTAAAGAAATCCCACATTGAGTAATTGAGGCACTTATGGTTTGTTTATATTGAGATACAAATCATTAGAGTGTAGTTAAGTAGAAAAGATGGGTGCCCCTCGCGCGCCGTCCGTCCGTCGGCTCGGCTCGTCTCGTCTCGACTCGACTCGACTCGACTCGCCTCGCCTCGCCTCGCCTCGCCTCGTCGCGTCGCGCGTGTCGCTGCCGCGAAGGCAGTCCTATCTTTTTACTACTCGGATTTCTGAAATGACTTTTCATATGCCTGACTTTTCATATTCTGCTGAGTATTAAGTTTGAGACTTTTCACCTACCTGCAGAATTGATGTCAGATTTAAGTGTGAGACTTAAATCCGAAATGAATATGATGTTAAGTGTTGAGACTTTTCATCTAACTCACTATGCATTGTCATTTAAGTTGTGGCCTTTGGTAGGCCTGCTGTTGCAGCTATATAAGCTGCTCCAGCCTCATTCTTTATCTCATCCCGAATTTGCATTTGCATATCATATCATCTTCTTGAGAGTACTACACACTTCTTAGTGTTCGAGTGAGTCTGTCTGGGTTTCTGCTTCAACCCATACAGAGGTGTTTGGGACGTTGTACCTTGGAACTCTCTTGTCCAGGACGCCAGAAGTTGTAGGCGGGCAATTTAGAGTTTACGGGCACACGGTTTACTGTGGCCTCGTCCAACAACAAAGTTTATGCCCAGTTTATTTAAACTGTTTGTTGTAAGTTTTTATTGTTTCGAGCATTTTATTATAACAGAGTATTTGTGATCTTCTTATGCTTTGTCTATTTGTTTTTAAGAAAACAGAACCAACACAACCACTGAGTCATATTCAAGCCCCACACCTCCTAGAATATATAGGATTTGATCATCGTCTAAGACTGGATGACAACAGGCTGCCAACCTTTCATCTTGCTTAAAAAATCCTTCATACTCATATTTCCTTTCTTTAAGGTTTGTAGTTGCAATTTATATTGCATTACCCGTGCTTTAGATCTTGTTAACAGGTTTGACACTCGACTCCAGAGTTGAGTTGAAGTTATGCATCCTATCCTTTGGGCTTCTACACTCTCGCCATCGAAGCAAGAAGAAATGAGAACAACAATTGATCTTGTCGACACCATGTGACAAAGTTTGGATTGACCTGTTTCGTGCCAAAAACATTAGGAACCCCCTTCCGCGGCAATGGTGGATTGTCCAGAATAAATAAATCCGGCCCTAGTCCTCTAAGATCATCTGTTATCTGCAAGTTCCAAAGTAGGTAGTTGTCATCGTTGAGCTTGACATAGTTTATCTGATTAGCTGGATTAATGAGAACAAGGGTAGGTCCTTCGATGGGATCAATATGTGCACTGGATTGAGTGCTTGACTTGGCTTCCGCCATGGGCTCTTGATACCAAGTTAGAGTTTGGATTTGAAGAGTAAAAGATGAACACGTGTTCAGAGATTTACAGTGATAACTCTATTATTTATAATTACAATGTAAACAAATAAAACAAATATTGTTGTTATGGTTGCCCCTAATAACATAAAATATTCTCTGCTAATTAACAGATTAACAAACCACACTAAATTTATATTTCTTTGTGTGGATTGGATCACCGTCTCTTGGGTCAAGACTATTTGCATGTATTCCTTAACTATTCATATGCGGGGACTGAAGTATAAATATAAGTGTATAATTATAATTATTATAGACAGAAAATTTGTAATGATTGATTGGAAAAGACACATAAAAATTGCATTATTATAAATGCTCAAATATTAAATAGCTATTCGAAATATAAATTTACTTTCATTTTCTTTTTTTTTTTGGCAAAAAAACTTTCATTCACAAGAAACCCGTAAAACTGGGCAACTTATTTCAATCCTCGCGAAAAGATTAATGCGAGGCGACTCACACATAACCCAACACTTTACACATTACAATTTTGGTTATTTGAGAATTTGATCATACATTTGGAATATTTTTTTAAAATACCTTAAATATGTGGTTGCAATATCGTGAAGGATAAGAGCAGCAACAACTCATCCAACAATATCTAAATCGTCAAATTTGAGTTTTATGTAAGATAAGAGACGATGTAACAACTTTTAAGTTGTAGATTAAACATATGAATATGTCGATGTTTCAAGCTTCTAAAAATCAGAGTACAAGTAAAGCCATTTATTTTCAAGACAAGTTATGATAAGATCGTATAAAAATTTAAGCTCAAACTCGAAACCAAGGCCGAGGAGGTGCTTAATTTCCTGGTTTGAGACTTAACAACTCTTTAAATCTGCAACAAGCATGTTCAGGCAAGCAAATGCAAAGCACCATAGCTCCACTAGCTTCACATCCTCCTCCTTCCGGCAGAAACAAACAAACCTGTGGCGTCGGAGTAAGGTCGATTGGACCGGCGTAAACTGGTCTCCCCCATCCAAAGTCACCAGATTCATATATACAAAATCTAGTCCACTGAGTTATAGTCAATTTCCCACCAAATTCCAGCCTCTCTGGCCTGTTTAATTCCACATAATCAATAGTTGATCTTACATATTTCTCAGAGATGCCTAATCTTACTGAGTTAACCAACCGGGCTGTCTCGTTTAGGCTCCCTTTGATCAGTCTCTCCACCGTGCTCGTTACACAAGCCACGCTTAGCGCATTGCCGTAAAACCCGTCTTTCAGAGGCGGGTTCTTGATCTTGTGGCGCGTGTTGACGGAAAACGTGAGGCGAAGCTCGTAGTCTAGGGGTGT
Source organism: Haberlea rhodopensis (assembly GCA_907163345.1). Taxonomy (NCBI): domain Eukaryota; kingdom Viridiplantae; phylum Streptophyta; class Magnoliopsida; order Lamiales; family Gesneriaceae; genus Haberlea; species Haberlea rhodopensis. Next base: position 1,560,205 of record CAJQUN010000061.1, read on the forward strand.
GACGCTGAGGGCTTCTACCCAAGATTTCCATACATGAGCTGCCATTGCATCGAAGGTGGAACATGAGAAGTCTGATCCAGATAGTTGCGCCGATCTCTTCAAATGGGCTTGGTATTCGCGGGTTATTCGGTAGCATTTTTGAACCGGCTTCACTTCCCAGAGACTTCTTGTTAAGCTTGATCCATCATCTAGTTTCTTGAATTCGATATGTGGAAATTCGACGACTGGTGGATCGCGTGGCTGGAAGGTTTCTCGGCCCCAAGTGGGCTTGGGATTAACAACCAGAGAGCCGGTTTTTACCGTCTCAGCCCATGCTTTCAGAAACTGCATTGCTCCAAGGCCATCGCAGAGGCAATGGCATATTCTCAGACCAAGACAGAAGCCACCACAGGTAAATTTAGTAACTTGAATTATTAGCAACGGCATATCTACAACTTTGTATTGTTCTTCATCAGAGAACCTGTAAATCAACTTTAGCCAAGCAGGATTTGGCACTGTTAAATCTCCAAGATCTGCTAAAACCACATCAGAATGCGCCTCGACCAGAAGAGCGCCTTGATCGGGCCCGAAGAACACCTCCAGCTTCCCATTCTTTGTCTCTCTTACTCTACCAGAAAAAGGGTAATAAGGCACCAGCACACGACTAAGAGAATCTTTGAGTACCTGCACGATGGATTCTTGATGGGATTTCAATTCTGTGGCTTTATAAAAATACACCGTTGGAGTGAAAACTCGGACTCCAATCATGTCATCAAGATTAGAGAGGTAAAGGGTGTTATTTCTGTTAGATTCTGTGATAGGGCATGCAGATGAGATCAAATCCGTACTGTCTATGGTTATAGGAATATCTAGATGAGGAAACTGAAGTTCTTGAAACCAAGAATCCATGAGAAAATAAGTAACAACTTTGACAAAGAAATAATTAGATTCGTAGAAGATGATGCTGCGCAAAATTGTGGTATTTGACATGAAAAAAGTGCCAAATTTAGTTGGTATAAAGTTGATGAAACTATAGTTGTAATTCAAGAATGTCCGAATTCATGTTGTTTTCTTGATTTGTTGGTGAAGCTTGGTTTGTTTGTAGATTGTTAGCATAAACATACCAAGTGTATGTGTTTCAAATTGTTTATTCCATTTAAAGATATTAGTATGAAGCATGTGGATCACAGGTGAATATTCGTTATATCATATCTAAAATTAAAAAAAAATTAAAAGTTAAAAATAGCGGCAATCAATCAACATATTGCAGATGATCGATCGCCAAAGTACGATAGTTAAAAAAATGGGCATATGGATCGATCGCCAAAGACAACTGTCATTTTTAACGTTATATGCATTGGCGATCGATCGACAGTCATGTGTCGATCAAGCGACGTATGCCTAAACGGTCAAATATATGAGCGTTTGATTTTTATTATTATTATTTTGTTTGTTATATAAATGAAGTGTTGGTTGACATTTTATCCTCACACCGCTCACAATTTGATTTCTCAATCTCTAAACTCTCTATTCTATAAGCTCTTTATATCAATTTCACAGATTGTAAGCAAGAAGAAAGAAGTTCGTCTAAATACTTAACAATACAAGGCACAAGGCTAGAACTATCAGAAGCAAATATTTGATAACGTTTATTTTTGTAGTATTGGTATAATTTTACTTAACTATGCTTTTACATAATGGTTGGTACATCTTATAATTTGAATTATGATAATGAAATTGATCAATATCAAAACAAAGAAGAAAGTACACCAAAATATTTCATCATCAACTAGAAAAATTTCTAAAAAAGAACTAGTAATGTGTGGCAATTATTTGATGTAGAAAATGTTGAGGGAAATGTCACAAGAGCAGTTAGTAAAAAATGTAAAAAAGATTATGCAAACACTCTTTCGGGTGGGACGGGCCATCTGCGTAGGCATATGGCTATATGCATGAAAGAGAACCTAATGATGGTACACAAACTACACTTTCCCAATTTCATAGTGGTGGTAGTAGTAGTTCGAATTTAGGGTTTTTCACTTATTCGATTGAAAGAGATATGAGAGAATTAGCTAAATAAATAATATGTGCGGATAAATCTTCTTCAGTAGGGGCGTATGCAAAATTTACTAATTATATTCATTTAGGTTTGTAACCTCAGCATAAAAGTTTTTCAAAAAATACTATTAAATCTGATGCATTCACAATTTTTCATGAGTATAAATCAAATTTAATTTTGTATTTGTCATATCTTTATTCAAAGATATCACCAACTAGTGATATTTGGATAACTTATATTAACAATGCATCATATATATACATATATAACGATAAATGGGTGTTACATAAAAAGAATTGCAAGAATTGATTGGCCTCATATGGATTGTGTTATTTCTAATGCCATTATGCAAGTGACTATTAGAAGCATTATGAAACCAGTGGAGTATAAATTTAAAAAAATATTGAAAATTTATTCATTTTTCAATTGTTTGGCCCAATTATGGATCCTAGATTAATATTAGATAGTGTAGAAATGATAATTGAATCTTAATACACAAGCATTAATTATTAATGAACAAAAAGAAAACCTTAATAATTGCTTATTTTCATTGTTTTTTTATATGATTCATTACATAATTCTAGATAATTTTCAATAAGAAAAAGTTGTAATATTGGTGTTATTAGTAGTAAAAGTTTTGTGGACAATGTTAAGAAGAAAGCACGATTCTACTTCGACTTCTTCTACTAGGTCTTCATTTATTAATCTTTAATTATATTTAAACCAGGTAATTAATTTTAGTGAACAAGAATTAGAAACATTTGATGTTTTGGCATGGTGGAAAGGCAATGTAAACTTTGGCCAATGCTTTTCATCATGGCATTTGATCTACTAACGCCTCCGATATCCACAGTTCCTCTTGTTTAAGTGCAGGTGGGAGATTCCTTGATGAAAAAAGAAGTAGAATGAAAGCAAACACTTTAGAGATGTGTATTTTATTAAATATTGGTTGGATGCCGATAATAGATTACAAAGTGTATGATGACATGATGTATCTTCTGATGAAAATGAAGAAAGTTGATCGTTTTATGATAATATTTTGTGATGTTATTTTCTTATTTGTGAATGTAATTTGTAGTTATTCAATTCATAGTTAATAAAATTTGAATATTTCATGTATATTGTGTCAATCTATTTCTTGTTCTATTATTATTATATTTAAATAATTTAATTAATATAAATAATTTTTTTAAAAATAGTCACAATTTTTTTTAAAAAAATAAAAAAATAAAAAATTGAAGTGGGTCGTGTCGGGCCTACCCATTTTTGGAAACGGGTCGTGCCGACAAAGCCCTCTACACTGCCGAGAGTCACGGTTTCACAGGCCTTGCCGGCTCTACACACAATGGGTAAAGTTGGGCTATAACCCACCGATTTTTTTGACACAACTATTAATATATGTACAATTCACCATATAATTTTAGCCCAACACTTAATATACCAATAAATTATTAAATTAATATAATGATAGAAGACTAAAGAGTAAAAGTCTAATATTCTAAAGCCTTAAAATTTGCAAAACCTAATCACGGCTAAGCATTTGACAGACCAAGGAAGAACAATTTTTTTAACTCCTCACAATTACAGTTTCTACGATAACTGTATAACGAGCTTTTCTTGGGATGAAACTCGTCAAGACACTTCATAATAAAATAAAAAATGAATATCTAAACAATATCATTGTTATTTATATTGATAAAGAGATTGTTCTTATCGTTGATACAGAGTTTGTTGGGTTTCGAAAACCCAAAAAAACTTTGTTTTGATGATGCTTCATCAAGTGTGCAGATTATAGAAGATACTTTACAACTTGATGATTTACAAAAGAAACCACTTGGAACCAGATTTGGATTTCGCTGAAACTTACTAAAAAGATAACATCAGGGTTGAATCAGTTCTGGTTTATTGGCAGCAACTACCAGTCAGCTCATCAAAGCGGAATGATTCTTGATTCTCTTGAAAGCCAAGGCAAAGGACTACAACATTAATGTTCATCACTTTACCCAGAAATCAACGAATCCAGATCTGTATTCAAGAAATCGAAGTTGCTGAAATGAAACAGCAAGGTAACCCGAGTGAAGTCAGCAAAGTGACTTACCTTGCTGGAAGCAGCTCAACTAGGTCCAACAAGGTTCGAGAAGAGATTTAGAAGATAGCCTAGAATGCGCTTATGATCGTTATTGTGTCAAGAAACGTCCATAACCTTTTCCAACAACTATATCTGGTGCCTAACATATATATCATTATTGATGACTATATATACAAAACTCCTTGAAGAAGAAAAAGGATTCCAATAAGAACCCAAACACTCAAAATGGGATTCACACCATGAGGAGTTACCGAGATAAATTTGACTGAGATGAGAGCCAACCCTAAAACTTTGACACCTCTTAAGGATCACCTGTGCCAAACCACTTCATTGTATTCATTGTAAATGTGAGTTTAATAGATGAGTGAAGTCTGTAACTGTTAGACATGTTGTCTAAATAGTCTTTCACATATTTAGAATTTAAAGAATATGCCATCAGCTATAAATGTGACCTCAGCTTGTGGAATTGTGAGGCTAGGAGTTTAGATTGTAAGAGTGACATCAATCTAAGTGGGTTGTATAAATGATTGTATAAATCAAAGTATTCTAGAGTATCATTCCATTCGATGGAAGAATGGGAGACGTAGAAGAATCACACCATATTCGAACTTGCATAAAAAAATCTGTGTGCATATTTTACTTTCTGACTTTTAAATGTTTTTACATCAGATTGATTAGAAACTGACCAGAAATACACTCAGGAAATACATAGAGAAGATTAAAAACGTTGAAACATTTAAAGACATTAAAATAATATATTAATTGAGAAATTAAAGGATATGAGTTATTCTCTATTTATAAATCAATGTATGACATAAAATGTAAATTCATTACCATTTTTTAAGTATTATGTATTGATATTTTATTTATTATATATTTTTCCTATTGAATTTATTATATTTTAATTTCATTATAATATAACTATAGTTTTTTGACTTTCGGATTTCATTTAATTTACTTATAATTATTCCAATTAATATTTTTAAGTTATTATCTTCACCAAAGATTTTGAATAATTGAAATTATAAAATTAAAAGTTCAAGAATTAAAAAATTCTTAATAAACTGTTATCATTATAATTGCCAACAAAATTATTTAATATTACAATTCCACCAAATAAAGATTGGTAATTGTTGAGAGAGAAAATTGGAAGTTACGATAATAAAATAGGCTCAATAAATTGAAAGTTATGGTGATGTAATATATATCATCAAATTTTAAATAAAATTAAGTGTATGGATGAAAATAATCTAAAATTATTTGTTAGGATCAAACACTTATTTCTTTATATAGTAGCCGTGTAAGCCTCGTACCAAACGATAGATGGACACGTGGGTGTTCGGCGCTTCCTCTTTGTCGCTCAAACTTCAAAAGGCTCAATATTTGTTGGAAGAAGTCATGGATTTTGAGGGCTTGAGATTAACCATCAAGGGACTATATCTGTACAACTCTACTATAGATTCTGTAATGAAAATTGTTCACAACGGATTATTTTAATCATATCTCATTAATCGGTTATCAGAATAATGTTCTTCTGAATGGTTTGAGAACTCAAAATGTAACAATAACCTTCAGACAACCCATTGGAATTTTATCTAGATGAAACATTGTCTGTTGCCTCGGATTTTGGTAGGGTAGACGTGTATTTCATCCGAGCACCAAACAATATACAAAAAGTAAATGAGACCAGATTTTTTACGTGGAAAACCCCAAAAGATGGGGAAAAACCACGGGACATAGTCCGGTATAAATTTCACTATAAACAAGTGTGATTTACAGTGTCTTCTTTACAAGAAATGAGCTAAGAAATGAAAATGGTGAAGGGGGAAGACCTCGGCTGCTGCTTGTTCTTGAGGAGGAAGGAGACATTCTCTCTTTCCCCCCCAAGAAAGAGGTGTTAGCCTTCCCCATGCCCTCTCAACCCTCCTGCCTGCTCTCTCACGGAAAATCCCTCATTTGCTTGGTGAGAGTTATCTGGTATTTATATGAGAATGGAGGAGACAACCTGTAACTACCTACCCAAGGTCTAGGGGACATTGTCTGATGCTGAAGGTAAGGGTCAGAGTCCTAGTGCTGGGGACCACAGACAACTATTGCACTCTTTGTACGATTTCTGCAGCTTTTAAGATATTATTCGTGTACGGAGATATGTTTTGTGCCTCTGATTTATGAGATCACTCCTCAGGTGTAGATCTTCCTGGAGGCCAACCTGGGGGTGGCCGAGGTGGAGGTCATCCTCGAGGCCGACCTGGGGTGGCCAAGGTGGAAGTCATCCACGCGGCCGAGCTGGAGGTCATCCTCGTGGCCGACCTGGGGTGGCCAAGGTGGAGATCTTCCCGAGGCCGAGCTGGAGGTCATCCTCGTGGCCGACCTGGGGTGGCCAATGTGGAGATCTTTGTTAGTCCCGGATCTTATCGATGAGATTTTAAAGATGACAAAACATATCAGACCGGATCGAGTGAAATCAGACTGACCAGAACGATCGCCCAAAACAGATCAAGCTGATAAGATGACAAAGCATATCAGACCGGATCGAGGGTAATCAGACTGACCAGATCAATAGCTCAAAACAGAACAAGCTGATAAGGCATATTATATATCAGACCGGATCGATGAATATCAGACTGACTAAACCGAAGCTTCAGATCGATCTCTATCTTTATCAGATCAGAGCAGCCTAGGATACATACAGAATGGCTCCTCAGTCCGAATCATTAACGGCTATTTATTGTAGCATTTAATGTTGTAATTAATGCTACAAAAGACCAAAGACTGAAGATTGCCATAAAAGGTAAGAAGACAAAGAGTAGCTTACCTGACAGTCGCCGAAAGTATGAACCAGAACGGCAAGTATCCTGAAGAAGAAGACTGAAGCCTACTCAGAGTTTAAGCAGAGTCTAAGTTGCACTTTAAGGGAAATAATGTCGTTGGTACATTCAACTATAAAAGGATGCAACAAAGGGAATATAATAACTCTTGCAGAAACTCTCGCTGATCAGTTGAAAAACACACAAGAAAGCAAAAACAGCACAAGCTTACAAGCTCAGAAGCTCTCGAGCTGAAGTCATTCTTAAGCACGTTTACCTTGTAACATTTGATCATTTAGGATCACTGTGCGCATTTTGTATTCTGTATTGAAAATCAGAAAGTGAGAAACATATTGTAACTGTCAGACATAGTGTGTCTGAGCAGATTGAGTGACTAGGAGTTTCAGATTGTTAGTGAGGTAAATCCAGTCTGAATCGGGCTTGTACAACAGGATTGTATAAATCAAAGTCTTCTAGTATAAACCTTCCTTAATTGGAAGAAGGGGAGACGTAGAAGGATTACACCACCTTCGAACTTCCAGAAACATATCCTGTGTATCTTATTTCTGCACTCGTTCTTTCTCACTAGCCATCGAGCCGTTCTTACATACAAGAACAGACCGTTCCGCACTTATACTTTCAGTGGTCTGTTCTGTACAAGAATTGATTAAGAAACAGATTTCTTTCACTAATCCGAAAGAAATCACAAAGGATTAATTTTTAGAAGGAGTGTTCATTCACCCCCCCTCTAAACACTCCGGACCGATCCTAACAAGTGGTATCAGAGCAGGTCATCTTAATCAGCAAAATCACTCGAGCTGATGGCATCATTCAACAAAATCCCTATGTTCTCAAAAGAAGACTATGATGACTGGAGAATCAGAATGCAAGCTCATCTGGCAGCTCAGGATGACGATATGTGGTTCGTCATCACTGATGGACCAATGAAGATTCTAAAAATAAATACAGCAGTCGCCATTACTGGTGGAGAACCACAAATGGTAGAAAAGGACAGATCCCTCTGGACGAATGAGGAAAGAAAGAAAGCAAATCTCGACAACGTTGCCAGAGACATCTTGTTCAGGACACTGGACAAGAACATGTTCAGCAAAATCAAAATGTGCTCTACTGCCAAAGAAATTTTGGAGAAGATAGCACAGCTATGTGAAGGCAACGACCAGACCAAAGAAAACAAGTTAACTGTTGCTCTTCAAAGATTTGAGAGCATAAAGATGAAAAGTGGAGAAACTCTAAATGAGTTTGATGAAAGAGTAACTGGCATCATAAATGAACTGAATGGTCTGGGGAAGGAATATTCTAACAGAGAGATCGCTCTGAAAGTTATGAGAGCTCTGCCAAAGGAATGGGATGTTAAGACCATTGCCATGAGGGAATCAAAAGATCTTAACAAGGTTGAACTTCATGATCTGTTTGCAGATCTTAAGGCCTATGAGTTTGAACTGATAAGCAGAGGTGAAGCAGAGCCATTCATCTCTCAACCAAACAAGGCCCTGGCAGCCATTCCAGACCAGATTGCTTCAACATCAGACCGATCCGTTGAATAGATAAGTAATGATGCTATGTCATTATTTATCAAGAAATTCGGTAAATTCATGTCTAAGAATAAGAGGAACTTCAAACCCTCTCATCATTATAAATCAAGAAAAGATGATACTGTTAACGATCAGGCTTGCTACAATTGTGGTAAGACCGGACATTTTATTGCAGATTGCACCAGACCGAAGAAAGAAGAACGGAAAGAGAAGCATCGTGATGATAGGAAGAAGAAGCACTATAAAGACCGCAAGAATCATGAAAAATCCCAAAAAGTCCTAGTAGCTGAAGAAGGAAACAACAAATGGGCTCAGACAGACTCAGACTCGGAAAGCTCTGAATATTCTTCCAGCGAAAGCGAAGAAGATATTCAATGTCTTATGGCAGACGAAGAGATGAGTCAGACAGACGAGGTATATGATCTTGACTCAAATGAATTTACACGAGAAGAGCTCATGTCCGCACTGCAAGACATGGCTAATGATTATAGGATCTTAGCTGAATCATTTGAGAAGAATAAAGCTAAAGTCAGTGATCAAATGGATGAGCACAACAAACCAAGCTGCTCTGAGCAGGGTGAGTGCAACAATCTCCAGATCGAGCTGAATAAGCTGAAAATCTCTTATGATCAGCTCCATGAAGAAAATAAGAGAATTAGCACACAAAATGCTAAGCTCTCTCATATATTCAAGACATGGACAAAATCCAGAACATCCTTGGAAGAATTACAAGAGGTTCAAAGAAACGTCGGTGATTTCACCGGTATAGGCTTTGACACCAAAGAATGCACCAAAGATGAATCTGAGCTGTTGCTGGTAAAGAACCAAGTCAAACAAATGACATTTGTTAAATCCAGCTCAGTATATGAGACTGAAGCACCTAAGATTCAAACAGGAGTCTCTTACGTGAATCAAAATCTGAGAAAAGGAATTGGTTATGTTGACCAAGCCAAAGAAAAGGCACCAGCAAGATTTGCGTCTATCAGACCAAATCCAAAGGTGCAAGATCGAAGGCAAGGAAGACAATACAATTACTATAATTCAAAACCGATTCAACGAAGATATAGACTACCTTATGAGAATCAAAGGTTTTCACAGCGCACACATTATCACACACAACATCAAAACAGACCAGCACACAGCACACCTTACACACACAAGCCATTGAAGCTGATACAGGTGTGGGTTCCCAAAGGGATAATCCGTTCTGGACCCAAATAGGATTGGGTACCAACAATAATTATATTTGATGACAGGTACCGAAGAAGCTCGCATCAGACTGGTATTTGGATAGTGGGTGTTCCCGTCACATGACTGGAAACATGGAGCTGCTGTCTGAAGTCACAGAATGTACTGGACCCAAGATCATCTTCGGAGATAACTCAAAGGGTAAGACCGTGGGCAAGGGTAAGATTGTCCATGGTAACATTATTATCAATGATGTGCTGTTAGTTGAAAATCTGTGCTATAATCTGATCAGTATAAGTCAACTCTGTGATAATGGTTATGCTGTAGATTTTCACAAACACACTTGCACTGTTAAATCATCAGACGGTATAACCATGCTCGTAGGAATCAGGAATGGAAATACATATAAGATTAACTGGAATCATGTTCAACCTGATAATCCTACTTGCTTCATCGCTAACAATGATAATAAACATTGGCTGTGGCATAAGCGTTTGAATCATATAAACTTTAAGACCATTTCCAGCCGTGTAAACATGATTTAGTTATCGGTCTGCCCAAGATCGATTTTGCTAAGGATAAGATCTGCGAAGCTTGCCAAATGGGCAAACAGATCAGATCATCCTTCAAAAACAAGAATGCCAAATCCTCCTCCCGCTGTTTAGAATTATTGCATATGGACTTGTTCGGTCCTATACCAATAACAAGTTTAGGGGGAATGCGGTATACTCTTGTTGTTATTGATGATTACTCACGCTTTACATGGACTATATTTTTGAGCAGTAAAGATCAGACCGGTCCGAAGTTGATCAAGCTGCTGAAACGCACTCAGAACGAGAAATCATCCAGCATAGACAGGATTCGTAGTGACAAAGGCACTGAGTTTTCAAATCAGAATCTTGAATCCTTTCTAGAAGATCATGGAATCAAGCATGAGTTTTCAGCCGCTCGAACTCCTCAACAGAATGGAGTTGCAGAACGAAGAAACAGAACGCTCAAGGAAGCAGCAAGAACAATGCTTGCTGATTCTGGAATTTCGCAAAAGTTCTGGGCAGAAGCTGTAAACACTGCTTGCTACACTCAAAATCGGTCTATGATTAACAAGAAGCTGAACCTTACCCCATATGAAATATGGACTGGTAACAGACCATCTATTTCTCACTTTCATATCTTTGGCTGCAAATGCTTCGTTCATAACAATGGTAAGAATCATCTTACAGCATTTGAAGCTAAGTCAGATAATGGAATATTTTTAGGATATTCATCAACTAGCAAAGCTTATCGAATTTTTAATAATCGAACCTTAACTGTAGAAGAATCTGTTCATGTAGTTTTTGATGAATCTTTATGTGTTGAGGGCAACAAAGAATCAATTCAAAATCAGATGGAAAATATCCATCTCGAAGCTAACAGTGATGATGAGATTGTAGCTAACAGGTCAAGAGACAATCCACCAGAACCAGAAGTACCAGACAGACCGGATCAAGCCATTGAAGCTTCTTCAGATCGAGCTGATCCGGACAATCTTCACTCAAATGTTAAAGCAGATGCTGATCATGCTGCTACTACTCATCCTACCGGACCAGACAATCCAGAGTCAAGCTATCGATGGACTAAGAAGCATCCACCCAATCTAGTGATTGGTAGTCCCTCTGCACCGATCAGAACCAGAGGACAGATGATGGATGAATTCACACATGCTGCTTTCATCTCTACTCTGGAACCTAAGAAGATCGATGAAGCTCTAACTGATTTCAACTGGATTAAGGCCATGCAAGAAGAGCTAAATCAATTCGAACAAAATCAAGTTTGGAGTCTAACCCCCAGACCAAGCGATCTGTCTGTCATTGGAACCAGATGGGTTTTCAGAAATAAGCTGGACGCAGATGGAACTGTGGTTAGAAACAAAGCCAGACTGGTGGCACAAGGATTCAGACAAGAAGAAGGAATCGACTTCGATGAATCATTTGCACCAGTCGCCAGACTTGAAGCCATCCGAATCTTTCTTGCATATGCTGCCTTTAAAGACTTCAAAGTATATCAGATGGACGTTAAGAGCGCTTTTCTTAATGGAAAGCTTCAGGAAGAAGTCTACATTGAGCAACCACCTGGATTTCAGGACCATTTGCATCCCAATCATGTGTATCTACTGAATAAAGCAGTGTATGGTCTGAAACAAGCTCCAAGAGCCTGGTATGACACTCTATCTCAATTTCTGCTGAACCATGATTTTCAGATCGGCTCAGTAGATAAAACTCTCTTTAAATTTATTAAGGGGGAACATACCCTATTAGTTCAGATTTATGTTGATGACATAATCTTTGGGTCAACTAACCCCAAATTGTGCGAGAAATTTTCTAAGTTAATGCAGGGACAGTTTGAGATGAACATGATGTGAGAACTTTCATTCTTTTTGGGTCTCCAAGTAAAACAGCTCAACAATGGTATTTTCATCAATCAGACCAACTATACCAAAGAGCTCCTGAAGAGATTTGGAATGGAAACATGCTCAACTGCATCAACTCCTATGAGTCCAACAATCAAGTTAGACAAAGATGAAGGGGGAACAGCAGTTGAAGTAACCATGTATAGAGGACTAATCGGATCGCTATTGTATCTTACAGCGAGCCGGCCTGATATTATGTTCTCAGTCTGTATGTGCGCCAGATTTCAGTCAGAACCAAAGCAATCACATTTTATTGCTGCCAAGCGTATTCTGAAATACTTAAAAGGATCTCAGAACGTTGGTCTTTGGTACTCCAAAGATTCGAACTTCAGCTTGATCGGATATTCCGACGCAGACTACGCTGGGTGTAAGATTGATCGTAAAAGCACCAGTGGAACATGTCAATTTCTAGGTGAAAGATTGATCTCTTGGTTCAGTAAAAAGCAGACATCGATTGCCACATCCACAGCTGAAGCAGAGTATCTAGCCGCTGGAAGCTGTTGCGCTCAAATGCTCTGGATTCAACACCAGCTCAAAGACTATGGCATCCAAGCTGTTGACTCTCCGATATTTTGCGACAACACAAGTGCAATCGCTATAACGTATAATCCAGTTTTGCACTATCGAACAAAGCACATTGATATACGCCATCATTTTATTCGAGATCATGTTGGCAAAAAGGAAATTCGGATTGAGCACATCTCAACAGAGCAGCAAGCAGCAGACATCTTCACCAAACCACTCCCAGAGGCTAAGTTTAATTATTTTCGTCAAATTCTTGGTTTAATTGACTTATCTTAATAGTTTAGATGTTCTCTTACTTTTGCACTTAAAGATTTTTGTTACCACAGATCGATAATACAATGTTCAGAAAGACACAGACCGGTCCGAACTTTCAGACTGGTCTATGTCAATCTGATGTTATCTCATGATCTGTTTGGTCAATACATCTTTTGTACAAAAATAGCCCGGACTGATCGCATTTTAACCGCCTTAACTATCTGTTATCCTGACCGTTTATTTTTGAATTTCTTTTCATCAGTCTTCGAGATAAAGACACGTGTCTTCTCTATCCTATTTAGCGGGCTGAACATTTCATTTTATTTCACTTTTTACAAATTACCGCTATCTGTTTTCTTATTCTCTCACTCTCCTAAATCTTCGCACTCGTTTATCTTCACTCCAATGGCTACCATCACTCATAACTCTCTCTCCGTTGAGTTCAATGATATTTACAGGGCAGAAGATGCAGAGATGGTGTCCATCTTCAGAGCTTTGGAATCATCTGGTTTAAGGAACTTTCTGGAGTGCGGCACCGTTGTTTATGAATCCAAAATCCGCGAACTATTTGCCAATGCCGTCTCCCAGAAGACATCTATATCCACTACTGTCAAGGGCAAATCTTTTGAGATATCGCCGATGACACTGGCCAAAACCTTTGGCCTCCCCAATTCCGGACTGACAGAGTTTGGACAGATTCCTCAAGCGTCACTCTCAGATCTTCAAGGGAAGATATCTATTCTTGGCCACCGCCTGCAACCATCGTTTAAGAAGAAGGAAATGCTCTTCCATTTCCAGGTGCTGTGCGAAATAGTGGGTAAGCCTATTTTGGGCAAGGCAGGAAGTTTTGACGCTGTAACCGCAGAGAAGTTCAGGGCTATGGCGGCTATCATATCCGGACAGAAGATGAACTGGTCCGTCATTCTTTTTGGAGTTCTACTAGAAACGGTGATTGCATCGAAACAAGCTGTATGCTTTGCTGTTCCTCTCAGCAAGCTACTGGAGTCTTTGGACATCGAGCTGGGAAAGCAGTCCGCTCTCAGCCCCTTTAAGATTCTAAACTCCAAAGGACTTGCATTGCTGAAGTCCAAGAGTGCTCCACCTACTCCTGCTACTCTGGCTGCAGTAAAGATTGAGAAGGGCGAAGAACAAGCTGTTGCGCGCAAACCTCGCGTCAAGCGCAAACTGACCATCCAGACTGATTCGGAAGAAACTCAGTCTGCTCCCTCGCCACCAACCAAGCCACTTTCCAAAAAGCCAAGAACCCAGATTACCAAGCCCAGCAAAACATTACCCCTCAAAGCCTTACCCATATTGCCTCCAACTAAAGCCACCCCTGCACCCCAACCTTCCATCCAACCTTCACAAGCTTCAACCATTGCACCCAAAGTCACCGTTAGACTTCCCTCTGCCATTCCCACGGTCAAAGGAATAGTTATCACTGAGTTGGGAGATTATACCCAATCAGGGATCAAGTCCCCTTCCTCCACCGGCAAGGGAAAAGCCATTCTCTCCGAACCCCTCTCCTCTAAACCCAAATCTGCAGCGCAGACAGCCATCGACATCGCTATGGAGGATGTTGATGAGAAGGTGAAGGGACTCATTGTGGTCTTTGATGAATATGTCCAGTACCGGACTATCAACCACATTGAGTTATTCTTCGGTAAGTTGAGCAGACTGAAGAAGATGGAAGAGGAAGTTCTGAAAGGAACAGAGACTGATGATGTTCGGCTTGCCGTGCAGCGCAAAGAGCTATTTACGGCTATTCAAAGATTCAGACTGGCCACTCTGCTCCTCGATGCTAAGAAACAGAACTTCGATCCAATTGCTCCAACTGCCAGAGATGATGGGGTTGTTATTGCTCAACTCGAGATGGATGTTCATGCTCTTCACTTAGCTGTCCGTTTTCAACGACAGAAGCTCAGTATATCCACTCCAGCCACCAGCTCGGATCACCCTTCTGCAAGCAAGACTATGGCAGAACCTTTCGTTGAGGTTATTCCTTCTGATGCAGCAGACCAGACAGCCGAGCAAGCAGCGGATGAGACTGCAGAGCAAGCACGAGAACAGACAGCAGAGCAGCCATTGCCTAATGCTCCGTCTGTGCCAGATGATGAACCCTTGAATGTCTTGTTGGACTCTCCAACAACATCCATTCCTTTGGGGTCATCAGTCTCCCTCGTTCAAATCAGTCCAACAGCAGAACTGGCAACAGTTGGCGCTCCAGAATTCGTCGATCCGGATTTGGTGGTGCCCACCGTTGTTGCAGCTCTCCAGATTGAGGAGCCCTCCAGACCAAGCACTCCTCCAATCCACTCAGATGAAGATATGGCTTTTATTCAAACATTTTCTTCGGATCTGGTCACCTTGATCCGGTCCGAAAGTCACCAAGTTGTTGTATCTTCACTTGTCCCGTGTGCTGAAGACGATGAACAGGCTTTGTCCTCATCAGATCGCTCTCCCAGCCAACAATCTGATGCACCTCCATTTCTGGCAAGGACTCTTCAGCACCTCTCTGACAACTGCCTGTCACTCTCTCAACGCATTCTCGAAGTTCATCAAGGTCAGAGGCTTACAGCTTTGGACTTTGATTCATTCAAAGAGAAGATGACTGCCAGTATCGGAAGCCTTCAGCGAGGCATAAACGATCTGTTTTCTCAACAAGCCTCTTATAAGAACAGTCTGAGAAAAGAGCAGATCGAACTAGCCACTGAAGTCAGAGCATCTGTTGCAAATTCCCTCCGCGCTCAGGACGTTCGTCTTGACGCTATCAGCGCGCAGCTAGCACAAGTTGTTGACTTTCTTCAAGAGATTGCTGCTGACAAAAAGGGGGAAAAGAAGAAAGACTTCAGGCCGCCTCCGTCTCAGTCTTCTAGAAAATAAAATTTTCAGACTGTCTGTATTTAGGATTTTTGGTGATCAATAAAAATCCTCTTTCGATTAAGTCCGTGTTCATTTATTTTGAACTACAATATAAGGCTTAATAATAAAAGGCTTAATCGATCCAACTTAATAATGTTTATTTATTTTGAACAAAGAGAAAGTAATCGATCCGAAAGTCTTCGCTTCAGAGTTCTTATCAGACTGGTTAAAAAGACTTAGAAGCTAGGTTTTGTCATCATCAAAAAGGGGGAATTTGTTAATCCCGGATCTTATCGATGAGATTTTAAAGATGACAAAACATATCAGACTGGATCGAGTGAAATCAGACTGACCAGAACGATCGCCCAAAACAGATCAAGCTGATAAGATGACAAAGCATATCAGACAGGATCGAGGGTAATCAGACTGACCAGATCAATAGCTCAAAACAGAACAAGCTGATAAGGCATATTATATATCAGACCAGATCGATGAATATCAGACTGACTAAACCGAAGCTTCAGATCGATCTCTATCTTTATCAGATCAGAGCAGCCTAGGATACATACAGAATGGCTCCTCAGTCCGAATCATTAACGGCTATTTATTGTAGCATTTAATGTTGTAATTAATGCTACAAAGGACCAAAGACTGAAGATTGCCATAAAAGGTAAGAAGACAAAGAGTAGCTTACCTGACAGTCGCCGAAAGTATGAACCAGAACGGCAAGTATCCTGAAGAAGAAGACTGAAGCCTACTCAGAGTTTAAGCAGAGTCTAAGTTGCACTTTAAGGGAAATAATGTCGTTGGTACATTCAACTATAAAAGGATGCAACAAAGGGAATATAATAACTCTTGCAGAAACTCTCGCTGATTAATTGAAAAACACACAAGAAAGCAAAAACAGCACAAGCTTACAAGCTCTGAAGCTCTCGAGCTGAAATCATTCTTAAGCACGTTTACCTTGTAACATTTGATCATTTAGGATCACTGTGCGCATTTTGTATTCTGACCTGCAATAACAGCTAGGAATAATTCTAAGTACAGAATTAAACCTTAACAGGGCTGACCTTTTATTTGTGCAGGCTGACCTGCAATAACAGCTAGGAATAATTCTAAGTACATAATAAAACCTTAACAGGGCTGACCTGTTATATGTGCAGGGCTGACCTGCAATAACAACTAGGAGTAATTCGAAGTACAGAATTAAATCTTAAACAGGGCTGACCTGTTATCTGTGCAGGGCTGACCTGCTATAACAACTAGAAATAATTCTAAGTACAGAATTAAATCTTAACAGGGCTGACCTGCAATAACAACTAGAAATAATTCTAAGTACAGAATTAAATCTTAACAGGGCTGATCTGCAATAACAACTAGAAATAATTCTAAGTACATAATTAAATCTTAACAGGGCTGACCTGTTATCTGTGCAGGGCTGACCTGCTATAACAACTAGAAATAATTCTAAGTACAGAATTAAATCTTAAACAGGGCTGACCTGTTCTTTTAGCAGGGCTGACCTGCAAGGACAACTAAAAATAATTCTATGTACAGAATTAAATCTTAACAGGGCTGACCTGCAATAACAACTAGAAATAATTCTAAGTACAGAATTAAATCTTAATAGGGCTGACCTGTTATCTGTGCAGGGCTGACCTGCTATAACAACTAGAAATAATTCTAAGTACAGAATTAAATCTTAAACAGGGCTGACCTGTTCTCTTAGAGGGCTGACCAGAAAGGACAACTAGAAATAATTCTAAGTACAGAATTAAATCTTAACAGGGCTGACCTCTTAGCTGTGCAGGGCTGACCTGCAATAACAACTAGAAATAATTCTAAGTACATTATTAAATCTTAACAGGGCTGACCTGTTATATGTGCAGGGCTGATCTGCAATAACATCTAGAAATAATTCTAAGTACAGAATTAAATCTAAAATAGGGCTGACCTGTTATATGTGCAGGGCTGACCTGCCTGAACTTCGAAGATAATAAACCGAGCATATAAGTCTCGCCCGACCTGAGCTCATGAAATAATCAATACAAGCAGATAATGCCCTCGCGATCTGAGCTCCAGAAATCATGTGCAGATAAGACCTGTGCTAATATTTGACAGGGCCTCATACACCTGGGCTTAAGCAATCAGGGCGGACCTGTGCTGATATTTTGCCAAGGCCTCATACACTTGGGCTTAAGCAATCAGGGCGGACCTGTGCTGATATTTGCAGGGCCTCATACACTTGGGCTTAAGCAATCAGGGCGGACCTGTGCTGATATTTGCCAGGGCCTCATACAAATGGGCTTAAGCAATCAGGGCGGCCCTATGCTAATATTTTGCCAAGGCCTCATACACTTGGGCTTAAGCAATCAGGGCGGACCTGTGCTGATATTTGCCAGGGCCTCATACACCTGGGCTTAAGCAATCAGGGCGGACCTGTGCTGATATTTGACAGGGCCTCATACACCTGAGCTTAAGCAATCAAGGCGGACCTGTGCTAATATTTTGCCAAGGCCTCATACACTTGGGCTTAAGCAATCAGGGCGGACCTGTGCTGATATTTGCCAGGGCCTCATACATCTGGGCTTAAGCAATCAGGGCGGACCTGTGCTGATATTTGTCAGGGCCTCATACACCTGGGCTTAAGCAATCAGGGCGGACCTGTGCTGATATTTGCCAAGGCCTGATACACTTGGGCTTAAGAAATCAGGGTGGACCTGTGCTGATATTTGCCAGGGCCTCATACACCTGGACTTAAGCAATCAGGGCGGACCTGTGCTAATATTTGCCAGGGCCTCATACAATTGGGCTTAAGCAATCAGGGCGGACCTGTGCTGATATTTGCTAGGGCCTCATACACCTGGGCTTAAGCAATCAGAGTGGATCTGTGCTAATATTTTGCCGAGGCCTCATACACTTGGGCTTAAGCAATCAGGGCGGACCTGTGCTAATATTTTGCCAAGGCCTCATACACTTGGGCTTAAGCAATCAGGGCGGACCTGTGCTGATATTTGCCAGGCCCTCATACACCTGGGCTTAAGCAATCAGGGCGGACCTGTGCGGATATTTGTCAGGCGCTCATACACCTGGACTTAAGCAATCAGGGCGGACCTGTGCTAATATTTTGCCTATGCCTCATACACTTGGGCTTAAGCAATCAGGGCGGACCTGTGCTGATATTTGCCAGGGCCTCATACACCTGGGCTTAAGCAATCAGGGCGGACCTGTGCTGATATTTGACAGGGCCTCATACACCTGGGCTTAAGCAATCAGGGCGGACCTGTGCTAAATATTTGCCAGGGCCTCATACACCTGGGCTTACTTCGAATATCCCATCCGAACTCCCCCTCATCACATCATCCGAATAGGTTCATCCAAAATCCAGAACAAATATTGATCCCGAACTGATGAATAAGGCCTTACTGCGAGATCGCATGCCGGAGCTGATATAATAGGAGCTTGCTGCAAGATTGCATGCCCGAGCTGTCATAATAAGGGCTTACTGCGATATTGCATGCCCGAGCTGAACTCCAGAATAGGGGCTTACGGCGAGATTACATGCCCGAGCTGGTGATCATGTCCTGAAATAATAATAAAATAGCACTGCACAAATATATATATCCGAAATTCAAATATCAGTTGGACATGCGCCCAAGTTGAGTTTGATTGATGAGGTCTAGCTGATGGCTGAGGTGGCCGAGCTGATGTGGATGAGGCCGAGCTGGCATGGAAGAGGACGAACTGTGCGAGGTTTCCGAGTTGAGGCCGAGCTCGGCCCGAGTTGGCCGTGCTTGGGCCGATGAGGCGAGCTCACTGTAGAGGCCGAGCTGATGTGGATGAGGTCGAACTGGCATGGATGAGGCAGAACTCACTGTTAAGGCCAAGCTGGGGCCGAGGTGGCCGAGCTGAGATGGCTCGACGTGAGGGGTTGATTTGATCTGTCACTCTTAATCAGCTCCAATCCTGCAACAACAGCTCTTAACGCCTCAAAAACCAAATGCTAAAGCAGCTCCATTCTACAAAAATTATGGTCGGCCAGGGGGAAGAGGTATCACCAGAGATCTGAGGCCAGATGTATCATCTCGAGAATCATTACACTGGCGTTTCTTCAAGTGCAACCCAAAAACATAGCAACTTTCATACAAGGTTGCACTCCAATAACCAAAACCTTTCCCCCTTTTATCAAACCCGTCGCCGCCGCTTACCAAAAGTTTTTTTTTTTCTCCAGAACTTAGAAAACCCATCTCCCAACAGAGATGCAACCCTCAAACCATCCTTCTCCTTCCCATATCTCAACGTCTTGAGCTCACGTTCCCACAGACGGCGCCAATTTGTTGCCTCGGATTTTGGTAGGGTAGACGTGTATTTCATCCGAGCACCAAACAATATACAAAAAGTAAATGAGACCAGATTTTTTACGTGGAAAACCCCAAAAGATGGGGAAAACCCACGGGACCTAGTCCGGTATAAATTTCACTATAAACAAGTGTGATTTACAGTGTCTTCTTTACAAGAAATGAGCTAAGAAATGAAAATGGTGAAGGGGGGGAAGACCTCGGCTGCTGCTTGTTCTTGAGGAGGAAGGAGACATGCTCTATTTTCCCCCCAAGAAAGAGGTGTTAGCCTTCCCCATGCCCTCTCAACCCTCCTGCCTGCTCTCTCACGGAAAATCCCTCCTTTGCTTGGTGAGAGTTATCTGGTATTTATATGAGAATGGAGGAGACAACCTGTAACTACCTACCCAAGGTCTAGGGGACATTGTCTGATGCTGAAGGTAGGGGTCAGATTCCTAGTGCTGGGGACCACAGACAACTATTGCACTCTTTGTACGATTTCTGCAGCTTTTAAGATATTATTCGTTTACGGAGATATGTTCTGTGCCTCTGATTTATGAGATCACTCCTCAGGTGTAGATCTTTCTGGAGGCCGACCTGGGGGTGGCCGAGGTAGAGGTCATCCTCGAGGCCGACCTGGGGTGGCCAAGGTGGAAGTCATCCACGCGGCCGAGCTGGAGGTCATCCTCGTGGCCGACCTGGGGTGGCCAAGGTGGAGATCTTCCCGAGGCCGAGCTGGAGGTCATCCTCGTGGCCGACCTGGGGGGCCAAGGTGGAGATCTTCCTGAGGCCGACCTAAGGATGGCCATGGTAGAGATCTCGCCCAAGTTAGGTCTTGCACAGTCCATACTTTTACCAGTGTAACATTGTCTATAAATTCCAGTAAAGTTGAACCATAACAACAAACAAGGACAAACAGGTTTGGTGTTTCGAGCATGTCTCGTAACTCATTTTAGCAAAAGAGGAAATGATTTTAGATTAGTTATAATTTTTTCATTCGTAGGTGCTCGATCGATCGATCCATGTGTCTGTTGCGCAGAATTGTGTGTTCATTCATGTTCGGGTGCGATTTTTCGCGATGTGGTGCCTCTAATTGGTGTCCGCTCGAACATATATTTTGGTTTACTATAAATATAACAATTCCCTCACTTGTTTAACATGGAATTTCAAAATTCACAACATTTTTGAAGATCAAAATTTGAGTAATTTTGTGAGTATTCATCATTGTTCTTATTGAGCGCTTTTAAACCTTTGTGATTTAAAGGATTTGTGATTTTGAGTGTTAATACCACAAATCATAGTCGTTGTATCTTGGGAGACAAATTGCCAATTGAACCGTTAGTACCGTATCTGGGTAATATTATTTAAAGGATGGAGATTCCAAATCTCGTCTTGACATTTCTACTACAAAGCCAATTGTTGTTTTTTCTTGCTACTTTTCTAAGATACATACCCATAAATTTTGTACTACAATTTTGTAAGACAATAATGATATTAAGTGTACATATTTCATATCAAAATCCTTCAAAACTTCCAATGATTTTCAAATAAAATTACAGATGTTCGACTGAAAAAAAAAATTTCAAATATAAGAAAACATCACATATTTAATTAACAATAAAAAGAATAAAATCTTGTATAAGAGCCGATTTTGAATAAAAAATGGTTTCGATCAATGGACAGAAATAAGGGGAACAAATAACATAAAAATCGATATTCTTGGGTTTCAACAAAAGATGAGACGGGGAGTTAAAATAAGTCAAGATTAGGCAGTATGAAGCTGAAACAAACTTAGTCTAATATGAGGATTGATTGCCAAATAAAATTTATCTATAGGTCATTTAGGCCAATTTTCCGTATAAATAATTTGACCATTAAAGATATTTGAATATAATTTTTTTTTAAAAGTAGGAGTGATGGTTTATTTATTTTTTAAAATAATTTATAAATTATTTTAACATCTTCCGCACATCATTATCATTTAGTAAAGAACCAAGTAAAGAAATAAAAGTTAAAAAGTATGTATTTTTTTGAAAGTCAAATATAAATAATTAAAGATAGATTGCTTGAATATAAATAATTAAAGATAGATTGCTTGAAGATTAGCTTGGAATAATTTAATTAATTGTTATATCTATATTTCTATATGTGAACATCTTAAAATAATCAGTTGTCATGATCATTGTGAAATTTCAAAAATACTCTCTGTTTTGCTTTAATAATAGTAATGAGACCATAAGATAAAATGATATTATCGAAAGATCATTTATTAACTTCCCAATTTACTTCCTCATTTTTCACCAGTTTTTTTCCTTTAAAAAATATGTGAGATAGTTTTTCTCCTCCTTATAAAATATCATATTTAAATTAGATATTTTAAATATAAAAATTTAATATACATATATATGATATACAAAATTTAAAATTTTATTATCGGCCGCTAGTATTAATTAATTAGAAATCAAAATCTAAACAAACGAATAACTAAAGGCATCCAGATTCCGCAGATAGCGAAACCCATATTCATCATATTGATAATAGACAGTAACACTGTTTCAACATCATCAATCGCATGTCATCATCATCATCCGAAACCTGCAGTTCCCGGCATTTCTCATGGCTGATGAAATCTTGTTTCCCCGATCCCCACCATCCCTCCCCCCTTTCCACCGCCGCCACCACTATCTCCTCCCTCCCGGATGATCTGCTCCTAGAATGTCTGTCTAGAGTGCCGCACTCTTCCTTCCCTTCCATCCCTTTTGTCTGCCGCCGATGGGGTTATCTTCTTAACTCTCCCGCGTTTAATGTTCTCCGCCTCCGCCACCACCTCGTGTTCAGCACACTGTTTTGCGTTTCTATTTCCAGTTCTGCCCTTTTCACGGCAACGCTTCGTTTGGATGGCGTGGATTGTCCGTTGTGGAAATTGTCGTCTTTTGTTCTGTCGAGCGATGGAAATGGATTTGATTTGGGGAGTGGGTCTAATTTTTCTGTGTTCTCGCATTTCAGATTGGTGTCTATTGGCCGGAAGATTTATGTTATTGGTCGGACGGCGATGCTTCGATGCGATACTTGGACTGGGACTTTGGTTACGAAACCGGGGATGGGTGTGAAGAGGAAGAAATTTGCCGCCGCGGCGGTGGAAGGGAAGATATACGTTACCGGTGGTTCGGCAAGATTGTCGACGGTTGAGGAGTATGACCCAGATGAGAATGCGTGGCGTGTGGTGTCCGACGCACCGAGAAGAAGGTATGGATGCATCGGAGCTTCGGTGGATGGGGTGCTTTATGTTATTGGCGGGCTAAAGATCGGCGGCGCGTCTGTGAACGACGGTTGTTTGCTTGGTGCGGAAATGACGCATGTCTACGCGAGCTCAATGGATTTATACGACGTAGCGGCGCGTGGATGGCTGAGAAGCCGAACAGTCCCCGGCGGAGGCTGCGTGGTGGCGGCGTGCTCCGCAAACGAACACATTTACATTCTTTCAAGCCACGCGGTGGAGCTCTCGTTTTGGAAATTCAACGGGTCAAGAAAAAGTAAAAGCTTCGGAGAATGGTGTAGGTTGAAATGTCCGCCGGTGCCACCGCAGGTTAGGGTGGACAGCACGGTGAGGTTCAGCTGCGTCGGGGTGGGGGAGAAGGTGGTGTTGATACAGGTGGTGGGCTGCATCGATGACTTGCTGCGTCGGAGCGGTAGGCTTGAGAGGGGGTTCAGAGAGAGGCTAGTGTTGGTCTACGATATCGCCACCGAGGAGTGGAGTAGGGTGGCGGATCTGCCGGAGGTGATCAGACGCGCCGCCTGCGTTTGCGTCGAGTGTTGAGTTCGTACACTGTAGGGTTTCTTGGTTCTGTGCGTGAAGTTGAAGCATTTGACTATTTACAGTCTCGAGGCAGAAAAAGACAAGGCCAGGTTTAAAAAAGGTGATGATTGGTGTAATTAAGGATTTTGTGGTTAATGACGTATTAACATGTTTAATGGAGGTTTAATTGGAAACAATTATCTGTTTGCTATTTTAGTTAAGCTCACAAAATTTCCCTAATGATGGGATTATATTGATATAATACGATATACTTATCGAAGTGTAATTGCAAACAATTGTTTTTTGCTATTTTGTCGTCTCTTGGGTGTTTTTTTATGTACAAATGAACTTGTTACTGTTATTTTAATTAATATTAATGTAATAATAAGCAAAAGAATATTACTGAAGAAATATTTAATATTGTATTAACTGAAGTATGGAATATTAAATTTGTGTAATATTTGTGTACATTGTGTACTTGTATATATGATAAATTTTTGGGATAATTACATTTGGACCCCATCGACTCTGACCTATACAGAAAGCTCCTATCGACTTTGAAAAATTACATAGACCTCTCGTCCAGACATAACACCATCAAAAACAATTAATATAATGCGTGAGATGACGTTTTTTGCCTTCTTATATATTTAATATAAAATTATCAAAACATTACATATACACCCCTTATACTATATGTAATATAAAGTTATCAAAACATTACATATACATCACATATAGTATACTATATATTATAGTTACACCCCCTATCATATTATTTTTTATTTATTTATTTTATATTTATTTTTTTGTTTCTTTTTAATTTATTCAAAAATTATTTATTAAATATTTTTAAACTATATACTAGCTTTCATATTAATGATAATATTTGAAAGCTACTTATATGTAAAAATACATTCAATATTATCTAATTGTATTCGAATCATAGTATTTTATTTTATTTGTAATTATAATGATAAATTGATCTTGTATTAGGCCATGATCTATAATGACAATTATATGTTTAGACTTGACTTTAAATGATATGTTTTAGGCAATGATCTTTAATGACACTCGATATTTTATCGAATCGGTTTATTCGATTTAATATAAAAATCAGCCAATTAGGTTGGTGAAAATAAATTTGGTCGGTTCAATTTAAATTTCGGTTCTGAAGCTCACCCCTAGTTGAACTTGTATATGAGTAGTTTGTTTTTAAGATTTAGATTTTTATCCCGTTCCTCAAATTATTAATCATATATTATTTATATTTTAAATCATTTATTGAAAAGTACGATTATTATATGTTATCAAGTTCGGTATTTTTTGGTTGACCAATATTTATTGACATGAATTTCGAAAATGACAATTGAACATATTATTTTTTAATTTGAGTTTCAATTCTAATTAATTCAAAATACTACATAATGTCGTTATTTCTAACAAACATTTATATATATATATATATATATAAACTTTTATGGTATATATTGATATTTTACAAGATTAAATAAAAATGATAAATATTAAAATTATTAGGAAAATAAAAAAAGATGAGTGTACGTAATAATTATATTTGAAATAAACAATTCGAAAAATATAATAATAGTTTTATTACGATAGCAAAATATCATAATTACAAAGACATCCATTCTAAAAATTTAGGTCAAAATAGTGGTCAAAGTTTACCAGGGGCAATTTGGGGTTTTCAATAAAAATTAGGGGAAGTTTTTGTAACGATCGTTAATTTTACTAACGGCAGGGAGGTCTCTGTAATTTTTCAAAGACAGTAGGAGCTTTCTGTAAATAGGTCAAAGTCCACGGGTTTAGATGTAATTATCTCTAAATTTTTTATTATTTTTATTAGGGATTATCTTATATTAATAATATGCTTGAGAATGAACATGAAAAATAGTATATTTTGATAAACAGATTCAAATCGTACTTGAATTTATGTTTGGCACGTGTGCTCGTCTGTGGTAAATGTGCAACACCTGTTATAGATGTCAGCATAATCGATTGTGTAGTCTAGTCCGAACGAGATGAGGACAATTCCGTTGGAAAGCCGTCTTAGAGGGCTACGATTCTTATGTTTTAAGTTTGATTAATTTTTTGTGAATGAGGGTCAAAATTATCTCAAAGTATCATACATATTAATTTTCCTAAGCTGACATCGTTTGGTAAATTGTACGTAACTTACTTGTCCGATATTCAAATTGAGTGATTTTAAAGGCAAATGAAATCTAAGACGTATTTCTACAACTTTAATTTAGATAACTTTTGCTAATTCAGCCGCTTAGATGTCCGCACTAATGAATTTTTGAAACATACATTACTATTAGAATAACATTTGGGTAAACTACTCATAAATCCCTAAACCCAAACTTTTCTTTAACCTAACTCTCTTTATCCATTATTCTATATTCTAACTCTCCAACAATACTTTCATCTTCATCCTAACTCCCTACTACACAACACTTTACTAAGTTACCCTTACAAGTGGAAAGGGATTAATTGCAGTTCACCCCATGGAGTTTTTAATCTATGTTCAAATTAACCCAAAAGTTACCATTTTCTCATAAACTTGTCCTTTACGATCCGACTTTCAAAAATTGGTATCAGAGCCTAGGTTTATTCTGGAAATACTATGATAATATCTTGAATATTAATTTGTAACCTATACGGAGGAGACGATTTGTAAGAGCCCCCGTGCCCTTAACCCACAATTAGTGCATTAAGCCATACATTTGGTGCATACAATCACGTGTAAAGGGAACTATATGAAACGTGGTACACCATAACACCTATAAAATTTCTTGCTTCATTTATTCCATTCCATGCAATTTCCGATTCCCTAGATTAAGACCATTTAATACATCATGCACCCATGTAATACACTAATCACAATCTCAATTCATCTAGCAATTCCCTAGTTAATTGCTCACACATATGAATGAAAGGAGAAAGGTTCATGCCTTTTTATACAACCCATATACACATAATTATTGCTCACACACGAGCATCGAATAAACCTATGTGTACGTAATGTATAAAAAGGGCATACACAATATCCAGCTCCACATGGGCTCCGGTGCCTCGATCCTGGAATCGCCTCCAATCCATAGCTCGATCACAGCTCCAGAGCTACCGTTGTACCTATTTCACCTGCCCCAACAGAGACAACCCCCACACAGGGTGAGCATACCAATTCCACCAAACCAATAAGCACAATTATATAATTCATAATTTACAACAATGTAATTGCTAAGAATTTAAATGATACTCCCTGGATGGCATCACCCTCATCCGGATCCCATTGTTTTGTCCCTGTTCTCAAAACAACCAAAATCATCAAATTCCAAATATCCAGTTAATCATTACACTGATTAACTATACCTCTAATCCAATTCAATGTCGAGAGAGGAATAAAATACAGATATCCTAGATATCTAGCCAGAGGTCACATTTCCTCGCCCACTCAAAAGTAGCAGTATCACTTACCGATGTTCGCTCCATAGCGACCACATCCCGACAATTGCTCGCTCCAAGGCGGCGCCAAACAATACATAAGACCGACCAACATCACACACCCAGTCCCGTTTCCATTAACCAATTATTACAATACACCATATATTATGTATCGACTACTAACCCTTACCAATCATCTATCTCATGCACAACAATTGCAATAATATAATTAAGGTCATGCTCGTACGTTACACGTACCTTAATTTTCCGTGGTCCAAGCCAAACCTTGCTTGAGTTCCATGCCTCGAGAAATATGTGCTAAAACACATAAACAACTCACAATCAAGTATAAGCATGCAATCACGTGCCCACGCACGTTTGCAACCTCAAAACCCATCGTCAATCCATGACGATTACCAAAAGAAAACCCCCGGCTAGGCATGCATAATACCCAAAAATATTCCATTTAAAAACGTTTAAAAGATAGCCAAAAACTCAACCGAGAGTTCCGTTTAATTTGACTTGGCTCCAACCAAACCATTTTAAAAGTCTAGCATTCCCATTGGAATGTGAACAATGCCCTGGAAGCCGACCATTTAAGTCGCAAATCCAAAATCCCACGAAAAAAGCCAAGAAAACCAAAATTCACCTGCTGGCGATCGATCGCTATACCGGGCGATCGATCGCTAGCCCCTTGGCGATCGATCGCCAGACCTTACTGGCGCGAGGCGAGCGATCGCTCAAAAGTAGCGATCGATCGCTACCATGCTGAAAAGCCTACTGCCAGCGGGCGATCGATCGCTCGCCACAGGCGATCGATCGCTACATCCTGCAACACGAAAATTCATCATTTCAAAAGCTTAAAACCTCCACAAATCACACCCCAACTCCTTCCAACCCAAACCAACAATAATATAACACCATAGAACCTCCAACAAGGGTTAAAAACCCATTTTAAAACAAAACCATAAGATTTCAAGATTTTTACAAAATCTCCCAAAACCAACCCAAATTCAAAACTCAACCAAACCCATCAAAAATACAATCAAATCAAAGCTAAAAGAGAGGAGAATGAGATTACCAGCTTTTCTTCAAGAAATACGGCCCCTAAATCGTGTTCCCAACGATTTTGTTGAAGGGGAATGAGGGGAAGGGTTTTGGGGTAAAGTGGGGAGAGAGAAAGGGAAGAGAGCGATGACAGAGAGATGATTACGGGAAAAATGACGGAATCCCGAGTCCATATGGTATATAGCAAAAATGCTCCAAAATAACAATACCCTCACAAATACATCACGATTCATTAAAAATCATCTGTTTTCAAAAACTCTCTCTCCAACATCAAATCCCCATACCAGCCCCAACAAAAAGCACCCCGGACTCCAAGTCCCACCAAAAACCCAACTCATAGGTTTTCCACCAAAATGATAATACAACTCAACCTTTGGATCCAACGATCCCAAATGCCCGATTTAACAACCTCGGGAGACCCAAAACCGTAATTAATTCCTAATTGCCACAATTAAAAATCCATTAAGGATTATTACCACACCGGGATTAACACCATTAATCCCCGGGCATGACACACTTCAAGAAAATTATGGACCCGAACGAATGTTCGAAGTGTCATGCTTACATGTGGTATTTCCAGAAATTGGAAAAACTAAATCAAAAGCATATGGCAGAAGCTCAACGTTTCAGCCATAAGTGGAAACTTTTACGAGGAACAGGTGTATTAGACACACCCGGTATAAACCATTACAAGAAACTCGAAATGATGGCTAAGAGGCTCCATCAAGTGAACCTCAAACTACAGTTCGAGTTAGCTGAACTTCAGGAGGACGATCATCCTGAACGTGAAGATGTGGTTCCAGCCACTAATGATCCAACAGGGTCTGGACCGGATGATTAGGATGGGAGAACCAACCTTTCGAGAAATCGAGCCAGATTCTTCAAAGATTTCCCAAGATCATAGAGAGATCTAGAAGACAGTGCATCGCTATGGATACCTTCACTACCATGTCCCTGCACAAATCCATCAGATCCAGAGTCAGATGGAGACCATGATTAAACATCAGAATGAGATTCTTGAAAACCTTCAAGATGTCCAATCCCGAGTGAAGGAATTGGAGTCGAGGCCCAGTCCTACGGGAAGAAGGAACGGAGGATGGTTGCCACCATCTTACGGAACAGAACCCCTTTTACACCAAAAAGGGAAAGCAGAGGAGGTCTGGAGGCCTTTGACGGAGACTGAAAAAATGATTGCAGTCCTACGAGGAGAACCAATACATCCCACAAAGTAATGGAAAGAATCAACCTGGAAGATCTACGGGATCTTGCTGATTCATTTGTGGGATTAAATCTCATGGACATCAAGACAGGAGAGCTTGTACAAAGACCTCCACCACAACCAAATTCCCTTTGGTTCTGACATAGATAACTCCCCATGATATCTCCATCACTTGCCCACGATGCTTAACACGCATCGTTATGATGGGGACTACTAGCATACAACAGTATACTCAGAGTAAACCCGGTTCCGCTTTCCACCCCCATCTCCACCAAAGGAGTAGTTGCACCACTTGAAACACGGATCGTGTTGGAATCGAAGAGGGGGGGGTGAATGAGATTCCTTGGCTACTTTAGCTTTTTAAAATGAGTTTGCAAAATAAAAGAGTTTGCGCTTGCGGAAGGCTTAAGTCAATCGATAAATAAAAGAAATAAAGAAGTAAACAAATAAATAAATGCGTAATGAAATAAAGCGGTAAATGACAAGGATATTTGTTATAGAAGTTCGGCGATGAATCGCCTACGTCTCCTCTTCCCGGTTAGATAACCTCCAACCGAGGTTCCACTAGAATAAATGATCTTGGCCTTGAGGGCTCCAAGTTAGCCACAACCCAACTCTTCCCGAGTTTACAAAGCTCTTCCCGAGCACAATACTCTTCACGAGTACACAAAGCTCTTCACGAGCTACCAACACTCTTCACGAGTCTTCTTGGCCTTAAGGGCTCCAAGGATAGCCACAACACATGCACCAACTTTACTTGTTGGCGACTTTACAATTTTCCAACTTGCTTTGGTGTTGGAGGACCTTTACAAGAAACTCAATCAAACACCTTCAAGGTGTACCAATACGAAGAATCAAAACTCACACAACAAGAAATGAATTACAAACTCCAATACACACAAATGTATGAAGTTTGCAATGCTAAAGTAATTTGAATTGATCAAGGCTTTCTTGTAGTTTATAGTCTTGTTTCTTGCCTTCAAAAAGCTCCAAAAGATCCATATTTATAGTGTAGGAGGCCCCCAAAGCTCCTACTAGCCGTTGCTACACATAAGGCTTGAATCACGCCTCGATCGCCTCGGAAATCGCCTCGGGCGATCACCCATCGCCACCCTTTAACGGTCAAATCTGGCCCAGATCGCCTCGGGCGATCTCCCCATCGCCTCGGGCGATCATCAATGATAAACAAGGCCGTAGGTAAAGTTCTGGATCGCCTCGGGCGTTCCGTGCATCGCCTGGGGCGATCGCCCTTCAAAAAATGGCCTAGGAAGCATTCTGGATCGCCTGGGGCGAGGTTGACCATCGCCTGGGGCGATCTGATCGCCAGCGTGCCCACCGTGCCATCGCTTCAGTCGATGGTGCGCAACATGGCTCGGATCGCCTGAGGTGATGGCCCGGATCGCCTGAGGTGATCTGCCAGATTTCAGCACTCTCAAACTTTGCACTATTCGACCATCTTAAGCTCATTTCTGGGAAAAGTGGTAAACATGAAAGTTGTAGCTCGTCCTCTTATCTAGGTGTGTACAAAATTTCATTGCATTTCATTAAGGTATGAAGAAGTTATGCCCAAAATGCTACAGTCGCTCAAACCTTGCTACAATCTGCACTTGTTATGACTTCCATGACATTTTGCTCCATGATGCAATCCGAATTGGACTGAGATGTTCGAATATGAAATCTAGAATATTGAGTTTTCTTTCCAACATCTTTGGATTCACCTTGTTCGGAGCATCGAGCCAAGAGATATAATCAAAACATTGCACTGCGCTCCAATTGGCTTCTATATGAATGTGCCCACCAACGGACCATTGGTTTGTGGGTCTTCATCCCATCATAAGAAATTGTTCCAACATCATTCCACACATGTTGAACACTTAAATTGGTTGTTCATAGATGTCATTCCTTCTCGTCCAAGCTCAATAGATTCTTTGATAAAAATCACCGCTTGTCCTATGAACTCGCATATGTTATTGTATAACTTGGGTTCTCTTCCATTGGTCTTCCCAACCAATTTATCAATATAACCATGTACACTAAGTAGACATATTAGTATAACAAATGCAAGTTTTGTTGATCATCAAAACTCAAAGATTAACCGGGGATAATTTAACGCATTAAACGCAACCATGCGTTTAAGGCTCAACAATCTCCCCCTTTTTGATGATCACAAAACTTGATAAACTTGAATAAGTAATATGCATGAAATGTGAGTAAAAATAACTCCCCCTTAACAATTGCATACACTACAAGTTAATCAAGCAAATAACTCTCCCCCTCAAACCATGCATACTCAAGCTCTCCCCCTTAAACTATGCATGAATTAAGGTTCAAGTTTATCACAAAATTCTCCCCCTTTTTGTGATAATCAAAAAGCACAAAATTTAAATAAACATAGTTCAATTATATGTTGCCACATAGCCATATTTCAACAATTTACACATGTTCCTCATCAAGCATGTAATAAGCATAAGATTTAATCAATGAGATGAAAAAAAACATGCGTTTAAGGCAATCAACAATGAATTCTAAATTTTGCAAAGTGTGCATATGTTCTACCATGAGTTCATGCACTTATGCCCAATAAACATTAAAAATATCAAAGCATTATTAGATAAGTTAACTAAACATATAATTGCAAATTTCCACATTGCATATTCAAATTTGAATTTTAGGCATATCAAGATATATACCAAAAAGAGATAAGCAAGAATCATGTATCAAAATAATTTATATGTGCATATGCTAAGGGGTTATGCATTTTACTACCAATGAATATTGAGCTTCATATTTATTGGTCACAATTAATTTGTGCCAATTAAATTTTGAATTGCTCTTTTAACATGTAAAAAGTAAATTTTACCCTCGATGACAAGAGTTCGTTCTTGTCATTGGTCCAACGCCTCGAGCCTCTTCTATAGTGGTGAATAATACAAACTCCTCCTTTGAGTTGCTTGGCCCTTCATCCTCCATTCCATTTTTGTTCCTACAAGTTAAATTTACAATAGGAAGAACTTTGGTACCCATTTGATTTTTGGGTCCTTGAGGGTTAACTTTCAAAGGCACTTTTGGAATCCATTTCCACCTCTTATTAGGTTGGTATTGGATTCTAGCAAACCTACATTTATTCTTAATATGACCATCTTTGCAACAATAAGTGCAAGTATGAGAATTGTGCTTTGGTTTGGCCAACAAGCTAGAAAAGGTTTTTGATTTGCTTGAGTAGCCTAACCCAAGCCAAGCAATTCATTCATCTTTTTACTACTTTCACTAAATTTGCAAAATGATATCTTTAAAGAATTTAAATCATTTTTCAATGAATTATTTTCTTCATCTTTCTTAGCAATCTCAAGTTTGAGTAATTTGTTACTCATCTTGGTTTTGCCAAGAGCATCAATAAGTTCATTATAAGACTCTAAAAGTTCATCAAATGAAGGTACCTCATCGTCGCTTTCATCTCCTTCATCTCCAAGAGATATTAAACAAAGATTGGTGGCTTCTTCTTCATCGGAGTCGCTATCACTCCATGTGGCTATAAACGCCTTCTTCTTGCCTTTGTCCTCATTCTTCTTCCTAGGACATTTGTTAGCATAATGGCCTTTTTCTTGACAATTATAACAAGTTACCTCATGTTTGGATTCTTGTTTGGTAGCATTTGAGGTCTTTGACTTGCTATGTTTGTTGAAGAGCTTCTTGAACTTCTTTGTGAACAACATCAACTCTTCATCATCATCATCTTCTTCATCATCGGAATGGTCTTTCCTTCCAACCAAAGCGATCCCATTTCTTTTGGATCTATCCTCCTCCTTTACTTCTCTTCTTGTGGCAACTTCAAGCTCATGAGTCACCAATGTGCCATGGAGCTCATCAAGATCATAAGATGCGTTCTCCCCTTTGTTGGACTCGATGATGGCCGTCCTCTTGGCATCCCATTCCTTTGGTAAGGCTCTTAGTGCTCTCCTCCATATTTGCTTTGGAGGATACTTCTCTCCAAGTTGAGCAAGCTCGTTGATAATTAGGGTGAGCCTCCTAAACATGGAATCCACCTCTTCTCCGGACTCCATCTCAAATGTCTCATATTTGAGTTGTAGGAGATCAATCTTGGTCTCCTTCACTTGGTTGGTTCCTTCATGACAAATTTGCAATTTGTCCCATATCTCCTTAGCCGTTGAGCACATCGAGATCCGGTTGTACTCCTTCATATCTAAGGCACAATGCAAAATATTAATCGCTTTAGCATTTTGTGAAATTAATATCATATTCGCTCTATTGAAATCGTCCATTTCTTTGGAAACACTAATTCCCCCAACTTCCTTTAAAGGAATATGTGGACCTTTCACAATGATTTTCCATAGATCATAATCTACGGATTGGATGTATAGAGAAATTCTATTCTTCCAATAACCGTAGTTATCACCCGTGAAAAGCGGAGGGCGATTTGTCGATTGACCTTGAGCAAACTCATTTGCTAGATTAGCCATAAAAAGATTTTGATTTAAAACAAAAATCAAATGGCTCTGATACCACTTGTTGGAATCGAAGAGGGGGGGTGAATGAGATTCCTTGGCTACTTTAGCTTTTTAAAATGAGTTTGCAAAATAAAAGAGTTTGCGCTTGCGGAAGGCTTAAGTCAATCGATAAATAAAAGAAATAAAGAAGTAAACAAATAAATAAATGCGTAATGAAATAAAGCGGTAAATGACAAGGATATTTGTTATAGAAGTTCGGCGATGAATCGCCTACGTCTCCTCTTCCCGGTTAGATAACCTCCAACCGAGGTTCCACTAGAATAAATGATCTTGGCCTTGAGGGCTCCAAGTTAGCCACAACCCAACTCTTCCCGAGTTTACAAAGCTCTTCCCGAGCACAATACTCTTCACGAGTACACAAAGCTCTTCACGAGCTACCAACACTCTTCACGAGTCTTCTTGGCCTTAAGGGCTCCAAGGATAGCCACAACACATGCACCAACTTTACTTGTTGGCGACTTTACAATTTTCCAACTTGCTTTGGTGTTGGAGGACCTTTACAAGAAACTCAATCAAACACCTTCAAGGTGTACCAATACGAAGAATCAAAACTCACACAACAAGAAATGAATTACAAACTCCAATACACACAAATGTATGAAGTTTGCAATGCTAAAGTAATTTGAATTGATCAAGGCTTTCTTGTAGTTTATAGTCTTGTTTCTTGCCTTCAAAAAGCTCCAAAAGATCCATATTTATAGTGTAGGAGGCCCCCAAAGCTCCTACTAGCCGTTGCTACACATAAGGCTTGAATCACGCCTCGATCGCCTCGGAAATCGCCTCGGGCGATCACCCATCGCCACCCTTTAACGGTCAAATCTGGCCCAGATCGCCTCGGGCGATCTCCCCATCGCCTGGGGCGATCATCAATGATAAACAAGGCCGTAGGTAAAGTTCTGGATCGCCTCGGGCGTTCCGTGCATCGCCTGGGGCGATCGCCCTTCAAAAAATGGCCTAGGAAGCATTCTGGATCGCCTAGGGCGAGGTTGACCATCGCCTGGGGCGATCTGATCGCCAGCGTGCCCACCGTGCCATCGCTTCAGTCGATGGTGCGCAACATGGCTCGGATCGCCTGAGGTGATGGCCCGGATCGCCTGAGGTGATCTGCCAGATTTCAGCACTCTCAAACTTTGCACTATTCGACCATCTTAAGCTCATTTCTGGGAAAAGTGGTAAACATGAAAGTTGTAGCTCGTCCTCTTATCTAGGTGTGTACAAAATTTAATTGCATTTCATTAAGGTATGAAGAAGTTATGCCCAAAATGCTACAGTCGCTCAAACCTTGCTACAATCTGCACTTGTTATGACTTCCATGACATTTTGCTCCATGATGCAATCCGAATTGGACTGAGATGTTCGAATATGAAATCTAGAATATTGAGTTTTCTTTCCAACATCTTTGGATTCACCTTGTTCGGAGCATCGAGCCAAGAGATATAATCAAAACATTGCACTACGCTCCAATTGGCTATATGAATTTGCCCACCAACGGACCATTGGTTTGTGGGTCTTCATCCCATCATAAGAAATTGTTCCAACATCATTCCACACATGTTGAACACTTAAATTGGTTGTTCATAGATGTCATTCCTTCTCGTCCAAGCTCAATAGATTCCTTGATAAAAATCACCGCTTGTCCTATGAACTCGCATATGTTATTGTATAACTTGGGTTCTCTTCCATTGGTCTTCCCAACCAATTTATCAATATAACCCTGTACACTAAGTAGACATATTAGTATAACAAATGCAAGTTTTGTTGATCATCAAAACTCAAAGATTAACCGGGGATAATTTAACGCATTAAACGCAACCATGCGTTTAAGGCTCAACAGATCGGATAACCCACGGTCACCGATCCACACAAAACACATCTCAAAAGATGTTTACACCGGTGTGTTCCAAGAAATCATAGCTTGGTCCAACACACCATCGAGACTCCACAAAGTCTCAAGTTTCCAAAAGGCATGCAAGAGAGTCAATTGCATTCTCAACACCTGTGTCGACAACGACACCAACTAATCCGAGCCCTGACAATCCTTCGGTTACCCTAGGATTTAACAATCCCAACCCAGGGACGCTATCGAATAACTCAAACAGAAGTTACTAGTAAGGAATTACCTCAACCCAAACAAGGCAACCCTTCCTCAAAGGGAGTTAACCGAACATCACGATCATCCTAGAACACATCGTGCCATTTAGATTTCCAATCTCAAGGCATCCCAAATCTCTCATCAAAGATTCATTCATCCGAGCATAGTATATTAACCCGACGCTCGACGAGTACCAATAAGCTGGCCTCTGAATAAGCACCGATATTCATGTCCAAGCATCAATGCCACAAGCATACTCGAAATACCCGGCTAGGGTATCCTCAAATACACCCATGAGCCCCACATACAAAAGTCAATCCCCAGTTATTCTCACTCAAAGGAGAACGATGATCGACGAACCAACCACATACAGTGTGATCCCAAAATCAACACTACACCACCAACCCATCGAATCTCTCAAAGATTCTCAATAGGTATACCAATCCCTCTTTCCTCACAAGGAAAATGTCATGTTCCCATGACCCACCAACCTCGAATCACCGTTCGGAAAAACATGGATATACCTACATCGACATGCATCCCGGAACCAGTAAACACACAATGGTTCAGAATTGGGCGCCATTGCCACTAACACTCAAAACAGAATCCGTATACTCATTCTAAGGATGCTCTGTACTAATACTATAGTACTCCCCATCCTCGAGCATCTCCCGAGAGACGTCTCCACATGCGTCTCACCGAAAAGCAAAGCGATTACCCCGTCCAACACTAGAAATGCTCACCATGGTTGATTCACAATCAATCTCTCAATCAACATCAACTGTCTCCATGACAGTAAACACCACATCTCGCCAAGAGATACGAGCAACGAAGTAGTGTTAAACCACTTACTATAATCCACAATTCGATCATGTCTCCCAGTGCATCCCAAATTCATGGATTCCCAGATCGAGTTAACAATGACTTGTTGACACTCTTGTTGGCACCCCAACAAAACTGAGCTGTCCTCAGACAAGTCCCACAACAAAAGCGCACAACCATTCCGTGAGGTATTCACAACCTCAACCTCATGTATAGTGGTGACTGCTAGAGTCCACCATAAACATCATCGTATCACCGTACGATTTACCAAACTCGACCCCAACGAGCAACATAACAGCTACAACAAGTCCATCATGGCACTGCGCAACACGCGGCAAGCAAAATCGCTGCCTCCTTAGGTTTTAACCAAACCTACCAACGCATCACACGTTCCATCTCGGTATACCATACCGTCACATCCATTAGAGTAGTGGGTCATCACCCAATATTTCTCTAATACCAATGCACAAAGGACATCCCGGTGCCATTGCTCAACCACGAAGCCATCCTAACCCATTAGGACCTATCCCACACCCTCAAGGGTGGGCGTGACCATGTCCACCACACGTCACATCGACAAAAGCTGTAGTTTCCTCAACGACTACTTCTATCGCCAATCACTTGGCCAAAGACCATCCCGACGAGTACACCTAAAGGTACCACTACTCGTAAAATAAATACTTCAACACACGCTGCGGTATACACACATGTATAACACATCCAGTCCTTGATCGAGCAAACTTGCTCGGCATAAGGGTCACGTCAACCGGTGACGTAGGCACCACCTTTTGCCCAACATCGGCACCTCAAAATATACCACTAAAACGTCTACACAATTGTATTATTTAACGCAACGATGTTACACGTCTACATAAAACATCCACTATGCCGTCATCTCGTGACGGTAATGCCGACACATGACATTCAATTCATCGTCAACTAGTGACGGTACATGGCAACATACAACAACTACAACTACATCGTCAACCGTGACGATACATGCCAAAACACATAATACTCAATACAACAACGCCAACCCGTGACGGCACATGCCAAAACACATGGTATCTAAAATAATACTAAAGAAACAGTAATATACCTCCATTTCTTGCTAACAAAGTAGCGGTCTACCTGTCTCCGTCGCTCAACAGCAATATGCAATCAGCACCCGTCGCTCGAGGACGGTATAATCCCATGCTGTATACCTAGCGGCATAATCCATCGCTACAAAATTGACGGCATGATCCCTCGTCACACAATCAGTAGCATGAGCCTTGCTATGCACATCCGGGTACGAACCATCATCAACAGAATAGCGGAATGAGACGTCGCTATATATATAATCGACGGCAAGAACCACCGCCATGGACTCAGCGGAATGTACCATTGCTAAACACATGTCCGGCGGCATGAACCATCGGTAATAACATAGCGGAAAAGACATCGCTATACACGCACCTGGCGGAATAATCATCGCCAATAATACAGCGGCATGAACCATCGCTCGATATACCTGGCGGCATGAACCATCGCCAATAATACAGCAGCATGAACCATCGCTCGATATACCTGGCGGCATGAACAATGGCCAATGACATAGCGGAAAGAGGCATCGCTACACATGTACCCGGCGGCATGAACCATCGCCAATCAATATTGCGGAATGAGACATCGCTATCAATATACCTGGCGGCATGAACCATCGCCAACCAATATAGCGGAATGAGACATCGCTATCAATATACCTGGCGGCATGAACCATCGCCAACTGAATCAGCGGAACAGATCAAGGACTCAAGAGGCACTCACATGCATGTAGCACTTTGTTCCTTTCGGACCCAATAGGTGGCTCACATTACATGCAGCACTTTGTTCCCGATCGCGTCGCTCAAATATCGATAATGTGGCTGTTCCGGTCTTGTTATAACAACGGAATTTTAGGACCCCTCGCTTCGACATATAGCGGCATCATATGATATCCCTCGCATCGACAATGACAGCGGCATGTACATCACTTCGACATGATAGCAGCAAATATCATATTACCATCGCTTCATATGACAGCGGCAAGTACCTCCCTCACTCGAATATAACAACCACCAGAATCTTCCACTAGTTCCATATACCTGCATCAAGGTTAATACAATAGTTCACAAATCCTACTACGTCATATCGGCGGCTCAATAATATCCCTCGCTTCGACAATGACAGCAGCACGTACATCGCTTCGACATGACAGCGGCAAATATTATGATCCATCGCTGATGATATACCCGTAGTAGGACGCTAAGAGTAACACATTGTATATTCAATAACAATTGAAATCATACCACAATATCCCACTGTCTGTTGTCAACCATCACTGTCCTTAGACATCATATCACATTTCTCATTTCCTGATTTTCCTACAAAATCAGATCCCTTAGCACATAATACATGGAGTGCCAGACATTACGATAAAGGGAACTATATGGAAAGTGGTACACCATACCACCTATAAATTGCTCACTTCCTTTATTCCATTCCATGCAATTTCCGATTCCCTAGATTAAGACCATTTAATACATCATGCACCCATGTAATACACTAATCACAATCTCAATTCATCTAGCAATTCCCTAGTTAATTGCTCACACATATGATGAAAGGAAAAAGGTTCATGCCTTTTTATACAACCCATATACACATAATTATTGCTCACACACGAGCATCGAATAAACCTATGTGTACGTAATGTATAAAAAGAGCATACACAATATCCAGCTCCACATGGGCTCCGGTGCCTCGATCCTGGAATCGCCTCCAATCCATAGCTCGATCACAGCTCTAGAGCTACCGTTGTACCTATTTCACCTGCCCCAACAGAGACAGCCCCCACACGGGGTGAGCATACCAATTCCACCAAACCAATAATCACAATTATATAATTCATTACAACAATGTAATTGCTAAGAATTTAAATGATACACCCTGGATGGCATCACCCTCATCCAGGATCCCACTGTATTGTCCCTGTTCTCAAAACAACCAAAATCATCAAATTCCAAATATCCAGTTAATCATTACACTGATTAACTATATCTCTAATCCAATTCAATATCGAGAGAGGAATAAAATACAGATATCCTAGATATCTAGCCAAAGGTCACATTTCCCCGCCCACTCAAAAGTAGCGGTATCACTTACCGATGTTCGCTCCATAGCGACCACATCCCGACAATTGCTCGCTCCAAGGCGGCACGAAACAATACATAAGACCGACCAACATCACACACCCAGTCCCGTTTCCATTAATCAATTATTGCAAGACACCATATATTATGTATCGACTACTAACCCTTACCAATCATCTATCTCATGCACAACAATTGCAATAATATAATTAAGGTCATGCTCGTACGTTACACGTACCTTAATTTTCCATAGTCCAAGCCAAACCTTGCTTGAGTTCCATGCCTTGAGAAATATGTGCTAAAACACATAAACAACTCATAATCAAGTATAAGCATGCAATCACGTGCCCACACACGTTTGCAACCTCAAAACCCATCGTCAATCCATGACGATTACCAAAGAAAAGCCCCCAGCTAGGCATGCATAATACCCAAAAATATTCCATTTAAAACTTTTAAAAGATAGCCAAAAACTCAACCGAGAGTTCCGTTTAATTTGACTTGGCTCCAACCAAACCATTTTAAAAGTCTAGCATTCCCATTGGAATGTGAACAATGCCCTGGAAGCCGACCATTTAAGTCGCAAATCCAAAATCCCACGAAAAAGCCAAGAAAACCAAAATTCACCTGCTGGCGATCGATCGCTAGCCCCTTGGCGATCGATCGCTCGATATAGCGATCGATCGCTACCATGCTGAAAAGCCTACTGCCAGCGGGTGATCGATCGCTCGCCACAGGCGAACGATCGCTACGTCCTGCAACACGAAAATTCACCATTTCAAAAGCTTAAAACCTCCACAAATCACACCCCAACTCCTTCCAACCCAAACCAACAATAATATAACACCATAGAACCTCCAACAAGGGTTAAAAACCCATTTTAAAACAAAACCATAAGATTTCAAGATTTTTACAAAATCTCCCAAAACCAACCCAAATTCAAAACTCAACCAAACCCATCAAAAATACAATCAAATCAAAGATAAAAGAGAGGAGAATGAGATTATCAGCTTTTCTTCAAGAAATCCGGCCCCTAAATCGTGTTCCCAACGATTTTGTTGAAGGGGAAAGGAGGGGAAGGGTTTTGGGGTAAAGTGGGGAGAGAGAAAGGGAAGAGAGCGATGACAGAGAGATGATTACGGGAAAAATGACGGAATCCCGAGTCCATCTGGTATATAGCAAAAATGCTCCAAAATAACAATACCCTCACAAATACATCACGATTCATTAAAAATCATCTGTTTTCAAAAACTCTCTCTCCAACATCAAATCCCCATACCAGCCCCAACAAAAAGCACCCCGGACTCCAAGTCCCACCAAAAACCCAACTCATAGGTTTTCCACCAAAATGAGAATACAACTCAACCTTTGGATCCAACGATCCCAATTGCCCGATTTAACAACCTCGGGAGACCCAAAACCGTAATTAATTCCTAATTGCCACAATTAAAAATCCATTAAGGATTATTACCACACCGGGATTAACACCATTAATCCCCGGGCATGACACGATTCAAGAAAATTATGGACCCGAACGAATGTTCGAAGTGTCATGCTTACATGTGGTATTTCCAGAAATTGGAAAAACTAAATCAAAAGCATATGGCAGAAGCTCAACGTTTCAGCCATAAGTGGAAACTTTTACGAGGAACAGGTGTAT
The DNA here is from genome assembly GCA_907163345.1 of Haberlea rhodopensis. NCBI lineage: Eukaryota > Viridiplantae > Streptophyta > Magnoliopsida > Lamiales > Gesneriaceae > Haberlea > Haberlea rhodopensis. The sequence continues at coordinate 1,602,129 of CAJQUN010000061.1, forward strand.
TAGACACACCCGGTATAAACCATTACAAGAAACTCGAAATGATGGCTAAGAGGCTCCATCAAGTGAACCTCAAACTACAGTTCGAGTTAGCTGAACTTCAGGAGGACGATCATCCTGAACGTGAAGATGTGGTTCCAGCCACTAATGATCCAACAGGGTCTGGACCGGATGATTAGGATGGGAGAACCAACCTTTCGAGAAATCGAGCCAGATTCTTCAAAGATTTCCCAAGATCATAGAGAGATCTAGAAGACAGTGCATCGCTATGGATACCTTCACTACCATGTCCCTGCACAAATCCATCAGATCCAGAGTCAGATGGAGACCATGATTAAACATCAGAATGAGATTCTTGAAAACCTTCAAGATGTCCAATCCCGAGTGAAGGAATTGGAGTCGAGGCCCAGTCCTACGGGAGGAAGGAACGGAGGATGGTTGCCACCATCTTACGGAACAGAACCCCTTTTACACCAAAAAGGGAAAGCAGAGGAGGTCCGGAGGCCTTTGACGGAGACTGAAAAAATGATTGCAGTCCTACGAGGAGAACCAATACATCCCACAAAGTAATGGAAAGAATCAACCTGGAAGATCACGGGATCTTGCTGATTCATTTGTGGGATTAAATCTCATGGACATCAAGACAGGAGAGCTTGTACAAAGACCTCCACCACAAGAAAGTTTCGGGTCACACAACCCACCCAAAGGTGATCAAAGTATGCCACACAGGGAAGATTTCATCTCAGCAACTTTGGATCCCCCTGTTGGAACAAGAAACTGTTCCCGAAGGCCAGATATTCATCAGACGCCCTACGGAAAATCACAGCTAGATCCAATCCATCCATATGGACTTATGCTCAACATGGATATTTTGGATTTCAAAAACAGAGAAATTCTTATTGATGAATGGGCTTCAGCAATGAGAATAGCAGCAGGAACACTTGACTTAAGCAAGGAATGATTCATTTTACTTCTAAAAATGAGTCTGGAAGGATCAATCAAGATTGCCTGGGATCTAGGAGACCCAGGAACCAAGGAAGAAGTTTTGGCCGGAAAGTCACTGAAAGAGATCGTGGACAAGATGGCAAGATTCTTTAAAATCTGTTTCATTGGAATAAGCTATTTCGAAGGAATGGAGGAAGAGAATGCTAAGAAATACAGACAAGCTCTAATTAGCCTGGAACTACATGACATCTGCTATGTAGACGAATACATCAAACTCTTTACAGAGTATCGATGGAAGTCGAAGATAGCAGAAAAAGATGCAGCAGGGCTATTCTTTGCCAAAATTCCGAGCCCATGGAGAGAAATGTTTATCCAGGAATATACACCGCATGCAATCGAGACGTTGTCCAGGAGAATGTCATTTCTCAAAGTAAAGCTGGCGGAGTGGTGATATCAAGCAAAGCTCCAGAAAAATTTCAAGAAGTTCAGAGGAATCAACAAAATGGCTCATCTTTGTTGTACGGGAAATGATATCCCTACAATCATAGGGAAGTACCCACAAATGCGAAAGATGAAGAAGCACAAAAGTCATCCATATGCCCAAAGAGGTGGTTCAAAAAGAAGTAGGTCTTCATGGAGACCTATAAAGTTCTGGTCAAAGCAGAAAGCCTGAAGCTACAGATCGGGGCAAAGATCAGGACCAACAAGGAGTAGAACCTCGTGGACAGGTTCTAATCAAGCTAGTTGTAGCAAAGCAACAACAAAGAGGACTTTCAGACGCACACCCACCCGTGCAAATGAAAGTTTCAGAGATTGTAACTGCTGGACATGTGGAGCAAGAGGACATATCTCTATAGATTGTCCGGAAAAGCAAAGACGAGGAGTAAGGCAATTCGAGCATACCAAGGAATTTGAAGATGCTGTCTATTTCCAGGATTTGGTACAGGTGTATCAATTTGAGAATATTCCCTCAGATGAAAGCATCTACGAAGAAGAGATCTATTCTGAAGATGGAGGTGAATCTAGCTCAGAATCAGAGTGAAGGAGAGTTCCTTCAGCACGTGATTAGAGAAGAGCCGTCGGGGTTTTTCTCTTATACCACGGTTTCTCATAAAACCCTTTTGAGGATCATGAAAGAAGAACCAAAGCTTCAGATGTACGATGGATTTACAATTGGAGCAATGGAAAAAGCCATGGATATGATCGGTCTTCGAAGCAGGAAGCATCAGATTATCCATAGGGTAACAACAGGTGAATTTGCGATCCCAATGGAATTCACGGGAAACCAAATTGAGATGCAGTTGATCCCCTACAGAGAAATCCAGGAGATTACGAACAAGGTCAAAAGAGAAGTTGCTAACACGCTCTCATGGATTCATATTGGAGCCATTAGAGTAATCATCAAGGCAACTTTTGTGGGGTACTCTTTACTTAATCCATTATGTATCATGTTAACATACATATGTGAGTCTGAATTAAGTAATAACATGCACTGATTAAGAGTATCTTACTAGTTAAGTTGTTACAGATGTACCAAACCTCTAGTACAAAAACCAACTAACTTTGTTTTCTACATATACATTACATGTAAAATTAACAACCTAAACCAGTACAACTCCTATGCAGTGGTTCACTTCGCAGCGGAATAAGATTCACAATTCCCACGTCTATGCAATCCTACAGAAACATTCACAAAACGTGAGTATAGATAAACAACTATCTCAGTGCGATATCAAAACAATATCAAGAACAATGATAAAGCACAATAAATCATCTAATGTGAATGTTCTGTATCATGCATCCACAAATGCACAATGTCATGACATGTCTCAACCAGTACCCTATTATCACGAGACTAAAATGATATGCCTATTCAGCTCAATATGTCAGTGGAACCACCTCACATCTTCATATTAGCATCACATATCATAGTACCGTCCTCAAATGATAATAACCAGAGCATATACCCAAAAACCGGCGTATATCTCTATATAACATATCCGAGCATATACCCAAACCAGGCGTATATCTCTCTGTCACATAACCGAGCATATATCCAAACCAGGCATATATCTCTATGTAACATAACCAAGCATATACCCAATACCAGGCGTATATCTCAAATACATAACCGAGCATATACCCAATACCAGGCGTATATCTCTAACACATGATATCCATGAATGTACAGGCATATGATACTACCAATCATATGATAATAACACAACACAATTCATATGATATCAATCTCATAACATCATCACACAATATCTATACTCCGTACGTCAACACGTACCTGTACTGCGACACAAACGAGATAAATTAGGCGTCACTGGCTAAGTGCCTCGTTGTCCCGTCCCCTGAGATGATGCTACAACAATGCCAACAATATATCATGTTATCATAGGCATTAAAATCAAATTCTACAAAAATATAACATTTTTCAACTTTTCTCAATCACCGATCGATCGCTCCCAACACCGATCTATCGCCATAACATTCTGTCCCCTCGCGATCGATCGCAACAACTTGGCGATAGATCGCCACAATGCTCTGTTCATAGCGATCGATCGCGACAATTTCACCGATCGATCGCCACACATTTTCACCGCCTTAAAATTTGGCTGTCTTCGGCGATCGATCGCCATACACGTACCGATCGATCGCCGATGCCCAGAAAGGTTAGAGCATGGCGATTTTCAAGCTTATCTCCATTGTTCTTCTCCTATAACTCAAATTGAACCATTTCAACATGTTTCTTGCAAATTCTAGGAATATATTAACATGTTTCTATTATCATACAATCCCATTAATAGCATATAAACATGATATGATCCTAAGCTTGCATAGTTGGAATTTTATTTCACATAATTCATACACCACTACACAAATCAATCTTAAAAGCATATAGTCCTTACCAAGAGTGTACAATTTCACTTCACCCAACTTCCTAGCTCGAGTCACAAGTGAAAAACCAAGCTTCAACCAAGAAAATCTCCAAGGATTGGAGAGGAGCTTGTGTAGTATTTTAGTAGGTGTAGAATGAGAACTATGTGTTTCTCTTCCCTAAATCACCTTGATATAAGGTCATTAGTTTCTCTAACCACTTGTTATCATATTGTTTGGAGTTAATGACATGTTATCTAACATGTACATGAAATGAACTTCAAATTCAAATACAACTCCAATTCAATTTAAAGTCACATGCATACTCAATTGCCTACTAGTTCATGACTTGATATGTTATTAAATCATTGTACACCATGTTTCATTCCTTGCCCTTGCCATATATCCTTGCATACATGTTTTAATTCATTCTTGGTTCCACCCGAACCCCCATTATCATACCGCCAAGTGATATAATTACACCATAAGCATATCACACGTATATAACACAAATCGAGGCATTACAATTCTCCCCTACTCATTGAATTTCGTCCTCGAAATTGCATATACAAACATGCATGTATAGGTATGCAACGCAACAATCCTACTACATGAAGAAAGGAAAACATGATCATGTATGCAACAGTACAGTACATATGTACCACCAGTATCATAAAACAGTAAAATCATACCAGAAAACAAATCCGGATACCGTTGCATCATATGCTGCTCCGTCTCCCACGTTGCCTCTTCGACACCCCTTCTGTCCCACTGTACTTTCACCATAGGAATCACTTTATTACGTAACCTGCGTTCAGCTCGATCCAAGATCATAACCGGTCGTTCCTCATATGACACATCTATATCCAAATGTACCTCAGGTAATTGCAATACATGACTCGGATCTGGTTCATATTTCCTCAACAGTGAAACATGAAAAACATCATGAATACTACTCAAGGTCGGTGGTAGTGCCAAGCGATATGCCAACGTACCAATACATTGCAATACCTCATACGGACCAACATACCGTGGAGACAATTTTCCACGCTTACCAAACCGTACTACACCTTTAAACGATGAGATTTTTAAGAACACACGGTCACCAACTTGAAATTCAAGTGGTCTACGTCGCTTATTGGCATAAGCAGCCTGTCTGTCCTGAGCAGCTTTAAGTTTTAATCGAATTAACTTCACTTTCTCTTCCATTTCATGAATCATATCCGGTCCATGTAAGGAAGACTGATCCACGTCATCCCAATACAATGGCGATCTACATCGTCGCCCATACAAAGCCTCAAATGGTGCCATCTGTATACTAGATTGATAACTATTGTTATATGAAAATTCTACTAATGGCAACGACTCTTGCCAAGAAGTATCAAACTCTAATACACAGGCACGCAACATATCCTCAAGCGTCTGTATCGTACGCTCTGTTTGTCCATCTGTCTGAGGATGATATGCTGTACTCAACCGCACTTCCGTTCCCAACGCTGTCTGTAACCCTTCCCAGAAATGAGAAGTAAATCTCGGATCCCTATCCGATACAATGGAAACTGGAATACCATGTAGTCTCACTACATGTTGAATGTACAACTGTGCCATTCTCAGATATGTAAACGTCATACAATATGGCACAAAATGAGATACTTTGGTGAGTCGATCAACGATCACCCAAATAGCATCGCAACCAGAAGACGTCCGTGGCAAATGAGTCACAAAATCCATCGTGATATGTTCCCATTTCCACTGAGGAATTTCCAAACTATGTAATTCACCTCCTGGTCTCTGTCTTTCCGCTTTCACTTGTTGACAGATCAAACATCGTTTCACAAAGCTCAATACATCCTGTTTCATACGTTTCCACCAAAATTGTGTACGTAAATCATGATACATTTTCTTCCCTCCAGGATGTATACTGTATCTACTATAATGAGCACGTTGTAGTAGTTCTTGGCGTAGTCCTAATGAAGCAGGTACTACCCAACAGTTTATGTATTTCAAAGTTCCATCATTTGTAAGTACAAATTGAGATGTTTGTCCTTGACTTATTCTTTCCTTCCACTGTTGTACTTCATCATCAGTCAGTTGTGCCGTTCTGATTTTCTCAAACATGTCGGGTTCAACCAACAACGTTGATACTCGTATTGGCACTATTTCCACATCAAAATCATAACCCATAGTACAACAAGAAGTCATCAATGCGGATAAATGAATCATCTCATCAGCCGTATGATGTACCTTTCGACTCATAGCATCTGCTGTAAGATTAGCCTTTCCTAGATGATATTCAATCTCACAATCATAATCTTTCAACAGATCCATCCATCTCCTTTGTCTCATATTCAACTCTGCTTGAGTGAATAGAAATTTTAAACTCTTATGATCTGTATATATGATAAACGACGTACCATATAAATAATGTCGCCATATCTTCAATGCAAAGACAATGGCAGCCAATTCCAGATCATGCACTGGATATCTCATTTCATGTGGCTTCAACTGTCGTGATGCATAAGCCACTACATGTTTGTCCTGCATCAATACACAACCTAAACCAAGTAAAGATGCATCAGTATACAATGCAAACCTGTCATGCTCCGATGGAATGATCAAGACTGGAGCTGTAGTCAATCGATGTTTCAATTCCTGAAAACTACGCTCACAAGCCTCTGACCATTGAAATGATACTCCCTTCTGTGTCAAATGTGTCAATGGTTTGGCGATCGCTGAAAATCCTTCAACAAACCATCTATAATATCCAGCCAAACCTAAGAAACTACGAATCTCTGGCATAGAAGTAGGTGCTGACCAATTCAACACTGCTTCCACTTTCTTTGGATCAACTGATATACCTTCTTCTGATATTACATGTCCCAAGAAGCCGACACTAGTCAACCAAAACTCACACTTACTGAGTTTGGCATACAACTGATGTGTCCTCAACAATTGCAATACCATATGCAAATGTTGAACATGTTCTGCATCACTCCGTGAATAGATCAGTATATCATCGATAAAGACAATGACAAATCGATCAAGGTATTCCTGGAAAACCCGATTCATTAAACTCATAAAGACAGCAGGAGCATTTGTCACTCCAAATGGCATCACCAGAAACTCATAATGTCCATAACGAGTTCTGAATGCTGTCTTCTGTATATCTCCTTCCCTCACACATATTTGATGATATTCTGACCTCAAATCAATCTTAGAATAAATCCTTGATCCCTGCAACTGATCAAACAAATCATCAATACGAGGAAGAGGATATTTATTCTTTATTGTTACCTTGTTCAATTGTCGATAGTCAATACATAATCGCATTGTCCCATCCTTCTTCTTAAAAAATAAAACCGCAGCACCCCAAGGCGATACACTAGGACGTATGTACCCCTTGTCCAATAAGTCTTGCAATTGAGTTTTCAACTCTTTCAATTCAGTTGGTGCCATCCGATAAGGAGCTCGTGAAATTGCAGAAGTACCCGGTATCAAATCAATACCAAATTCCACTTCTCGACTCGGTGGGAATCCAGGTATCTCATCTGGAAACACATCCTCATATTCTGCAACCACTGGTATCTCCTCGACTTTCCTTTCTCTTTTCGGTTCAGTTATATCCAGGGCATAAATCAAATAACCCGCATGTCCATGTTTTAACAAACGCGACATTCGGATTGCTGATATCAAAGGAATCCTTGCCCTCGATCCTTGGCCATAGAAGAACCATTGATTTCCAGTATCAGACTGAAATCTCACTATCTTCTGACTACAATCCACAACAGACTGATATTTACTCAACACATCAATTCCAAGGATGCAATCAAAATCTGACATGTCTAACACAATCAAATCAGCCTGTAGCCCAAACTCAGTCTCAAACTGAATAGCACAATCAGACACACTCTGACAAGTCATCACAGTAGTTCCCATGGGTGTCGAAACATAAAGAGGCATCAACAGTGGAGACGAGCATATATGATACCGATCAATAAATGCTTGTGCAATAAAAGAATGTGATGCACCAGTATCAATCAAAAGTAACGCTAGATAAGTTAATAAAGTACACTTACCCGCTATCACAGCATCAGGAGCTGCCTCTGCTTCCTCCCTATTCAGTGCATACACCTGAGCCTGAGGTGTTCCTGTCCTCTGTCCTCCATCAGACTGTGGTACACCCTGTGGTCTCTGTTGTACTGTAGTCTCTGACATGGGTCCTCTCCTCTGTTGTCCACCCACTTGAGTACAATCACGGATCACATGTCCTGGCCTCCCACAACGGAAACAAACTACTGGATTTAATTGAGGACAATCTCGTTTCAAATGTGGTCCACCACATTTAAAGCATTGCACACCACTGCCACTACTACTACCTTGGAACTGTCCCTTCGATTTTCGGTCATCCACTTTCCGTGGTCCAAAACGTTTCCCACTAAACCTAGATGAAGATGCACCACCTCGTGGTGATTTAAATGATTCTCCTCTAGGTCTCATACTATCAGATGTAGGTGGTTGGGCTTGTCCAACATCTTTATACACCCCTACAGCAATCTCAGCCATCTCGGCTCTAGTCAACGCTTCTTCATATGATGTAGGGTTATTGGACATTACCCTATCAAATAATTCAGGCCTCAATCCTTTCACAAACTGTCTGATCTTTGCTTTTGTGTTTACAGCGATATGTGGCACATACCGGAGCAAAGAAGAATAGTGCACAGCATAATCAGATATTGTCATTGATCCCTGTCTCAAATTTGTAAATTCATCCTCTTTCCTCTGCCTTGCAGCAACAGAGAAATAATGCTCCAGGAACTTCGTTCGAAACACATCCCAGTTAACTGTCTGTCCTTGAGCCCTCAACTCAAGCACTGTGGATTTCCACCACATCATAGCTTTCTTAGCTAACTGGAATTCAGCTAAACGTAACCAAGCAGTCTTGGCACACGGTGCTGATACAAATATCTGTTCTACGCGTTCTAGCCACTCCTCTGCTAGTTCCCCTGATTCAGTCCCCTCAAACCTGGGTGGCTGATAACTCAGACCCTGCGTCAAAGTCAATTCTCCAGGCAACAGTACCTGTTCCACTGGCCCTTGCTCAATCGGTGGTGGTGGTACAGGCGCCATCCTCACACTCGCATTGCCACTCAGGGCATCCCCAACATCCTCATGATACCCTCTGTCTGTCATAGCTGTAGATCAAGGGTTAACAATAACATTCACAAGGATATAACATGTTAGAATAACATCATATTCCACATACTAACATGCTAGTACCATTCTCAAAGTGTTTAGGTAACTCCCTAAGACACTTCCTCTACCCATGTTCACCCCGTTCTCGAACCACTGCTCTGATACCACTAATGTGGGGTACTCTTTACTTAATCCATTATGTATCATGTTAACATACATATGTGAGTCTGAATTAAGTAATAACATGCACTGATTAAGAGTATCTTACTAGTTAAGTTGTTACAGATGTACCAAACCTCTAGTACAAAAACCAACTAACTTTGTTTTCTACATATACATTACATGTAAAATTAACAACCTAAACCAGTACAACTCCTATGCAGTGGTTCACTTCGCAGCGGAAATAAGACTCACAATTCCCACGTCTATGCAATCCTACAGAAACATTTACAAAACGTGAGTATAGATAAACAACTATCTCAGTGCGATATCAAAACAATATCAAGAACAATGATAAATCACAATAAATCATCTAATGTGAATGTTATGTATCATGCATCCACAAATGCACCATGTCATGACATGTCTCAACCAGTACCCTATTATCACGAGACTAAAATGATATGCCTATTCAGCTCAATATGTCAGTGGAACCACCTCACATCTTCATATTAGCAGCACATATCATAGTACCGTCCTCAAATGATAATAACCAGAGCATATACCCAAAAACCGGCGTATATCTCTATATAACATAACCGAGCATATACCCAAACCAGGCGTATATCTCTCTGTCACATAACCGAGCATATATCCAAACCAGGCATATATCTCTATGTAACATAACCAAGCATATATCCAATACCAGGCGTATATCTCAAATACATAACCGAGCATATACCCAATACCAGGCGTATATCTCTAACACATGATATCCATGAATGTACAGGCATATGATACTACCAATCATATGATAATAACACAACACAATTCATATGATATCAATCTCATAACATCATCACACAATATCTATACTCCGTACGTCAACACGTACCTGTACTGCGACACAAACGAGATAAATTAGGCGTCACTGGCTAAGTGCCTCGTTGTCCCGTCCCCTGAGATGATGCTACAACAATGCCAACAATATATCATGTTATCATAGGCATTAAAATCAAATTCTACAAAAATATAACATTTTTCAACTTTTCTCAATCACCGATCGATCGCTCCCAACACCGATCTATCGCCATAACATTGTGTCCCCTCGCGATCGATCGCAACAACTTGGCGATAGATCGCCACAATGCTCTGTTCATAGCGATCGATCGCGACAATTTCACCGATCGATCGCCACACATTTTCACCGCCTTAAAATTTGGCTGTCTTCGGCGATCGATCACCATACACGTACCGATCGATCGCCGATGCCCAGAAAGGAGCATGGCGATTTTCAAGCTTATCTCCATGGTTCTTCTCCTATAACTCAAATTGAACCATTTCAACATGTTTCTTGCAAATTCTAGGAACATATTAACATGTTTCTATCATCATACAATCCCATTAATAGCATATAAACATGATATGATCCTAAGCTTGCATAGTTGGAATTTTATTTCACATAATTCATACACCACTACACAAATCAATCTTAAAAGCATATAGTCCTTACCAAGAGTGTACAATTTCACTTCACCCAACTTCCTAGCTCGAGTCACAAGTGAAAAACCAAGCTTCAACCAAGAAAATCTCCAAGGATTGGAGAGGAGCTTGTGTAGTATTTTCGTAGGTGTAGAATGAGAACTATGTGTTTCTCTTCCCTAAATCACCTTGATATAAGGTCATTAGTTTCTCTAACCACTTGTTATCATATTGTTTGGAGTTAATGACATGTTATCTAACATGTACATGAAATGAACTTCAAATTCAAATACAACTCCAATTCAATTTAAAGTCACATGCATACTCAATTGCCTACTAGTTCATGACTTGATATGTTATTAAATCATTGTACACCATGTTTCATTCCTTGCCCTTGCCATATATCCTTGCATACATGTTTTAATTCATTCTTGGTTCCACCCGAACCCCCATTATCATACCGCCAAGTGATATAATTACACCATAAGCATATCACACGTATATAACACAAATCGAGGCATTACAACTTTCAAGGAAGGAATTGATTCGCCCCTCAATCTGGCGATCTTTGACAAGAGAATTATGAACCTCAAAGATTCTTGTTTGGGAGCAGTGGCAGGAAATCTGTATGCAGGAAAGATGGCCTTCAACATCTATCCCAGGATTGCATACAATTTAGGAGATCGAGACTTCATCAAAGTTCTCACGCTTCATCAAGATTTTAAAAGAGAAGATTTGATGAAAGAAGGGAACAGGCCTTACTCGATCACCTACAAGGTGTCATACGCACTCTCGAATACTCATCATTCCAAGGTATTCTTGAGAAAGGAATTCATTGAAGTCCCTCGAATCTTCGAAGACTTCGCCAAAGCGGTATTGCCGGATATTATTGATACTCCGACAATAGGGGAAATGGACATAAGGATACATGATCAACATATTCTGAACAGAAGCAGTAGCCTTATGATCGAGCCAAGAAGGATGTCTTTCCAACAGGATAGGTTAATCAGCAACTATCCAAGGGAAAAACAGAAGGCAGTCTCGAGCAGAATTCAGAAAATCCCTATTGTATTCAAAACAACAGGAATGCTGAAATGCCCAGAAGGCTGGAGAGAAGTGCAGATAATTTTTGACATTACCGAGAAAGAGAATATCTTCCCTTGTGATGTCCTCTACTATTTGCAACAAACCTACAGTTGACAAGTATCAAGGAAACCTACAAATCGGTGAAATTGATCTAGCAATTGCAGGCTCTGCAGGAAGAATCCCAGAACAGCTTATTCTAGGGATTGAATTTCTCGAGGAACATAAACCTTGGGAAAGATTGCAAGATGGAATAGAGTTCACGGTGGAAGGAAAAAGATATAGAATCAAATGACCACCAGTCCATTCTCCATATACATCTCCGTTGGGATGTTATATGAGAAGTACCGGGCAGAATATTTTGTAGCCTACATTGACTCAGGAGCTGGAATATGCACCGCCAGGCGAGAAATCTTTCCCAAAGACGTCGGTGAGAAATTACCAGCCATTGCCGGAAGAGACTTTTCCAAACGGATCCTTATTCTTAATGAAGGAGTCCGAGGAGCGGAAATAATTATCGGCGGAGCAAGCGGTACCCCATGGTACAAAGTTAAAACTCCACCTATTTATTTCCATGACACAGGCGCCGATATGCTGTTAGTAAACGATTTCCTACAGACATTCAAGCGGTTCACACAAGAGAACGAGACTAGGAGACTTATTTTCACAACTCTTTATGATCATAAGATTATGGTGCAGAGACTACGGGAGGCGTTTCACAGAAAATTCCCTATTCGTTTTCGCAACAAGCGTGGTGATGAAGGAAAACTTCACCACCCAAAGATGAAAGATCAGCGGAAATTTGGAGAGGCAATTCTTCAGTTCCGACAACAATGTCCTAGTAAAAAGGATTCTCAAACTTTTGATTGGGTTAATATCATGTCTTTCAGAGAGCAGGATGAGGAAAAAGTAACTCCAGAAACCCTGTTGCTACTGAAAAATGCGCTACGAGAAGAAGTTCCACAACATGAAACTACCCTCGAAGAGCGAATCACTCTAGAGGATGTAAAAAGGAAGATTCGTAGGAACTACAACGAGGATCCACTAGCATGGTGGAACAAAAATGAGCTCAGAGCTACTTTGAAGGTGAAAACTGGAAAAGAAAATGAGTTTGTTAGGTACAGGCCGATCCCCATGAACCAGGAAGATCGGAAGGATATGCAGATCATACTTAAGGAGCATGTTGACCTTAAGTTAATCTCAGCGGGTATTTCTCCATACATCAGCCCAGGATTTCTTGTAAGGAATCATGGAGAAATTAAACAAGAAAAGCCGAGATTGGTGATCAACTATTAAGGTGATCAACGAAATCTTGGATTTCAATGGATGTTTTATCCCAAGCAGAGAACATTTGGTAAATAGCATCAAGAGTGCCAAAGTGTTTTCTAAGTTCGATTGTAAGTCTGGGTTCTACCAGATTAAAATGGAGGACGCAAGCAGAAAATTCACAGCATTCTCCACACCACAAGGACATTATATCTGGAATGTCATGACAATGGGATTAGCAAATGCGCCCCAAATATATCAAAGAAAGATGGATAATCTTTTTAAAGATTACTTTAGCTTCATGTTCGTGTATATTGACGACATCCTTATAGCGTCAAAAAACATGAAAGAGCATATTAAACATTTGTAAATTTTTTCAGATGTGTGTTACAAAGAATGATTAGTGCTTTCCGAAAAGAAAGCAGTGATTGCTACAAGACAAATCGAGTTCCTTGGAGTCGAGATCGATGAATCTGGAATCATCCTGCAAAATCATATTGTTGAAAAAGTACAAGGATATCCGGATGACCTCAAGGATTTAAAACAACTTCAGAGTTTTTTAGGAGTTGTTAATTTTGCTGGGATGTTTATCAACAATCTAGCAAACCACAGGAAGGTGTTCAGTCCACTACTCAAAAAAACATGTTAAGTTTGAGTGGAATGAAGATCACAAACAACCTGTCAAACAGCTGAAGGAGGTTTGTAGGCAACTACCAAAGCTTGCATTACCAAACGACGAGGATGAACTGGTATTATACACAGATGCCAGTGATCATTGGTGGGCTACAATACTCATGAAAATTACACCAGAAGGAGAAGTGCCATGCAGATATTGCAGTGGGCTATTTGATAACAACGAAGTTATCAGATGGCACATTAACGAGAAGGAGTTCTTTGCTGTTCGAAAGGCTTTAAAGAAATGGCCACTTTTCCTACTAGCAAAGAAATTTATCTTAAAAATAGATAATACGAGTGTCAAGGCCTTTTTAAAAAATAAAATTGAATCAAAACCAGAAAAGGCTAGAATATTAAGATGGCAAGCTGAATGACAATATTATGATTATGATATTGTCATTGTAAAATCTGATAAAAATATTCTTGCAGATTTTTTGACGAGAGATGGAAGCGATGAAGCTAATTCCATCATCACGAGATCAAAGCACCTCCGAGAAAATCTGGAGGAGCTAGACAAGAAGATCAACGGCCTGGTGATTAAATCTCAGGTTGCGGGTCAAGTACAGGAACTGGATCTCACGAAGGTCCAACAGGCTATGAAGGCTACCATGCAGGCTCACACATGTTTATGGGACAGTCTTTATATTCCCCTCCGACGGGATGCTTCAGCGTTGAAGCTAAAGTCGTTTTTCAGAGAGCCGGACTCATCAACCGGCGTGGAAGATTCAAGTACCACCACTACAGGTCCTAGTATTGATCCTTTCGGGGAAGATACAGAAGGAAAAATTGATTCCAAAGTATCTGGGATATCTGAAGAATCAAGCCAACCCAGCACCTCAGGAGTTAAAGAGGGAGAGATTAATCTTAGGCCCTCGGCGGGCAAATCTAAGGTTAATACTAACGAGAATATTGTTTCCCCAACATCCCCTTTGCAGGAATATCAAAGATCATGGGAGAAACTTTGTACAAGAGTGGGTATAATTCCTGGAAAAATTACAGCAGACTGGTCAGGAAAATACCCAAGAATATGGATGCATCCTGTTGTCAAACCAGAAAGTGTTCGTGAGTGGTTTGATTTTGGCTGCCTAGCATCAGTCTTTACCACAACACCAAGTTTTCCGAAAATCACAAAATTACCGGACTGGATCTCTGAAGGAGTGTATGACTCATGGCAGAATAATCATAAACTGGGACGAGGAGATGTTGTGGAGCTGAAATTCATAACTGCAGCCCAGAAATCACAGGAAAAGGCCTTCACCCTAGCTTTCATTTTGTAAAGTTACAGAGGCCTAACTGGAAAGCGATGGATCAAATAAAACCACCGCCCGAAGGAACAACACTAGTTTCCCCACTCACAGAGGACGATATCACTACCAGAAGAGCATGGGGATTATGGGTCTGTCTCACTGAGATGGACAAAGTCAAGTATCCGTTCAAAATTTTCCAAAAATAGCAAACATATCATTCATGGTTAACGCTATAACAAGCCATACTACAAAATTTGCCAAAGAAATATTTGATAGAAAAGGCAAATATTGTGGGACAACAAGATTCCGGCGACCAAAGACACTAGCCAGAAGTTCTGCAACATGGCACATGTTGGAAGATGGCAAGACCACATTTGCCCAAGTTGCCCGGACCAGAAAGAACCACTGTTCGCGAAAGGATTCCCAGTCAAGAGGGACCAGAAAAAAGATGACAAAGCAGGACCAGGCAAACGTGAAAGATTCCCACGCGGGCTGCAAATGCCAAATTTTTAGGGACCACGGGGAGACAAGAGCCATGTGACTCTGACGAGGACCACTACCATTTGCAAAAGAAACCAAAATGGTAGGACAGTTCTTCGGCCGAAAGTTGAAGGGACCACAAGGTTGTTGGGATATGCCCTAAGACAAGTCATTAGATGATTGTTTAAGACATACAATGTTTTATGATTTTATAAATGGCAAATCATTATTATATATTATTCGAATATCTGTGCAATATGAATTGATATATAAGTGAATGTCCTTAGAATAATATTGTATTATTCTTAAAGATTGTCCCTAGTCAAGTATTATCATGAATCGGGATAATGATAATACATTGAGACTAGTATGTTTTAATTGATGAATTGTTCATATATATGAGATATCAAATCAACACATGGGTACATGTTAGAGAACAATGTACTGGACAGACCCACCATGAGAATGCTACATGGATAGTTATATGAGTGTCATAAGCAATTCTCATAGTGATAACAGTGTATGTAATCCTTACGACTTGAGATCATCAGAGATCCCAACATAAGGAGTTATGTATCTTGATATTGTCAAACGTTACCTGTAACAGGGTAAACTATAAAGACAACTATTGGATACACTACGAATTATGTAGAGAGATGTTGATTGATCGAGATAGGATTTGTCCCTCCTATATAACAGGAGAAGTGTTTGGGCCCTTGATCAAGTAAGACTAAAATGCGTAGCCATGCTCGAATGAGTCGATATGTGATATCGAGCTTATTCGTTTATTCTAGTTCTACTTGGGAATCAAGAAATAGAGATTGAATATACGAGTATGACTATTCCATGACTCGTGTTCAATCTAAACACATGGACAAAGGGATTAAGTTACATGATTAATATTATCACGGTTCCTAGGTTATGTCGAGTCAATGACATTCTTGTAATTTGGGTAGCATTGATGTGTTGCTAGATACCGCTCATTGCTTGCGACATAAAATGAGATTTTATGTCACTGCCAACATTGCAAGATCCTATCGGGTTGCACAAAAGATTAAATCGAGAAGGGAAATTAAATTCATTGGATGAATTAATTAATTAAGAAGAGTCTTAATTAAATGATTAAAATGACTTAATTAAATCATGGGTTTGGGCCCATAAGACTTTGAGAAAGTCTTGAACTTTAATTAAAACCTTTTAATAACAAGGTTATGATTAATTGTAATTAAATTCATTCCAACCTAGACACACAAAGAAACACACGGCCGCCTCTCATAGTTGCTCTCGGCTTCTTCATAGTCGAAGGGGGCTTTGTTGAATTCCGGCCATCCTTTTCGATTGTGAATCGAGTGTGTTTCTTGTATCGGTTTAAGAACAAATCTAGCACTTTGTTCTTAAACTATCCCTTGTTTGATTTGATCGTGTGGATACCGTTGAGGCAAAACCTTGGAGGTGTTGCTCGTGACTCGGAATCGTTGAACGTGGTGCTTTGTGGAATCTGCTCAAACACGCTACAAGGGTGAGACTCTTATAATCCTTTATCCGATATGACCACTTTGTATAGATTCGCGGTTATAGTAATCCAAAATTTTAAATTCCACTGCGTTGTATGCTTGTTGGATTACTTACAGTGGTATCAGAGCCGTGTACAAGGCTCATATCGTATTTATGTGGTTAATTGTTTAATCATATTTAGATTAATATATTGCATGCTATAAAACTGTATATTATCATATATGAGATGAGTAAATCGATTTTGTGAAATTATCATAAAATTATATTTGATATAATTGAGGTTTATTGTATATGATACAAGGATGCGTAATATCAAGGCGTTGGATCAAGGTGGTTCGACCACTTCATATCTTGACCCTCGGCCGCCGCCAATTGAGCTAGGGTTCGGACCCTTAGCTCATGCATGGACCAAGCCGCCGCCTTTCAAGGGCTTTGAACCCTTTTGGCTCGAAAAATATTTTATAACGAGAAAGATGGTTCACGGATCATGTGTTTGGCCGCTATCTCCACGTGAGAGCTGTGGTTTTTCGAACCCAATGGCTCGAGATGGTTGAGCCGCCACCGTCATGAACCGTGCATGGTTGGACCATGTCTCGTGGCTAAGTAAATTCCAGCGTTTCGGAACATGTAGCTCGATGGAAACCAAAACGGCGCATGGAGGCTAGGGTTTGGAACCCTAGCGGCGGCGCACGGACACGCGTGGCTCGGACCACGTCTTGGGCTAGGGTTTCGAACCCTAGGCCCATGATTGGTCCAGCCGTGTGTGGTTAGGTTGGTTCGAACCATGGTGGTTCGTGGTTTAGTCGCATAAGTTCGTGGCATGTGATGTCCCGAGCGTACGATAAATTTCCAAAATTTTATTTTACAGTTTTAATTAGAATTAAATTTTAAAATGTTTAGAATTTAATTAATTAAATTATTATAGCATGTTTTATGTGTTGTTTGAGCATGGTGCATGGTTATAACCCTTTGACCTATTAGATATGATTTGTGAATGTTTGTAATTTATAATACGACCTGCGAGTCGTGCCTTCTCTATTTTTCTCAAAATGTTATCCCTCCCCTATGTTCCCCTCGAATGTGAATCGAGGAATTCTCTATATTTGTAATTGTTATATATTATAGTTTATTTTATTGATGGTGATCAATGAAGATGGAGCATGGTGCCGGGATGAGGAGGCCATTCAAAATTTGGAGCCAAAGGAAGGTGCTTGTGAAGTTACCTTAGGTTGACTCTTAGGATTTTCTCATTGGCTTGAGAAAATCGCTAGTAGGGGCTATAACCATGTCACGTTTAATTTATGTATGTGATGCATGATTTATCTTATGTTTTAGATTGATAATTTTATTATACATATATGTAGATATGTATATGCGTATATGTAATGGACATATTTTAAATTATCAATAATAAATCATGAGATCTATAAATCCCTCTAAAATATTAAGTTTTAGATGCCTTCCAAAATTAAAAGTACTCGTCAAAACTTCGATTGTACATGTGTGGGTTTGCCAAAGCAAAGCACCGTGGCAATCTTGGTAAGGAGCGAAAGGATAATAGTGATATCCGTTATACTTTAAATTGGGTACGACTTAACTAGGTTATCTCAATAGGATTGGGAACCTAGAGGCATGGAGTTGGATAATAATTCATTTGATGAATTTGAACAAAGCGTTGTTCGTCCAACTATCCAAGAATTACATGTGATGTAATTGACAAAGTGTTGTCTACCTAAATAACCGAGTCTTGGGCGATTAGCCAAAGCTAACTCAAGATTAGGTGAAATATGGATCTTGGCCCACTAAAGGTTTCGAGGGTTGATAATTTTAAACAAAATAGTGGGAGTGTCATTTAATATAAGACCATATTAAATGATTAAATCATAAACTTATTTTGCATATTTATATTGTAGATATCCATGGCAACTAACAACGTAACAAGCACATTATCACTGCGATCGATCCTTGAGAAGGACAAATTAAATGGGACAAATTTCCTAGACTGGTATAGGAACTTGAGGATAGTCCTCAAACAAGAAAAGAAGCAATATGTCCTAGAGGAACCCTTACCTGCTGAGAAACCTCCCCTGACGGCTGCTAAGGCCGATAAAGATGCTTACAAGAAGCATCAAAATGACGCACTTGATGTTGGGTGCCTTATGCTTGCCACCATGAACTCTGAGCTTCAGAAGCAACATGAGGAAATGGAGGCGTTTGATATGATCGAGCACCTAAAGCAATTGTACCAACAACAAGCAAGACAAGAGAGGTATGACGTCTCTAAAGCGTTATTCCAGTGTAGAATGGTAGAAGGAAGCATAGTTGGAACTCATGTGCTCAAGATGATTGGGTATATTGAGAATCTGGAGAAGCTGGGTTTTCCTTTGGACCGAGAGTTGGCCACTGACGTGATCTTGCAATCGTTGCCTGAAAGCTTCAGTCAATTTGTCTTGAATTACAATATGATTGAAATTGAAAAGACTCTACCACTGTTACTTGGCATGCTTAGAACTTTTGAAGCAAATAGCAAGAAGTCTAAGCCTACAAATGTTCTTATTGTGAATAAGAGCAAATGAAAGACTAAAGCTAAGAGCTTCAAGAAGAACAAGAAGGTCTTTGTTAAATCTAAGCCAAAAGCTTCTGCACTTAAGCAAAAGGGAGGGGTAGCAAAAGAAGGGAACAGTTTCCATTGCGATGAGACTGATCATTGGAAAAGAAATTGCAAAGTTTATCTGGAGAATCTCAAGAAAGGAAGTGTGACTTCCACTTCAGGTATTTTTGTTATAGAAGTCAATTTATCTACTTCTTCATCATGGGTATTAGATACTGGATGTGGATCTCACATTTGTGTAAATGTGCAGGATCTCAAAAGGAGTTGGACGTTGGCGAAAGGTGAAGTTGATCTCCGAGTTGGAAATGGAGCAAGAGTTGCTGCATTAGCTATAGGAGATTATTGTTTAGCTTTACCTTCTGGTTTATCGTTGATTTTGAAAGACTGTTATTTTGTGCCATCTATTACCAAAAACATTATTTCTATCTCTTGTTTGGACAAGTGTGGATTTTCATTTATGATAAGGACAACTGTTGTTCTATTTATTTAAATGATATGTTTTATGCTAGTGCACAAATGATTAATGGTCTTTATGTATTAAATCTTGATATGCCTGTCTATAACATAAATACTAAAAGGATTAAAAATAATGATTGTAATCCAACTTATCTCTGGCATTGTCTCTTGGGCCACATAAACGAGAACCCCATATCAAAACTTCATAAGGATGTAATATTAGATTCATTTGATTTTGAATTATATGAAACATGCAAGTCTTGTTTAATGGGCAAGATGACTAAAACACCTTTCAAGGGACATGTTGAAAGGGCAAATGTTTAATTGGGACTAATACATAGTGATGTATGTGGACCAATAAGTACACAAGCTAGATGTGGTTTTCAATACTTCGTTACATTTACTGATGACCTCAGTAGATATGGGTATGTGTACATAATGAAGCATAAGCATGAAACCTTTGAAAAGTTCAAAGATTTCAAGAATGAAGTACAAAACCAACTTGGCAAAAGTATCAAAATCCTTTGATCAGATCGAGGAGGTGAATACTTAAGCCAAGAGTTTCATGACTATCTAAAGGAGTGTGGGATAGTCCCACAACTCACTCCTCCGTATACTCCACAATGGAATGGTGTATCCGAGAGGAGAAATCGAACCTTGTTGGACATGGTTAGATCAATGATGAGTCATGCAGATCTTTCGATATCCTTTTGGGGACATGCTTTAGAAACAACAATATTCATACTGAACCGTGTTCCATCTAAATCAGTGGAAAAGACACCATATGAGATATGGACTGGGAAGCGTCCTAGTATGTCTTTTATGAAGATTTGGGGTTGTGAGGCTTTCGTTAGACGTCACGCCACTAACAAACTTGGACCCAAATCTGATAAGTGTTTATTTGTGGAGTATCCTAAGGAAACAAAAGGATACTATTTCTATTATCCCACCGAGAACAAAGTAGTTGTTGCTCGGACTGGTGTCTTTCTTGAAAGAGAATTTATTTCTAGAAAACCAGTGGGAGACAAATAGAACTTAGTGAAGTTCAACCACAAGAAAACATTGAACATGATATTGAGATGGAAACAGAGCAGACACCACAAGATGTTGTGGATAAAGTGCCTGCTCAAGAGACACAAGCCCAGCGTAGGTCTGTAAGAGAACACCGGGAGCCACAGAGATATGGATTTCTTGTGACTCAACAAGGTGACTTACTACTTATTGATGAGGATGATCCGTCATCTTATCAACAAGCTATAATGGGCACTGATTCTGAGAAATGGCAAGAGGCCATGAAATCTGAGATGGAATCCATGTATGCAAACCAAATATGTACTTTGGTTGATCCACCTGAAGGGGTACGACCCATAGGGTGCAAATGGATTTTCAAGAAAAAGACCGACATGGATGGTAATGTACAAACCTATAAAGGTCGACTGGTTGCAAAAAGGTTTCAAACAAATTCATGGTATTGACTATGATGAAACTTTTTCACCAGTTGCCATGGTTAAATCCATTAGGATCTTACTTGCAATAGCTGCATTTCATGATTATGAAATCTGGCAAATGGATGTCAAAACAGCTTTCCTTAATGGAAATCTGCTTGAGGATGTGTACATGACACAATCCGAGGGTTTTGTCGATCCAAAGGATGCTGGAAAGATATGCAAGCTACAACGATCCATTTATGGATTGAAGCAAGCTTCTCGGAGTTGGAATCTTCGTTTTGATGATGCAGTCAAAGAGTTTGGTTTCATCAAAAACGTAGATGAACCTTGTGTCTACAAGAAGGTCAGTGGGAGCATAATTATCTTCCTAATATTGTATGTAGATGACATACTTCTCATTGGGAATGATATCCCTGCCTTACAATCTGTAAAGATTTGGCTAGGGAATTGCTTTTCTATGAAAGACTTGGGTGAAGCCACCTATGTATTAGGAATCAAGATCTATAGATATAGATCAAGAAGATTACTTGGCCTAAGTCAAAGTACATACATAGACAAAGTGCTAAAACGGTTTAGCATGCAAGAATCAAAGAAAGGATTCGTGCCTATGACACATGGAATTTATTTCTCGAAGGAACAGTGTCCTTCAACACCAGATGAGAGACAACGCATGAGTAAGATTCCATATGCGTCAGCTATTGGATCTATCATGTATGCCATGATATGTACTCGTCCCTATGTATCGTATGCTTTGAGCATGACGAGCAGGTATCAAGTTGATCCAGGTGAAGGTCACTGGATTGCATTCAAGAGTATCCTAAAGTACTTGAGAAGAACTAAGGATACATTCTTGATTTATGGAGGTGAGGAAGAGCTCAATGTAATGGGTTACACTGATGCAAGCTTACAAACCGACAAAGATGATTTTCGATCGCAATCTGGATATGTGTATTGCCTAAATGGAGGTGCTGTGAGCTGGAAGAGTTCAAAGCAAGAGACAGTAGCCGATTCTACAACGGAAGCTGAGTATATTGCTGCCTCAGATGCAGCAAAGGAAGCTGTTTGGATCAGGAAGTTCAATTCTGAACTTAGAGTGGTGCCTAGCATTAAAGATCCGATAGAACTCTATTGTGACAACAATGGAGCGATCGCATTGGCTAAGGAACCTAGATCTCACCAAAGATCCAAGCACATACTTCGGCGCTTTCATTTCATTTGAGAAATCGTTGAAATAGGAGATGTTAAAATATGCAAAGTACCAACAGATGATAATGTAACTGATCCATTGACGAAGCCACTGTCACAGCAGAAGCATGATCGTCATACTAGATCTCTAGGCATTAGGTATATGTCTGATTGGTCTTAGTGCAAGTGGGAGATTTGTTGGGATATGCCCTAAGACAAGTCATTAGATGATTGTTTAAGACATACAATGTTTTATGATTTTATAAATGGCAAATCATTATTATATATTATTCGAATATCTGTGCAATATGAATTGATATATAAGTGAATGTCCTTGGAATAATATTGTATTATTCTTAAAGATTGTCCCTAGTCAAGTATTATCATGAATCGGGATAATGCTAATACATTGAGACTAGTATGTTTTGATTGATGAATTGTTCATAGATATGAGATATCAAATCAACACATGGGTACATGTTAGAGAACAATGTACTGGACAGACCCACCATGAGAATGCTACATGGATAGTTATATGAGTGTCATAAGCAATTCTCATAGTGATAACAGTGTATGTAATCCTTACGACTTGAGATCATCAGAGATCCCAACATAAGGAGTTATGTATCTTGATATTGTCAAACGTTACCTGTAATAGGGTAAACTATAAAGACAACTATTGGATACACTACGAATTATGTAGAGGGATGTTGATTGATCGAGATAGGATTTGTCCCTCCTATATAACAGGAGAAGTGTTTGGGCCCTTGATCAAGTAAGACTAAAATGCATGGCCATGCTCGAATGAGTCGATATGTGCTATCGAGCTTATTCGTTTATTCTAGTTCTACTTGGGGATCAAGAAATAGAGATTGAATATACGAGTATGACTATTCCATGACTCGTGTTCAATCTAAACACATGGACAAAGGGATTAAGTTACATGATTAATATTATCACTGTTCCTAGGTTATGTCGAGTCAATGACATTCTTGTAATTTTGGTAGCATTGATGTGTTGCTAGATACCGCTCATTGCTTGCGACATAAAATGAGATTTTATGTCACTGCCAACATTGCAAGATCCTATCGGGTCGCACAAAAGATTAAATCGAGAAGGGAAATTAAATTCATTGGATGAATTAATTAATTAAGAAGAGTCTTAATTAAATGATTAAAAGGACTTAATTAAATCATGGGTTTGGGCCCATAAGACTTTGAGAAAGTCTTGAACTTTAATTAAAACCTTTTAATAACAAGGTTATGATTAATTGTAATTAAATTCATTCCAACCTAGACACACAAAGAAACACACGGCCGCCTCTCATAGTTGCTCTCGGCTTCTTCATAGTCGAAGGGGGATTTGTTGAATTCCGGCCATCCTTTTCGATTGTGAATCCAGTGTGTTTCTTGTATCGGTTTAAGAACAAATCTAGCACTTTGTTCTTAAACTATCCCTTGTTTGATTTGATCGTGTGGATACCGTTGAGGCAAGACCTTGGAGGTGTTGCTCGTGACTCGGAATTGTTGAACGTGGTGCTTTGTGGAATCTGCTCAAACACGCTACAAGGGTGAGACTCTTATAATCCTTTATCCGATATGACCACTTTGTATAGATTCGCGGTTATAGTAATCCAAACAAGAGAGATGACGCATGCAATGACGCCTGATTATAAGCAAGAATTGAAGTCCGGATTTCACATCCACCTCTAGACTTCTATAAATACCAAGGCATTCAGGAAGCTAAGGACATCGAAAATTCTCCATAGTTTTCTGAAAAATAAATATTGTAATCTCCAAGCTTTGTAATCTTCAGCTTTCTTAGCTTTATTTCTTTTCTTTCTTTCATTTCATAAGTGTCTGTAATATTGTTCTATTTTAAGTTTATGTGTTCTTGAGTCAAGCCTCATCTATATGAGAGGCTAAACAAGTCCGTCTCCTCCCAAAAGGAGACGTTTTAATGTAAGAGATATTATAAGTATTCCAGAATAAAAATAAGGCTTTTGCCCATCTATCTCCCAGATTTCTTTAAATCTTTATTATATCTTGATTATACCTTACACCCTAAGGTAGGAAACGAATTAGGGCTGTGATGTGCGGTTTCTGAAGGAGTCGGATAACTGGCAGACTAACCTCGCCCGTGAGCTGAGGTTGAATGGTGAGGAGCCATTCGTAAAACAGTCTGGAGGCAGTAAGTTTTCGACTGGTGGCGTTGCGAACCACCTCACCCGGTGCCGTTATGGTCAAAATGGTATATTTCAGTTTGTTAAAATTTTATTGTAATTCGGAAGCATGATGGGCCTGTTATTTAATTTTACTTCATAAGGGATTTATGGCTTTGATTTATCATGAACCGTGAGTCCTTTGCAGAAGTATGCTCTTGGGTCTTCTCAAGATGACAGAAAGTGAAGTATCTCATGTTCATGATAAGTCTTTTAGGCCTATGCATTTTCGTATCCCTTTTAGGAGTTGTTTATTAGAAAAAATGAGTTTTGAGTGTGTTTGGAAACATCATAAGAACATTAGGGAGTTTATTGCAATTAAATTTAAGGTTTTTATGTCTTTTTAGGTGGGTAGGGAGTTGGAATAAAGAAAAGAAGTATGGTAGGGAGTTAGATTAAAGAATCTTTGATATATGGAGGAATGTTAAAGTTATGTTTGGAGGTAGTGATTTTAAGTGAGTTTACCCATAGCATTTCGTAATTTCACCCAAAAAATGAAAAATGGAAAATGAAACCGAACTTGAAATCTGATAAAAAATCAGATTCACACAATTGCACACTCAATGTATTAAAGTATAGTAAACGAGAGAAAAAGAAAGAAAAAAAAACAAAAAATTTCGGTTCCATTTTGGAGTTCAAAACGTCGTCGAAATTTGAAATAAATTATATAGTTGGACTCATCGCCTTGCTACCTTTCTTTTGAGATAATTTTTCTTCATTTTTTTCTTGCACATATATTATGACTTATTTTGAAATAATGTTCGAAAATTATGAAATTAATAGTTGTAAAATAGATAAGGGTACATGGTTTCGACAATAGTTTCGAGATTATGTTACCATTTGAGATTTTATATAATTTATTGTATTTGCGAATATACTGAAATGTTGAAATTTATGTAATTCACATAATTCAAATTAAATATTGGGTAGAATGGGTTATAATAATTTTTAATAACAGTATAATTCGTTAAATCTTGAACGATTTGACGAAATCAGGTAGACACAATTATAAATTCAAAATATGCTAATAAAATTAAAAGTAAATAAATTGTTGATTGAACTTTATGTTTGAATGTTTAGATTAATTGCCTACATCGGAATTGCACCGGCAGAGGACATCAAGTTTGGATCAGAAGAAATAAAGAATGTTACGATCGATTAACATATGACAAGTATCTGTGTTATTTGATATATGATTTGATGATTGGTATATCAAATAAGGAATATTGCGATCGATTAACATATGACAGATATCTGTATTACTTTATGTTGCATTTATAACATGAATAATTGGTATATCGCTGTATGAAAATAAATATTTTGTTGACACACATCATTTTTATACATATATCGATGTCTGATATACATGTTGAGCTATGATCCGTAGATAACCTGTTAGTTTTTTGGACTCTGGGATAGTATAGGTGGTCAGGACCCTTGAGAGAGAACGTCTGGTAGGAGCCCAATGTCTGTCCCAGTAGTTGATGTTTATATATACCAAAGGTGTCCCTGGAATGTGATATGTGTATGTTTATTTATTGTTTCAGTTCAATAAGTACATGTTTTATGCGAGTTTGACATTTGGTGTGCATATGATGGTTATGGTATTATATGGAAAAACACTATTTTGGTCCCTTTTTTTAGGTAACAATTTTGCTCCTTAATCTCATAAAATCGACAAAAATAATCCTTTGTTAAATACGTTAGTTTAACGGCAAAAAATATTAGGGATTAATATTACACTCTTTTCTTTCTACTTAATCTACCCTTTAATATGCCAAGCACCAATTCTTTCTTGCTCCACCTTGCCGCCAACATCACTACCGCTGATACGTGAAATTGCCGCTGCCGCTGCGGCTGCTACGTTCCATCGCTGCCGATGCTATATGGTATCCCCTCCTTTTCTTCGCTGCCTTATATATTTACGTGAATGCATAATATTTAATGTTTGTTCTTAGAAATTATTGTGCTGTAGCGAAACCTTTAAGCATTTCTTTTTTGGTATTTGATCTCTGCATCGTGGGAATTATTGTGCCGTAGCGTACAAAACTTTCTATATGTGAAATACTTTGCTTATGGTTTGAATTTTTTATATGCATCGTTTTTCACCAGTGTGAAATCTGTGAAATGGACTTAGTCTACTTCTGTATAACATGCAAGTAAATGGTACTTCCTTGAATTCCTATTTGCAGGACAAATGTCATGTTGAAGGATTGATGATAGATGAAGTTGTAATTTTAGAAAATAAATGAGAAATGGGGAATAACGATGTTGAGAGTGTGAATGTCTTGGATGATGAAGGTGGATCAAGTGGGGATGAAGAAATTCTTTTCGATAGTGATTATGATATGGAAGAAGGCGATAACCTATTTGATTCATATATTGATCCTGAAGTGGAATTTGTTGGTGTGGAGAATGAAAAAGTTAATGCAATGAATGAATTAAATAATGCAGATTTGTATGCTAGCTTGCAAGCCGAAGATGGTGATTCTGATAATGTAGGCAGTAAATATGGATCTGATGACGAGGATGCAATAAAATATACAATGCATAATCGAATGACTATAACAAAAATCCAGAGCTTAAAGTGGGATTGATTATGATTGAAATTTGTTAAAAATGGCAAAATTAGATTAAGGGGTGTGTGTAAGAATGAAGGCTGTGGGTGGTTTGTCGACATATAATTTTCAATTTTTAAAATAATATATCAACACTTTTGGTCCTCAAACTTTCAAAATTGTAACATAATTAGTCCTTGCCATTAACTCCAAAAGTGTTGAGTTGAAATATTTAAGGATCAAAAGCGTTTAAGTTGTAAAGATTAGGGACTAAAAGTGTATTTATCCCTGGTATTATATATATTTTGAGTATGGGTATTGGTATATCTATAACAAGTGGTATGTTCCTCTTACGATTAGGTCATGCCTAAATTTTAGAGCCACTTGTTGATAAATTTTTAAACTAATCTTCTGATGTTTACAATATATTATCATTGCGTGATCTTTAATCATATTATTAGGATTGGTCCTCACAATGTTCATCTGAACAATGCGCACATAATTTTACGGTCCGGAGAATGGTTCACCTTGGCTCGTAAATGAACGATTGTATATATCATATCTGACTATGTGGGGAAAAGTGCTACACCGAACTGTCCAGCGGGATTTAGGGCTGCTTATCGGATGAATGCTGTCCGGAATTGGCTAGTTGGAGTCTGGTAATTTTGAAATCGGTCGATCCGGTAAGGAGCCGTATTCGATCCGGTTCATTTTCCGGATCAATCCGATCCGGTCTGGTCCTTTTTGTATTTTACAAATAATAGTTACACTTATGGCAATTGAAAATCTAAGGGGGGTGTATTGGTTATAGACTTTTATTGACTTTTAATGACTTTTATGGAGTTTAAAAGTCTAGAGGTATTCAATTCAGACTTTTATATACTCTTCAAAAGTCTAATAGTATTCAAGACAGACTTTCGTAGAGTTTTAAAAAGTCAGGTGGTATTCAAACTTGAATTTTTAAAACTCCATAAAAGTCTATAGGTATCCAAAATCTCATAGACTTTTAATGACTTCTGTTGAAATCTTTAGGTACAAACTTTGATGCCTCATGTACATCCCAAAAAAGTTAAAAATTCTCCACCACTCATAGTAAAGATTTGGAATGACTTTTAATTCATAATTACCATCATCTCTCTTTACTCTTTGCTATTTTCATTTCCGACACGACCACCTCCCCATTGGCTTTTCCTCCCCTGTTTTCTACATGTACCCTTTCTTTAATTCTTAATGTGCGGCTCTTTCTTCAATTATTGTTTTTTTTCACATCTTATTTTTATCCAATATAATACTAATATTTACACAAGTATTTTGATAAAATAGCAAGTTAATGTGCTCAATTTTATATTAGATGGTAGATTTTTAAAACGATGTATGGATTTCTATATCTATAGACAATTATAATAAATATTTTTCTAAAACAAAAGATATTTATAACGATATAAATTAGCATGTTTAATTTAAAAAATATGTTTTAAGAATTTTTATAGTAGTAAACTATCATCAAAAAATATTTTAAGTTTATAAAATGTTATTTAATAGAAAACTTTTGTTTTATTACACAAAATTATAGATCACAACTATATAACAACATTAACTGAATCTTCAAAGTCGTCATCTTGAAGATGCAAAAAAGTTGTTCAATATTTGCCATGCAAAAGAATTGAATATGTATTTTTCACATTTTTTACTGTTAAATAAATAAAATGTGTTTACATTAATAGTAAAAAAAAAATTATATGTTGAAGAAGTTATTTATGTTCAATTGTTAGTTCAAAGAAATCAATTATAAGTTATAAAATCTATTAGAGTCTATAAAATTCTTTTGATAATTCCGTGTAATTCTATAATAAATATTAGAAATCTATCAATTTCATAAAAGTCCATCATTTAAAAAAGTCATTAAAAGTCGATAAAGTCCACAGAAATCTAATGAAAAAGTCTACGAGACTCTATACAAATCTTTTTATAACTCCATGGAATTCTATAAAAGTCAATAGAAATCTATCAACTCCATAAAAGTCACTCATTTAAAAAAGTCATTAAAAGTCAATAAAAGTCTAGATTGAATACACCCCCCTAAATAAAAAATATTAGGATTTAACACTCCTCATAATTGATAAGTATTGTTTTGGCATTTTCTTCTTCTTGCTCGTCATAATGATTTGCGGATTCGTCAACCTCCACATCTCTTCTATTCTTACATTCTGCTTCAAACCAATCTTTCAGTAATGTGAGCATGCGTAATGAATCAGCAGATAGACTACTTCTGTATTCTCCAATAATTCAGCCACATGTTGAGAATGCTGATTCAGAAACGACAATTGGAGCTTGTACCACATACACATCTCTAGCCATTTTGTCTAAGATATGGAATTGTGCTGCATTTGTCTTCCACCATTGTAAGACGTCGAAATTATCTTCTGTTATAAAATGACAATTCAGATAAATTTGTAACTCAATCAACGTGCTAGTAGAAGGTCTTTTTCCCTTCAATTTTTTTCTCCCCAACATCCTAAGCAAATTGATGTATCCGGCTTTGGATTGAGCTTGGGTTTGTTCTTCAACACTCATTTGTTGCAACGAATTCACTTGCATGTTGATTACAATACAATTGAAACATATTTTGGAGAAATTTCATTATTGATGTCTTTTGATCGTCAACAACTTTCCCCAAAATTTTAGCACAATATTCAAAAATATTTAAAATGACATTAAACATTGATTAGGATCTAGTAATGTTGCGATGCAGTGCACGTGTGAGATTTATTTCCAATATTTTATAAATTTAGTTTTCATTGCACTAACAAAAGTATGCAATTCATCATCATCTCTAAATTCTATAAACTTATCAAACATGTTTAATACTTTAATAAACAGAAGTTGGATAAGTAACACCGGAGAAGTGTTTCGTCGCTTCTTTGAAAGTACATAACGGCGATACACAATTTTCAACAAATTCACAATCCACATCAGTCAAATAAATACTTTCATCGGTATCACATATTTTATATGAATTATAAAATGGAGTTAAAATATCTTTGTAAAGAACATGTCATTCAACATATTATACAACGAATTCTACCTAGTTTTTATTGGTGTTGGAAAAATAAGATGCTGCAAACAGTTAGATAAACATAGTTGTTTCCAATCACGCTTTACACAGCTCGTGCGTAAACCATTTAGCACAATATTTTATTTCTCAATACATGCTGAGTGATTGTCCACATATCCAACTTTCACAGCCAAATTAATAGCATGACGTGCACATCTAACATGAAAAAAACACCACCAAACATTGCTTTTAAATATGTCTTTAAATCACGCATCACAATATTGTCTAATGTGATTAAAAATATCTTATTATGAATTCCATAATATCTACAGGTATCGAATATATATTTAGTAATTACATAACCAGTATGTGCACAATCTAACTCATCTAAAGACAAAACTCGTTTTTGCATCCACCAGTTATCATCAATCCAATGACAAGTGACAACAAGATATGAATCAAATTTTACATTTGCCCAAATAACGGTTGTTAAGCTAACCCTACAGGACAAACTAGAAAGATATTCAATCAATATATTTATTTATTCGACAAATACGTCCATACAATATTTCTTTAGTGTATGCCTAGAAATATGTTTAAACATGAGTGGTATAGTCGAAGATAATTCAATAAAACCAGCATGTTCTGCTTATACAAAAGGTCGTTCATATCTAATCACATATCTAATAAGTGACATACGGTTAATTTCAGCAGTTAAAATAAAATTCGTGCCAGTGAGAGCATTAATTTGTGCTTGTGTTGGTTCTCTACCTAATTGTTGTAATGTTGCCTCATCAAAATGATATTTTTTTTACTAAGTGTTTTTAAATGTTCCGGTGCCTCAACTTGAATAACAAGCTTTATATGGATATGTATCATAGTTAATTTTCAAATTGCAAAATACCTTCTTTTTTAGCGAGTTCAAAGTGATCATATATCTTACTTCTTTTGGCACGAGTCGGTTGTCTACTCACTGTTGTAGTTGCTCCAGATGACTCTACATGTTGTATCTCTTGGGCACCAGAAGGTTCGACAGATTGTTCGGGTTCTTGCGTTTTGATATTCATAGATGAACCTCCAATATTAATATCAGTAAAATAATCATAACTTTTCTGGAATTGGCACAGACAAATTCGTTGCCGATGATGAACTAAATGATAGGCGATCCCGGCTGCGACCAACACTGTTAGATGAAGATGCCATTATTATATAAGTAATTCACAATGGAGAGATTTAAAAATTACAAGATAGAACTTCAGAGTTAAGAATTCTGAAGACTTGAAACTTCAAGAATGAATTATGTGGATTCAACACCCATCAACACATATTTATAGTTTCTTAAAAAAAATAAATTAAAATAAAAATAAACGTTGGCAACGATTGAAATAGTCGTTGCCAACGTTAATATGCAACGACTATTTCAGCCGTTGCTTTATATATATATATATATATATATATTTTTTTATTTATTTTAAAAAAAATTACTGGTTTTGGTTCGGAATCGGAACCAGTGGCTCTACCGATCCCGATCCACGGAACCTCTGTGGATGGGTATACTACATGTTCCGGAGCGTCCGGAATCGGTTAACTAGGTTTCGGTTTCGAATCGGGCTAACCGATTCGGTTCCGGGCCGGGTCTGGATTGACCAGACCCGTTAAGCATCCCTAGGTGGGAGTCACCTCTTTAGCCCATGATATTCACTATGAAATTCTAAATCACCACTGTTTATTATTGATAATTACAAATATGAAAGTCATTGTTAGACGTAACCTCTATTTTTCTTGTCATTTTTTGTAAGTTTCATATACAAGGGTAATGGATCCAGAACCGGTGGAAAATTAGGAAAAATTGAAATTGTTGGCTGACGGGGATTGTTATAGTATTTCATCTTTATTAAGTATTGGACTGTTATATTGAGTTTGCCATTAGTTATTTTGTTATTGAATAATTTGTATGAATGCTTCCGCTACTGTAAAATGAATTATTGACTAAAACCCTTATGCTATTCCGAAAGGTTTAAAACCCAGAATATTTGTAGAGAATGTCATACCAGACAAAGGGAAATTACAGTCGGTCCCGAGCCGAGTCCCACATTTTTAAACTAAGGTATTTATTGACAATTATAAGAAAATAGAGCTAAAATTAAATAAAATGATAGAATAATATAAAACAATAAAAAGTTAAAATCATGTTTACAAAAATATTATATGAAACATAATCATGAAATCCTTTCCAATTGAAAATCAAAGATAATTAAAACGATAGATCATAAATCATATGACTGTCATCATAATAATTATATTTATCCAAATCATATAGTAAAACTGAAACTGAATATATTATCTCACAATACGAAACAAAAAATATAATAAATTAAAGTATCAAAATCTTGCACCATCAAATTAGGATATCAATAACTTTAAACATTTACTTGTACAAAAGAAAACAATAATTCATATGTCCCAAAAATAAAGAAAAAAATATTTCTTTTATTACAAGATCCATAATGAAAGAACTTGAAATACTGTTTTTCATTGACTCAACAATGTTTTTTAATCGGCAAAACAAATTATATTAAAAAGATAAGTACAAGTACAACTTGAAAGTATTTCTTAGACCCCTAAAATATTTAATTTTATAATTAAAGAAATCTCCAATATATAAAGATGCGGGCGGATTGAGTGAGTAAGCGGGTGTAGGTGCAACAATCACTATCCGCCCACATAATTGTAGGTTGCTTAAATTTTCAACTGCAACACTTATTTTGGAAGTTAATACGGGCGGATACGAGTGAGTGAATGATGGTTGAGCGGGTGGGTTGGGTTATGCGATTGTTTTATACACTACTAATTGCCACGTTATGATTCAATCAAAGAAGTATAAAGTATATTCAATATTAAATATTAAAAAAAATGAATATGTATAACGGCGCGGGTCTGGGCGGGTTTGGCCAAATTCGGGACCCGACCCTTGAATCGGGTCCAGACCCGTCCCAACAAGACGAGTTTAATACGGATCCGCTAAGATCCGGACACATTATCATCCCTAATTTTTATAGAAGGGAATTTTTTATTATCAAATTACTCATTGTAAAAAAATAAGAATAATTTAGTTTGTATGCTAGTACCCAGATTATGGGTGCTTAACGGGCCGGGTCAATCCGGACCCGGCCTGAAACCTGATTGGTTATCCCGGTTCGGAACCGAAACCGGGCTAACCGATTTCAAACCGGTCTGGAATAGGTAAGATACCGGTTCCGGACTAAACGGATCCGGTTCTGGGTTGAACCGGAACCGGATCCATTAATTTAAAAAAATATTTTTTTAAAAAATTTAGATAAATATATTTGAGGTTAGTTTACAAACAAAAAGGCCCATTAACTCAATTGGTTAGTGCTTTAAAGTAGAAGACAATGGTCGCATGTTCGAATCATCCAAGCAATAATTTTCATTGATTTTTAAAAAAAATCAAAAAATCGGTCCGGGTTGGAACTGGTCCAACCCGGAACCGGTAGAACCCGAACCGGATTCGACCCGGTTCCTTATCGGATTGGACGAGTTTCGAAATCAGGGGATCCGAAACCGACCCGTTCTGGATCAGATTGGACCGAGTTGCCCCGTTAAACACCCCTAACCCCGACCCGTTATCCCTAATATTATAGAAGGGAATTTTGTATTATCAAATTACTATCATTGTAAAAAAATAATAATAATAAGTTTGTATGCTAGCAAATTTATATAATGGGGGCCTCGGGGTATTTGGAAATTAGAATAAAATTTTGGATGTGTTATATATATATATATATATATATATATATATATATATATATATATATATATATATAAACAGAGTAAACAGACTAATGATTATTTTAACTAAAAAAGTTCCCAATTTATAATTTTTTTTAAGAATACCTAGAGTAATTCGACTATTTAAATGAATAAAAATTATGATTCTTCATCTTTTATGGACCAAACAAAATTGATTTCAATTCATCAATATTGATGGATGCAATGCGACTATATTTATTAAAGGAATACTTTTATTACAAAGTATATAAAAAAAATAGTATTATCTAATTAATTTAAAATATAAGTATGAGATAATATATTAGATAAATTTAAATAAATTATGCAATAATATTGATATGAGAGATAAAGAGATAATTTAGAAATGAATTGTTTGACAGCATTGTCATATTTTACTAAGTAACTACTGTCCTAATCTTTTATAGATATTAGTATCTTAGTACGCAATACAAAAATTTAGAGATTATGTTAAAATTTTAAACTATTTGGATTATTCCTTATGAGATTTTTTTAAAAAATATATTTTATCTCATTTTTTTTATTTTTCTAAGTTCCAATGTAATGATGAATTTCGAATCTAGTCCATTTGGTAAAAGCCCATTTTCTTTTGGAAGAGTTTTGAGTTCGATTATCGTAGTATGCGGAAAAATATTGTGGGACGTTAACGTTTTTGGTAATTAAATATTTACATAAATAAATAATGAAAATGTATACACTGGATAAAAGTAAAAAAGAGAAATAGGGGAAAAAAAACCCTAATCCGGTCTGTCCAGTTTCCTTTTTCAGCCTCGCATTGCCTATCACACTCCTCTCCCTATTTCATATCCTTTGCAACGCACATTTCGCTATATACCTCTCTCGTTAATTTTCGCATAAACAAATCCTCGATTATTGTACAACGATCAAGCACGCATCGCTCGATTTCTCCATCAATCGATTCGTTTCAGGTGATGCCCCGACACTTGGCTATCTAATTTTGTGATCCATCCGAAGTGGCTAGGGTAAAGAGGGGCATCAAATTCATTTTATGTATTTCGTTTAAATTTTAAGAATTGATGCTATTTAAGCCCCGTTCGATTGGAAGAATCGAGTGTTATTTTCTGCTCTCGGTTAGTGTTGCTGCCTTGTGATTTATTGATTAATCAATCATTTCTTA
This sequence comes from Haberlea rhodopensis, assembly GCA_907163345.1. Classification (NCBI taxonomy): domain Eukaryota; kingdom Viridiplantae; phylum Streptophyta; class Magnoliopsida; order Lamiales; family Gesneriaceae; genus Haberlea; species Haberlea rhodopensis. Next base: position 1,637,557 of record CAJQUN010000061.1, read on the forward strand.
GATTGATTGATCTGCGTGGTCATTGCCTATTGGTTTATGCGGATTGGCGATTCTGTGTATGGGTTTGGTGTCTGTTTGTAATCAAATTAATTTGATGAATTTGCTCATGCATTGAATTTGATGTCAGCCGATGGTAGTTTTTTTTTTTGGTGGTGTTTGGTGGAATTTGATGTTTTTTTCTGGATTTTAAAGGAATATTTGATTTGACTTTAGATTTTTTGTTTGGGGGTCGTTATTTTCTTTTACGGTTGATAATTTACTGGTTTGGACCTCTCCGTGGAATTGATTTAGTTGTGATCATTTATTGTATGTGAATTAAGTCACGGCTCATGCTCTTTGGCAGCATGACTTGGGAGGAGGGAGATTGTGGGAGCAGATTGATAGTCATCTTATGTGAATATTTTAACCAAGATGAATGAGGTGGGGACCTGGGGTGAAAAGAAAATTATGCATGTGGCTTTAAGTATGATACATAGTGAGTTGTAAACACAGAATAAAATCAATGTTGAGTTGTCAGAAATAAAGGACGATTTTTACATCATGTTGATAAAGACAGTGTGAGTAAAATCTTTTAGATTTACTATGATCCAGTATCAGTGAAATGATAGTTTCTTCTGTGCAACGGTTTCGAAAACCTTGATACAACACAACTGGTCTTATTAGTAAAAGCTTTACTATTATCAAGTTCTGATCATGTATTTGCATCCAGATGAGGTGGCTATTGTATGAACGTTCAAGGAATCAAAACTTGCATTTTGTTGGATTGTTGAGGCAGAAGATCTTTCGTTCATGCAACAATAAGATACGGAAATAGATCATGATGCTAGATTTCTATTGAAAATTTTGATGTGGGAAAACATTTCACGTAAAAAAATTGTGACTTGCATGTTATGCATGAAGCTATGAAAGTCATGACTCAGGTATTGTTCGGGACAACGACAACAACTAAGCCTTTAATCCCAATGAATTGGGGTAGACTACATGAACAATGGAGAGAATCAAGTTGAGTCGGACACATGTGTCAGTCTTTTCCAAACGCTTCTGTCGGTCAACATATCTTCTGTAATCCCCTTGCACTCCAAGTCTTTGCGTATAACTTTGAGCCATGTCTTCTTTGGTCGTCCTCACACTATCGTGAACTGTCCGAAATCCATGGACTTCACTCGACGCACAGGTGCACTGCTGGGCCTACGTCGAACATGACCAAACCAACATAAGTGGCTTTCTTGCATCTTCTCTTCTATACAAGCTACACCTACTTCAGTTCGAATATTTTAGTTCCTTATTTTATCTCTTCTGGTCTTACTGCAAATCCAACGAAGCATACACATCTCTGTCACACTCATCTTTTGGATGTGATTCTTCTTGGGTGCCCAGCATTCCGTCCCATACAACATTGCGGGTCTAACGGCGGTTCTATAAAACTTTCCCTTCAATTTCAGCGGAATATTACGATCGTATAGAACTCTAGTGGTGTTTCTCCATTTCAACCATCCAGCCTGAATCATGTTGTTAACGTCACTGTCAATCTCTCCATCCTTTTGGATAATTGAACCTAGGTATCAAAACTTGCTGCTCATCGATACCACTTGACCACCGAGTGCTACAACACCAGAATCCTGAAAGGAAGGACCCCTAAATCTGCACTCCATATTCCGTTTTAGACATGCTTAATCTAAAATCCTTTGATTCCAACGTCTCTCTCCATACCTCCAATTTGTCATTTACCCCTGCCATTGTCTCGTCGATTAGCACAATATCGTCAGCAAAAAGTATGTTCCAAGGTAATTCAGTCTGTATGTCTTTTGTTATCTCATCCATCACTAGGGCGAACATGAAATGACTCAACGCAGACCATTGATGCAATCCAATAGTGATCGGGAACTCACTTGTCACCCCACTGCACGTTCTCACATTAGATGCTACTTCGTCGTACATGTCCTTGATTATATTAACATACTTGATGTGAACTTTTTTCTCAAAGCCCACCATAATATCTCCCTTGGTACTTTATCGTAGGTCTTCTCCAAGTCTATAAAGATCATATGCAGATCTTTACTCCTCTCACGATAGCGCTTGACAAGTTGACGAAGCAAATGGATAGCTTCAGTAGTTGACCGTCCTGGCATAAACCCAAACTGGTTCTCCGATATCTTAACCTCCATCCTTAAACGAGATTCAATTATCCTCTCCCAAAGCTTCATTGTGTGACACATGGGTTTTATACCACGATAGTTGGTGCAACTCTTAATGTCACCCTTGTTCTTATAGATAGGAATATGAGTACTCTTTCTCCATTCATTTGGAGATATACATCACTTGTAATATGGATCACTTATGATATGTCCCAAGCCAGGGTAAATGAGGAGGGTGGTGGCAGGCCTGTGACAGCCAGCCGGATAAATTAGTCACATCTCAATGACATGAACTATAAGGTATTGTTCGGGATAATTTGGAAAAATCTTACAAAAGATTGTCGAGATGGATTCCTTTTTAAGTTTGCTTTGAAATTGAAAAATTTGTTAATGGTCAAATATCTATTAATTTCAAAACAGAAAATTTGTTTGTCAAAAATGCCCAGGTATCACACACACCAATAAAAAGTGCATGATTAATTAGGTAATTTCAAAGTTAAATGATTAAGTTGACTTAAGTTTTGGTCTTTATCTTATTTATCTCTTAGTTTCTTAAAATTCATTAGAGCACAGACCAAGTGGAAGAATTTTGATGCATGATGAACCATAAAACATTGTTACATAACAGAGTTTTTTTAGGTTAATATACAAATAAGCTTACTAAGTAGGTTGATGCCGTATGGTGAAAGTTGAATTCTTTTTCTAAAGTAATAATAATTTCGTTGTTAGTATATGTAACCGTCAAAGCTCTTCTAGGCACATCAAGGTGTATGGCACCTTTTTAATGGCAAGGCCCAAGCATCCAATAAGGCATGCGTGTTGGCTTCACCTTGTTTCTTCATCCATGTGCAAGGTGCGCTGGAAGGTGGCACACCTTTGCCAACCACTTCCTTTATTTTATCTTTTCAGCCTCGATTTTCATTTTATCTATTCTTCGATCTTCCATCTCTTATATCTTATTTTCATTTCTGTCCTCTTATCAAAACACTATATATGTCTTGGCTCTCATTCCATGTTTATTTGTTCACATTTTTGCTGAAATTATTCATAAGATACTAGAAATGTGTTTCAGTGAATTACCTTCTTTACTTCGAGTTTTGAATGGATAATGTGCATTTTACAGGCTGAAAATTGATTTTAATTTGCTGACACTTTCTGAAATATGCATAATTTTACAAAATTCATTATGTGATTGAGTGCTGCTATTGTAATATTGTCTGCTGATGGCTCATGCTGATGCAAAACTTATCTCTAGCGTGGCAGAATTAGTCGAAGTTGAAGTAATGTCTCCAGCATCAAAATCCAAGTCTAAAGACAAAAAGGCTGCGAAGGAACCTCCAAAGGGTTCTTCTAAAACTTCGGGTCATGTTATCACCAGTGGCGGGATATCTGCAGCTGGATACAATCCTCTTTTGGGAACATTCCAAACATTTGAGACAACACCAGGGCCTTCTGCCAGTCCACTTCATGTGAATGGTCGTTTCCGAAACATAGATGATATGGATGATCATATTGGGAATTCATTTGGGACTGGCACCGAGTATGATTCTGTTTCCATCAACGGCAGCTGGTCTGGTGAGTCAGAAGACCATAAAGAAAAAGCACCTCAGCCTGGACCCCGTCAGGAGTCGGTACCTGGAGCTGAAAATGACAAAAGAGAAAAATTACGTCAGAAGAACGAAAAAAAACATCAGCGTCAAAAGGAGAGACGATCTCAAGAACTGCATGAGCGTTGCAGTGGCTATCTTATGTCGAGAAAGCTAGAAGTACTTGCTCAGCAGCTTGTTGCCATGGGTTTCTCTCAAGAACGGGCGACAATGGCTCTTATCCTCAATGAAGGTAGAGTAGAGGAATCTGTAGCTTGGCTTTTTGAAGGAGGTGAAGAAGACAAGCACAGGGAACACAATTTGGATGGTGGGGGTAACTTGAAAATTGACATATCTGAAGAGCTTGCTCGTATTTCATACATGGAAATAAGGCACAAGGCGTCCAAGCAGGAAGTTGAAAGAGCTGTAGTTGCCTCTGAGGGTGACCTTGATATGGCTGAAGAAACATTAAAGGCACAGAAGCAGGAGCCTCCGGCTACCCCTCCCAAGCCTGAAGCAATTGGTGACCCCCCTACTGTATCCAATGATAAGGTGCCAGTGACTATTACACAGAATGCAGTCAGAGGTCAAATGAGACCAAATTCATCTGGCATACAACAAAGGGATGAAAAAGATTTCAACTATACCAAAGTTGCAGTAGCAGCAGTGCCTTCAGTTGATCCTGGAAAAAACACTCAGCCTTTGAAAAAAATATCACCAAACTTGGAGTGGGCTAAACCGCAGCAGATTGCTGTCCCATCAGATAAAAGGTGGGCTACTTCAGGATCTAATCCTTCAGTCTCCTATTCATTAGCATCATCATTACAGGCTTCAGCCCCTCCAGCAAAGACAGAAACCCGTTCTATGGTTGTTGGAAATGAGTTAAAGAATTTGCAGCTTGGATCAGGCTCTCAGTTAAAGAATTTGCAGCTTGGATCAGTGAGAGAGCCGGTCATTGTGATGCAACGACCGCAGTCCATTAATCTGAAGCAGCCTCCTATATCCAGTGTTAGCTCATCTCCTCCAGGCACCACTATGGGTTGGTATCCGAACAGTTCCGAAACTGGGAAGGCTATTGGGTTAGTGCCACCTCTTGCTGTCACCAGAAGCCTGAGCTCCAATGACGGTAGTTCAAATCTGTTGTACAACTCACTCCATTACCAATCACAGCAGCAATTTGGGTCAGGCAGTAGCTCAATGGATTCTCAAGGAATTACAAGGGGCAATGGCTCGTGGAACAGAGGAGGGGCATCACCAACAATTGCTCCCGCCTCGTCCCTCGGACTCTTCTCTGGTCTGGGCGTCAATGGCTCATCTGGATCTTCGTCCTCAGTGGACTGGACAACCGGAAGCTCTATACCGCAGTTTGATTACTCTAACATAGACTGGAGTTTGGATCGTGGGCTATTGTCGTCTTCAAGGCCTAACGGGTTATGGACTGCTCCAAACTACGCCATACAAAACAATCCTCATACATATGATTCGTTTCCTTATAGTGTAGGTCTCAATTCTGCAACTAGACCAGTCCTACCCAAAGAGAATGGTGCATCGCATCCGGGGTTGCAGGAGAGGGTATCTTCCGCCGAACCAAACAATGGCGGCACTCGGGAGTGGGCATCTCCTTTTGAGGAGAAAGATATTTTTAGTTTACCCCGACAGTTTGTTTCTTCCCCTTCTCATTAAGTTGAATGTTGAGTTTGATGAATAAAGAAGAGAGAGACTAAAACGTGTTTCAGTTTGGTGTCTGTGTGCCTTTCATCTCGTGGAAAAAGCGTTTAAGTTAACTTATTCTGCCTTTTTTGAATTCTCGAAATTGTTGGGCCAATGGAGATAATCATAAAATTTTAAAAGAAAAAAATATATCAAATTTTTAGTATATGATATTAATGAAAATGGAAGCTCTGTTTTTTTTTGAAAGTGCATCACTTGATTAAAACCAGAAGAGATAAAATAAAAAACGAAGATATTCGAATTGAAGTAGGAGGTAGGTGTGTTGTGTAGAAAAGAAGATGCAAGAAAGCCACGTACGACAGACACCCAACAATGCACATGTGTGTCAAGTTATTAATGGATTTCGGTCATTTCAAAAGAGTAAGGGGGCAACCGAAAAAGGCATGGTTCGAAGTTATATACAAAGATATGAAGTCCAAATGGGTTAACGAGGATATTCTGACCGAAAGAAGCTTTTGGAGAAGACTGACGCATGTACACGACACGACTTTATAACCTACCCAATACATCGAGATTAAATGTTTAGTGTTTGGTATTGTTGCCTCGTTTAGTTAAATTGTTTAATGTGAGTATATAATTTTTCATTTAACAGGAATCAAACTAGCTTTTGACAATCAAGAAGGGTTGTTGTCTTTGCCAAGGGATGGACAAGTCTCCATTTTTATTTTCTACAAGTTTATTGCATCTTTAAATTTAAACCTCATAAAGAAATGGTTGGTTTCTACATCTATCATTCAATGATAACAAAGCTTTATATCTCTTTGATACTGAAAGTGAGACTAAATACGAAAACAAGAACTACATCATGTAGGACCATTTTTTCCGCTTTTCTTCATTGGACATAGAAGACATTGTCGGCGAGGCACGCGCATTGGTAGAATTATGTTCCGTGTACCATGTTGACTTGTCAACCCACAATTAACGTGGGTGGGTGGTTGGTGGGAGTTGGGGAGATGACAGTTGGGAGATGTGCATTTAATGCACATCTTCAACCCTATAAATAGAGCTCATTTCCTTCATTCTAAAGTATCTCATTTCAGAGTGTTCTCTCATACATATACATTTGAGTGTGTATTTCTATAATATTTGTGAGGTAGTTTTCTCATATATTGAGAGTGTTGTTCTCTTTGAAAGATAGCGAGAGGTTGTAACCTACAAAATATTATAGTGGAATCTTTTCATCTTGCCCGTGATTTTTACCCTAATGATTTTAGGGGTTTTCCACGTTTGGTGTCCATTTTTATTCTTCATTTTTGCTATTTTCTATCTCATGTTGCCGCACCTTGGGCCAACAAGTGGTATCAGAGCCTCGTTGTAAAAATCTTAAAAATTCTAAGTATGCTCTGTGGTTGCAGCCTTGATTGATCTTCCACATCATAAAAGTTTTTTGAGATATTTTTTTTCATTGGGGCAATTTTATTGTTGTCGGAATGGCAGCACGGTTCGAGATTGAAAAATTCAACGGAAGTAATTTCATGTTGTGGAAAATGAAGATGCAAGCAGTTCTACGAAAAGATCGTTGCTTGGCGGCTATTGGAGATAGGTCGAAGGAGGGCATGGATGATGAAAAGTGGAATGAGATGAACGGTAATGCTATTGCCAATTTGCATTTGGCTCTAGCCGATGGGATATTGTCAAGTATCACCGAAATAACAAATGCAAAAGATATTTGGGATACTCTGACAAACCTATACGAGACCAAGTCACTACACAACAAGATTTTCTTAAAAAGAAGGCTTTATACTCTTCCGATGTCGGAATCCTCATCGGTGACCGACCATATCAATACTTTGAATACTCTATTTGCCCAGCTCACTTCTTTGGGGCATAAAATAGAGGAAGTTGAACGTGCGGAGCTACTACTTCAAAGTCTACCGGATTCATACGATCAACTTATTGTGACGACCAGGGATTATAGATGTTAATCCCGTAGTGTTAATAATCCCTAAAGTGGTTTTACGTGGCGATTTGGAGTTTAATCGAGGTGTTGGGCCTTCTGGGCTCGTTTATTTGGGTAGTTGGGATCGTTGGATCCAGAGGTTGAGATTGTATTCTCATTTGGGTGAAAAACCTAAGAGTTGGGTTTTTGATGTGTCTCGGGATCTCGGGTGCTTGTGTGAGCATCGGTAGGGGGTTTTGGAGTTAGAGAGAGAATTTTTGAAAACAGATGATTTTTAATGAATCATGATGTATTTGTGGGGCTATTAGTATTTCGGGGGCTATAAATATCAGTTGAACCCGATATTTTAGAATTAATTTCATTTCAGCCCCAATTTTCTTCTCTCTCTCCCGCACGCGATTTTCCCGTCGCCCCCAGCCCCCGCGGCTTCAGGCGCTTCGCCCGCCGCCGTTCGGCGCGTGCGACCCGCCACCGGCTTCGTCTCGTCGAGGCGCAGCTATCCCCTCCGGCAATTCGAAGTTTCATCGCGATTTGAGTTCGGATTTTACAGGAAAGCGGCGATCCCCAATTTCTAGGGTTTATCGGATTTCGACCGATAAACTTCCGATTTTCGTTTGGGTAACCTTCCTTACCCCTTTTTCATGCTTCTCATGTAATTCCCTGCTAATTTGGGTGGTTTTGGTTCGAAATTATTTTCGAATTTTGTAGGGTTCGGTTCGAATTTAAGGGCTTGAATTCGAAAATTTGGGGGTTTTTGGCAAGGGTGATGATTCTTGCTATTGAGGGATTAATTCACATTTTAGATGAATTATGGTGTTTAATTGGGTTCGATTTGTGAGATAAGGGTTCGAAAATTTGTAGGGTGTTCTTCAACAATTTTCGATATTGTCTCATGTGTTTCCCTCCCTGCATGTACCCTGCCCCGAGTCTTTTAAAGGTTATTTGTCGTGTGTTGACAATATTTTGAGGGTTATGGGTGTGCTTGAGCATGGGTTGCATGTTCGTAAATAATTGTGAATTATTTATCGTGTTAGCACATCGTTCCTCGGGGCATGGAACTCGAGCAAGGTTTGGCTCGGACTTCGAAGATTTAAGGTACGTGCGACGTACGAGCATTACTATATATATTAGAGCATTGTGAAATGCATAAGGTATTCTTGATTGCATTGAATATTGTGTGTATGGTTATATATATGTTGATATAACTAAGGAACGACCAAATCTTGATATCGCCGCCTGTAGCGTGCGTGACACTAGAGTAGGATAACTCTTACAAGATATAAGGGGTACTGGGTTTATATGACTATTGTAGGGCATTTGAGATGCCTGAGGATGTTCGTAGAATCATGTATTCATTATAAGACATTTGAGATGTCTAGGTTCGTAGAATCATGTATTCATTATAAGACATTTGAGATGTCTAGGTTCGTAGAATCATGTATTCATTATAAGACATTTGAGATGTCTAGGTTCGTAGAATCATGTATTCATTATAAGACATTTGAGATGTCTAGGTTCGTAGAATCATGTATTCATTATAAGACATTTGAGATGTCTAGGTATAATGAAGGATTGGTAAAATAAATGCTAGGCATTTGAGCTATCTGTGATTGATAGCGAGGTTGTGAAATCAGTATTAGATATTGAGATATCTATTTTTGCATGATTAATGAGTTTGCAATCACTATCTGTTGATATTTGAGGATTAGGCATGCGACGAGTTAATCAATGTGTTGATTTACTGATTTTTGAGATTTGATGAGTTTGATGATTGTGAGGACAGGGACAGTACACGGAATCCCGGATGAGGTTGCCATCCAGGGAGTATCATTTAAATTCATTAGTATTACCTTTGTTGTAAATTATGAATTTCATTATTGTGATTATGGGATTTTGTGTATTTGTATGCTCACCCCGTTGGGGGCTGTCTCTGTTTGGGGCAGGTGAACAGGTACATCGATGGCTTTGGAGATGAACTCGAGCTGTTGATTGGATGTACTCTCAGGATCGTGGTACCAGGGCTTGATGGAGCACGGTATCGTATAGAGTACTTATATACACCTAAGGGTTATATACATATTCATGATGCTCGCATGTGAGCACGATTTTACTTGTATATGGATTGTATATAAAGGCATGAGCCTTTCTCTCTGTCATTCTATGTTGCATGCAATTAAGGGTAGAATTGCTAATGATATGAGAGACATTGGTGTATTATGTGGGTGTTGAAACCCACTTTTGTTATCATATGTGTGGTATCTTCCCTGGCTGGGAATTTACTTGGTATTGCTGCATTCTGATGAGTATTATGTTTTCCTTGGCCGGGAATTATGTTATGTGTTGTGCTTTTATTTCGGGATAGCTCTATTTATGAGAGACTCTGCCCAAATTTTTATAAAAGCCCACAATGTAAAAAGTGGCACCAAGGGGATGGTAAAGGGCGAACATATGAGTCCATTTGTTGTTAGGATGATGATCTTATAACATTGAGTATTAAAGAAAATTTTGTAATTGCCATTCAATGGTAAAGTATCATCTGAACTTCGCGATTGACTTTTTATTGAAAGCATGTGCCACACATAGTGGTTAATACACTAATCAGGGGTTAAGGGCTAAGGGGGTCCTTACATTAGTGGTATCAGAGCAGTGGTTGCTCATTGGGGCTGTTAAGGGCCTAGGAAGTTATTGATAGCACATATTTATGCATGATGGCATTAATGTTGTATGACATAACAAATTGTTTATGTGCTATTATGATATGAAAAGTGGTATTGCTAACCATTGTGGTCGCAGGAATCGTGTGGAACACGATAGGATGGCATTAATTGTGATGTCTGGCACTCCGTGTGTTATGTGCCAAGGAAGCTGGTTTTTAAGAAAATCAGGTAAAGGGATATTTCCGAGGGTAACATGTCTTGGTATACGTATTGACATGCAAGTGGTTGCATATATGTATTGAATGTTGATGCATAGCGTATATGGCTATTGCTGTTAACCCTGATGGTTGCAGGTTACAGGAATATGGAGTACGAAAAGGAATGATGATTATACATATGTACGGGCATCCCAAGGGCAACATGTATTATGTGTTTAATCATTTAACACAAGGTAAATCAAGGTATGCATAAGATAGTGCATTATGATATGATACATGTTGATACGCATCGTTTTGCATATGTATATTGTGAAATATAAAGTGAGGATTTCAATGCTTACACTAAGGTCCATATGAAGCGAGGAAAAATTCCGCTTATATGGAGTAGTAAGAAGCATTGAAATGCACTATTGATATTTCACGAGTCCAAGTTATCCTAGTGAGGATTTCAATGCTTACGCTAAGGTCCATATGAAGCGAGGAAAAATTCCGCTTATGTGGAGTAGTAAGAAGCATTGAAATGCACTACTGATAAGTGACTCAATTCCATAAGAAGCAAGAATTCTGCTGACATGGATTCCATAGGAAGCGAGGAAAAATTCCGCTTACGTGGATTTCCATAAGGAGCAAGAATTCTGCTTACGTGGATTCCATAGGAAGCGAGGAAAAATTCCGCTTACGTGGAAAAGGAAGGAGGAACCATAATTTCATGTGTCGATTTATTTCATTTCTCTATGAGGACACGGTTAATAGCGATGGTTCATTCCGCTATATTGATTGGCGATGGTTCATTCCGCCAGGTGTATTTATAGCGATGGTTCATTCCGCTATATTGATAGGCGATGGTTCATTCCGCCAGGTGTATTTATAGCGATTGTTCATTCCGCTATATTGATTGGCGATGGTTCATTCCGCCAGGTGTATTGATAGCGATGCCTCTTTCCGCTACTATGTGGACGATGATTCATGCTCAGGTGTATAGCGAGGTTTCATGCCACTTATTATATGACGAGGTGTCATGCCGTCGATTCTATAGCGAGGGATTGTGCCGCTATGTACTCAGCACAGGATTTTGCCGCCTTCGAGCGATGGGTGCTGATTACGCACTATTATTGAGCGACGGAGACAGGTATGCCGCTATATTGTTAGCAATGAGGTATGAGATATTGCTATTCTATTTGCTTTATTGTAGCTGGCATGCGGTGAGATACATGTTTTATTATGACTATTTTACTAGCATAATAGTGGATGACATACGCTGATGTACATGTATCGTCACTAGTTGACAATGTCTTAGATGCCATGAGTTGACATGTATCGTCACGGGATGACGATGACGATGGTGTAGGAGATGTCTTATTAGACATGCATCATCGTTACGATGAACGATGCGTTGAGTATACGTATTCAGTGGTATGCCTTGGGTGCCAGTACCGAGCACAAGGTGGTGTGTGCGGCACCGATTGACGTGGCCCTTATACCGAGCGGGTTGCTCGAGGAATGGATGGATGCGCTGTACATGTGATCGTGCCGCAGCTTATGTTTGGGGTAATCATATTACGAGTGGTGATACCCTTGAGGTATGCTCGTTGGAATGGCTTTTGGCCATGTGATTTGACGACAGGAGTAATCATGGAGGAAATTACTCGCTTTCTGTCGATGTGACATGTGGTAGACATGGTCACACCACCCTTGAGGGTGTAGAATGGGTCCTAAGGGAGTAGGATAAGGTTATGTTAAGTACATAGGGACATTGGAGTGTCCAGGGTGTATCGGCATTTGAGGATTGTTGGGTAAAGACCCACTACTCTATTGAGTTTTCTTCCCATAGTATGATATACCATGTGGAAACGTCCGTCTTATTGGTAGGTTTGAGGTGAACCTAGAGGTTTGTCTGCCGTGTGTGTGCAGCACCATGAGGGGCTTGCTAGAGCCGTTATACTGCTCGTTGGAACCAAGTTTGGCAAATCGTAAGGTGATACGATGTGGATTGTGGTGGACTCTAGTAGTCACCATGTCATTTGAGGTTGAGGTTGTGCATGCCTCACTGAAACGTGTATACGTATATGTTTAATCTTGGTGAGACTTGTCTGGGACAGCTCAGGATGTTGGAGTACCAACAAGAGAGTCATCAGGTCGTTATTGACTCAATCTAAGGGAACCCGTGTATTAGGGATACAATGGGTGTTATTGTATCCAGTTTTTCCGAACGGTGGTTCGAGACTAGTGGATCTCGAGTTCGATGGCACTTCCCTTGTGAGGAAGGAGGTAGTATTATACCTATTTGGGAATCTTTGAAAGATTCGGTGAGTTGGTACGTGTGGTGTTGATTTTGGGAATCACACCGTGTTGTTGATCGTCGATTATCGTTCTCCACTGGTAGGGAATGACTCAGAATTGACGGTTGTGTTTGGGGCTTAGGGGTAGGTTGTAGATACCCGAGCCAAGTGCATTGAGTATGCATGCGATGTCAGTGCTTAGGCAGGTATACCGATGAGTATACGGATGCCAGTTATTGATTTCCTTTCTGTCAAGCATAGAGTTATGCTATTTTAGAATGATTAAATCTCTGATGAGAGATATGGAACACCTTGAGATTGGGAATCTCCATGACACGATAATTATGAGGAAAAATCGTGAAGTTAGTTGACTCCCTTTGAGGAGGGATTATCTTGTGTGGGTTAAGGTATTTCCCTTGTTGGTGTTTTCCTTCGAGTTATGTGATAGCCTTCCCAAATTTGGATTGTTAAATCCTAGGATTATCAAGGGATGGCAGGAATTTCGGATTTGTTGGGTGTCGCTGACGACACGAGCGTTGAGGATGCAATAGGTTTATTGCATGTCCTTTCAAATTTTGAAACTCTGTGGAGTCTCGATTGTTTATTATGACCAGGATGTGGTTCTTGGGATATCCGGAGGTGGACATCTTGTGAGATGTCTTTTGTGTGGATCGGTGGCCGTGAGTTGCCCGATCCGAGTTGCAGAGGGTGCAACTGCTCCTTGGATGGAGGTGGTCTGTATAGCGGGAACCAGGTTTGGTATGTGTACACCGTGGTGTACTAGTATTTCCCTCGTAACGAGGTATGTTAGACATCGTGAGTCATGATAGAGATGTCATTGAATGATATTTACGATGGAATCAGGAGCGATTCGAATCCTTGCAGTTTCAGTTGACTAACTGCTTTTGGATTTTTAGCGTTGAGTTGTGCTGACGCTCTTTGACGTTATAATGGATTCGGGAGTCTATTCCACTCCAGAGTTCGACACGAGGTCAACGTTCTCACGGTTGAGGTGTCATTCAGGATGCGTTCTTACTAGTTGTATTAGAACTAAGGATGACTGTCCGATCTACAGTCGTAAGTATAGGTTATTTTGCAGTCATGAGAGACTCACTTTTGGGATGACCCGCATCGAGGTACGTTTTGCCTCTTAGGTGATATGTTGGTTTTGGTATGTCGCTCTGTTTCAGAGTTTGATGTGAGATAAGTATCCTCGCGTTTATTAATACGATTCTGATATTGTCAAGAATCGAGGTTATGGCTTCATGTTGTTGTGTAGCCTGGGTATTACGTGATACACCAGTGCTAATTTCGAGGACGAAATTCTTTTAGTGGGGGATATTGTGACGACCAGGGATTATAGATGTTAATCCCGTAGTGTTAATAATCCCTAAAGTGGTTTTACGTGGCGATTTGGAGTTTAATCGAGGTGTTGGGCCTTCTGGGCTCGTTTATTTGGGTAGTTGGGATCGTTGGATCCAGAGGTTGAGATTGTATTCTCATTTGGGTGAAAAACCTAAGAGTTGGGTTTTTGATGTGTCTCGGGATCTCTGTGCTTGTGTGAGCACCGGTAGAGGGTTTTGGAGTTAGAGAGAGAATTTTTGAAACCAGATGATTTTTAATGAATCATGATGTATTTGTGGGGCTATTAGTATTTCGGGGTATTTTTGCTATAAATATCAGTTGAACCCGAGATTTTCGAATTAATTTCATTTCAGCCCCAATTTTCTTCTCTCTCTCCCCGCACGCGATTTTCCCGTCGCCCCCAGCCCCCGCGGCTTCAGGCGCTTCGCCCGCCGCCGTCCGGCCGCCGTTCGGTGCGTGTGACCCGCCACCGGCTTCGTCTCGTCGAGGCGCAGCTATCCCCTCCGGCAATTCGAAGTTTCATCGCGATTTGAGTTCGGATTTTACAGGAAAGCGGCGATCCCCAATTTCTAGGGTTTATCGGATTTCGACCGATTTACTTCCGATTTTCGTTTGGGTAACCTTCCTTACCCCTTTTTCATGCTTCTCGTGTAATTCCCTGCTAATTTGGGTGGTTTTGGTTCGAAATTATTTTCGAATTTTGTAGGGTTCGGTTCGAATTTAAGGGCTTGAGTTCGAAAATTTGGGGGTTTTTGGCAAGGGTGATGATTCTTGCTATTGAGGGATTAATTCACATTTTAGATGAATTATGGTGTTTAATTGGGTTCGATTTGTGAGATAAGGGTTCGAAAATTTGTAGGGTGTTCTTCAACAATTTTCGATATTGTCTCATGTGTTTCCCTCCCTGCATGTACCCTGCCCCGAGTCTTTTAAAGGTTAATTGTCGTGTGTTGACAATATTTTGAGGGTTATGGGTGTGCTTGAGCATGGATTGCATGTTCGTAAATAATTGTGAATTATTTATCGTGTTAGCACATCGTTCCTCGGGGCATGGAACTCGAGCAAGGTTTGGCTCGGACTTCGGAGATTTAAGGTACGTGCGACGTACGAGCATTACTATATATATTAGAGCATTGTGAAATGCATAAGGTATTCTTGATTGCATTGAATATTGTGTGTATGGTTATATATATATATGTTGATATAACTAAGGAACGACCAAATCTTGATATCGCCGCCTGTAGCGTGCGTGACACTAGAGTAGGATAACTCTTACAAGATATAAGGGGTACTGGGTTTATATGACTATTGTAGGGCATTTGAGATGCCTGAGGATGTTCGTAGAATCATGTATTCATTATAAGACATTTGAGATGTCTAGGTTCGTAGAATCATGTATTAATTATAAGACATTTGAGATGTCTAGGTTCGTAGAATCATGTATTCATTATAAGACATTTGAGATGTCTAGGTTCGTAGAATCATGTATTCATTATAAGACATTTGAGATGTCTAGGTATAATGAAGGATTGGTAAAATAAATGCTAGGCATTTGAGCTATCTGTGATTGATAGCGAGGTTGTGAAATCAGTATTAGATATTGAGATATCTATTTTTGCATGATTAATGAGTTTGCAATCACTATCTGTTGATATTTGAGGATTAGGCATGCGACGAGTTAATCAATGTGTTGATTTACTGATTTTTGAGATTTGATGAGTTTGATGATTGTGAGGACAGGGACAGTACACGGAATCCCGGATGAGGTTGCCATCCAGGGAGTATCATTTAAATTCATTAGTATTTACCTTTGTTGTAAATTATGAATTTCATTATTGTGATTATGGGATTTTGTGTATTTGTATGCTCACCCCGTTGGGGGCTGTCTCTGTTTGGGGCAGGTGAACAGGTACATCGATGGCTTTGGAGATGAACTCGAGCTGTTGATTGGATGTACTCCCAGGATCGTGGTACCAGGGCTTGATGGAGCACGGTATCGTATAGAGTACTTATATACACCTAAGGGTTATATACATATTCATGATGCTCGCATGTGAGCACGATTTTACTTATATATGGATTGTCTATAAAGGCATGAGCCTTTCTCTCTGTCATTCTATGTTGCATGCAATTAAGGGTAGACTTGCTAATGATATGAGAGACATTGGTGTATTATGTGGGTGTTGAAACCCACTTTTGTTATCATATGTGTGGTATCTCCCTGGCTGGGAATTTACTTGGTATTGCTGCATTCTGATGAGTATTATGTTTTCCCTGGCCGGGAATTATGTTATGTGTTGTGCTTTTATTTCGGGATAGCTCTATTTATGGGGAGACTCTGCCCAAATTTTTATAAAAGCCCACAATGTAAAAAGTGGCACCAAGGGGACGGTAAAGGGCGAACATATGAGTCCATTTGTTGTTAGGATGATGATCTTATAACATTGAGTATTAAAGAAAATTTTGTAATTGCCATTCAATGGTAAAGTATCATCTGAGCTTCCCGGTTGACTTTTTATTGAAAGCATGTGCCACACATAGTGGTTAATACACTAATCAGGGGTTAAGGTCTAAGGGGGTCCTTACACTTATCATCAATCTGACCAACAATATCACTAATGATATGTTAGTCTTCAATAATGTTACAGCCGCGGTTCTTGAAGAAGAAAGTAGGCGCAAGAACAAGGAAGACAGGTTGACAAGTTCGAAGCATGCAGAGGCTTTGCCAATGATGAGAGGAAGATCGACGGAGCATGACTCCAGTGGGAGCCACAAGTATGGTAGATCCAAACCCAGAAGTAAGAAGAAGAATTTTTACTGCTATAAATGTGGTGGTAAATGGCACTTCAAGAAAGATTGTACAAGTAAGAAGAATGTCGAGAAAGATTCTCAATGAAATGTTGTCAGTACCTCAGACGGTGGAGAAATACTATTCAGCGAAGCAGCAAATGTTGCGGAAGGCAGACAAATATTTTATGACACATGGATAATGGATTCAAGAGCGACGTGGCACATGACGTCTCGGAGAGAATGGTTCGACCAATATGAACCAGTCTCAGGAGGATCTGTATTCATGGGAAATGACCATGCCTTGGAAACCGCTGAAGTGGGAACCATCAAAATTAAAATGTTTGATGGTACTATTCACACCATACAGGAGCTAAGACATGTGAAGGGTCTGACAAAGAATCTTTTGTCTTTGGGACAACCGGACGATATCGGGTGCAAGACCCGTATCGAAAATGGGATCATGAAGATTGTGAAATGCGCGCTTGTGGTATTAAAGGCAGAAAAGGCTTACAAGAATATGTATGTACTTCTGGGGGAAACACACAAAGAGGCAGAACTAGCTGTTGCATCGACTAGTTCGGGAGAAGAAATAACAGTGTTATGGCATAGGAAGCTCGGGCATATGTCAGAACGAGGGTTGAAGGTTCTCTCGGAACGGAAGATGCTGCCAGGGCTTACAAAAGTATCTCTACCCTTTTGTGAGCATTGTGTTACCAGTAAACAACATAGACTAAAGTTTGGCACATCTACTACCAAAAGCAACGGTATTCTGGAGCTGATTCATTCTGATGTTTGTCAAGCACCGGTTGTATCTCTAGGAGGAGTGAGATATTTTGTCTCGTTCATTGATGATTTCTCTAGAATATGCTGGGTGTATCCTATCAAGAAAAATCAGATGTTTTTTCTAGTCTTCAAGGTGTTCAAAGTGCGGGTTGAACTTGATTATGAAAACAAGATCAAGTGTTTGAGGACTGACAATGGAGGAGAATATACAAGTGAGGAATTTGATGCATTCTGTCAACAAGAGGGCATCAAAAGACAATTCACAACGGCTTACACGCCTCAACAGAATGGAGTGTCAGAGCGGATGAATAGAACCCTTTTGGATAGAACAAGGGTTATACTGAAGACTGCGGGTCTAGTCAAGTCATTTTGGGCAGAAGCAGTTAAAAAAAAAAAAACAAGTTGAGGCTCGAAAGGAGACTTCTCAATTTCATATACCCCTCCCAATTATTTAAACTAGTTAATCGGCATATGCATTGCGTGTATATTTCTATCCTATCTTTACAATATTTTTAATTCAAAATTCAAAATTTAAATAATTAGTAATATCATCAGCTTATAATAATACATATCGAATTTAATTATGCGGGATTTGTCAGACAAAATAATAAATTTAAGTATATACCATAATAGTTTTTTATTAAATTCTTCACTAAAACGTGAAGGGTTATATCTAACAATAAACTTAAAAGATCTTTAATTAAACTCATGCACTTTTCAATCTAAAATATTATCATCACATATATTATTTATATATCTATCAATTTACGTTATGTACTTTCCAACTTTACAAATTACCACCACGTCTATCATACAAATTATCATATTACCCTAAAAAATTATTAAAATAAAAAAGAAATTAAATATAAAAAATATATAATCATTTCATAATTTAAATTAAAAAAACTAAAATCAAAATAAAAAATGTAAGTTATAAGAAAATGTATAATCATTGCAGCGGAGGCCTATCATTTTACTTTTTTTTTTTTAAAAGAAAATAAGTTTGAGACTTGATTTTTCGGGTTTTTTCACTTTTTATTCGAAAAAAAAAAATTATTTTACAAAATAATCGCTTTTGTTTTATTATGAAAGTAACCTAAGTCGTCATGTCAGATGGCGACTTCATTTGAAGTCGCAATCTGACATGGCGACTTCTACAAAAATTCTTTAAAAAATATTATTTTTTCGATGTCGCCATGTCAGATGGCGATTTTAGGTAAAGTCGCCATCTGACATGGTGACTTCCATAAAAATTCTTAAAAACAAATTATTTTCTAATGTTACCATCTGACATGGCGACATGTCACCATCTGACATGGCGACATGTCGCCATGTAGGATGGCGACATTATATTAAAAAAAAAATTTCGCCGGTGTCGGTATATAACGACATAAGTTATTTTTGTTTTTAAATGTTGTCGCCATCTGAGATGGCGACAATCAAAAGAAATATTTTTTATTTAATGTCGTCATTTTAGATGGCGGCAATAATCAATTACTTTGTCTATAAAACTGAACAAAATGTTATTGATTTTGAAATGTAAAGCAAAATCTCTTCGGCTTTCGAATATTCAAATTCTCATCAGAATTCGTGAATATTCAAGTTCTCTTCAGAATTTGTGAATATTTTCTCTGCAGGTACGTTGTTATACAAATAATTAAATTTAATAATATTATATATAATGTACTAATTTATAAAATTTGTGTTTATTTTTTAAGGTATGTCAATTAAAGTTTTGTTGTATTGGGGATGCGATATATTACAAGATTCAGAATGTGTTAGATATGATCGTGGTCCGTCGAAAGGCATGACAATATCTCGCACTATTAATTATTTGCAGTTAGTGAACGACGTATATGATATTACTGGCATCGACCGTAACCAGTTCATTCTGAAAATATATTGTAAATATATTAGTGATTTTTCTGGGATAAAACAAACAATTTTTCCCGTTGACAGTGATTACAATTTAGCATGGATATGGATTCTGAACAAAATTATAGTTGTTTGGAGATGTATATACAAACAGAACGAAGAGCTTATGATTTTATTACAGAAATGCCAACAAGTGGTGGTGGCCCATTTGTAGCAGATACAGAAAGACCAACTACCTCTAGGATTCAAGATGATGCTCCTATAGTTGCTGGCAATATTGTTCCCGAGCCACTAGCATACAGTTTTGTGGATTTTGGAGATGATATTCAAACTGAACCGGAGGAAATTCCATCTGAGGATGAGTCTGATGACGATGAGGTTGATATTGAAGAAGTGCCAGATAATGTACCAGACACAACCACAACAAATACTCATGTCCTTTATCCAACAATTCCATTCTTCTCAATGACACATCCCCGAAGTATTTGGAGACTCATTAGACATTCCAACAGGTAGATGGGGGAGTTATTACGACTACTCCAAAGGGGATATCCATCTAGATATGGTTTTAAAAAATAAAGCTCATTTGCAGGCAGCTGTAAAGGATTACTCTTTACGTGTTGCGAAACGGGAGTACCACGTTGTCAAGAGTACAAAAACATTGTGGAAAGTGGTGTGCAAACACAGTACAAAAGATATGCCTTGTAGATGGTGCCTGCGGGGCCTCGTTGAAGAAAAAAGTTGGATTATTCAAAATGAACAAGTATGGAGGTTCTCACACTTGCCTTTTGAGTGAGCTGTCGGTCGATCATGCAAATTTGGACAAAAACATGATTGCTAGCTTGTTAGTGGGAATTGTTCGGCGTGATCCAGCTTACGAAATAAAGTATGTAATTCAAACAGTGAAAGATAAATATGGATTTGAGATCTCCTATGCAAAAGGATGGTTTAGTTTACAACGTGCTGTTGAGAATGTGTACGGAACATGGGAGAGCTCCGTGAAGAAATTGTCTTACTATATGGGAGCTTTGCAAAAATGGAATCCCGGCACAGTCGTTGAGTGGGTTCACCTTGAAAATGCCAGACCAATAGAAAAGACTTTGAATTACGTGTTCTGGGCCTATCCATGTGTACAAGGATTTCAACATTGCCGCCGGGTAATAAGTGTGGATGGAACACATCTGTATACGAAATATCAACATAAGATGTTGATTGCCGTGGCAATCGACGCGAATAATCAAATCTTACCTTTGGCATTTGCAATTGTTGACGTGGCAATGGCCAGATTATGTGTTCGAAAGATATGGTCGTGCTGACTATCATTCCATCCATCATGATGTCCAGATGTTCGATCGTAGACGTCTAACCGCTTCTGTTATCACAAGAGTACAACCAGGACGTGGAGGTAATACGCATGTTGTGTATTTAAAATCGGGGAATGCTCTTGTGGAAAATGGAAAGAGTTCGTTATACCTTGCTCGCATGTGATCCAAGTGTGTCGAAAGTATGGCTTAAACGCTAAAACTTTTGTGAAGCCATATTACAATATGAATGAATATTGGAGCACATATCAAGGACAATTCGAACCAATGTGGGGGGAGGAGCATTGGGACACCCCATGTTTTGAGTTGTACCACAACTCCACTCTGCGAAAAAGCAG
This sequence comes from Haberlea rhodopensis, assembly GCA_907163345.1. NCBI lineage: Eukaryota > Viridiplantae > Streptophyta > Magnoliopsida > Lamiales > Gesneriaceae > Haberlea > Haberlea rhodopensis. Next base: position 1,658,536 of record CAJQUN010000061.1, read on the forward strand.
AAGAGTAGGTCGAGATCGAACAACGCGCATGCAGAATGAGATGGACTGGCCAGAAGCCCGTGGAAGACGACAAATTGCTTCAACTTCTCGAAATCAATAATTTTTTTAACGTGTAATTGATTGTATGTTTATAGTGTAAATGATTTTACGTTATTGTGACATTATTGTATGTTTACGTTACGTTATTGTGACATTATTGTACGTTTAATTACGAAATTATTGTATGTTGATTGTATGCTCAAAGAACAAACATTTTTTCAAATTTAATCTATAAGAATTGGTTACTATTTACAATGACTTCAACGACGACGACGAGGATTTCCTCCAGTACCACAAGGAGGAGGATTTGTCTGTCTTCTAACTCTTCGCTGTTGAACGACTTCTTCGCCCCTTTCCCTTGCCACAGGTGTGTTGGCAGGCTGCTGAATTGGAGTCAATTGAGGGAATAGAACTGGCGAGACATCGAAAGGTGAAGTCATAGATGCATATGTCGCAAACCCAAGACTGACATCTGTATCCATGCTGCTGAACTGGGGTTGAGTGGACATGGGGGGATATGGCGTGAAGGGAGATAAATCATATGATGGTACATGTACAGGAATATAATAGTCTGTACACATATCTGGCTCCATCCACGTAGATGGACCTGCAATATCTGTCTGCGTATGTGCAGATGGACCTGCAATATCTGTCCACGTAGATGGACCTGCAACATCTGTCTGCATATGTGTAGATGGAGTACCTGCATGGAATCGACGTGTATCAACAGGCTGGACTTCATTGTATGCCGGGAAGTTTCTGTCTCGTCGTTCACGAGCCACTCGCACCACATTGTCGAACATAGTCCTGTGTTGCCTCGTCGACTCTGTCGTAATAGGCACTCCATCAGCCAGATGGCGGTCATAGCTTGTAGTTAACAGCTCCATCTGCTCAATCTGCAAAGTCCAAAAGTCCATATAAAATTTATACATCTAAACACAAATATAAAAATAAAATTTCACGTAATTAACGTACCACATGCTGCAATGCCGGGCCATCACCATGTTGATATCCTGTCTGTACAAAATATTCTTGACATCCAATGTATCTACGTGTGACTTGTTCATACCACTCACTGTATCCGCCAACAACGTAGTAACTACCGTCAGTAAATCCTGGTCTGTCTACACGTAGATCATTTGCCCTCTCCCAGCAAAGTATGTATGCTCTATGCCTAGTGCTCCAGTTTTTGTTGACATTTCCCCTTCGACCAACATTATACAATGCCTCATCCCCCGATGGTGGATCTTCTGTGATATCTTGTAGCATCCCAAATTGTCGCAGTACTCTATCAGACCGTTGCATTTCAACTATGTCGAAGAAAATCAACGGTCCCTTATATGTCCCTAACTCAGTGATTCCTTCAGTGTACTCATCAGGGTACGGCTACCAATTAAACTGCAAAACAACATTGCTTTACATACTATGAAAAGAGTGTATTTTTGTACAAACTAATTTAACAGCATGTTTACTTGAGTTACTGGCTGCTCATCGAGGGTGTCCCTTATGATGCGTATGGAATGACTCCCAGTTTCTGTAAAGATTAAATGACATGACCACCTGTATATATTCAAATAAATTAAATGCATTAACACATAAAATCAATTATAAAACAATGCATATTCGTATTACCTTACACCATATGGAGCAGAAGGTAACACATTGTCTAGGCCGACCATTATTGGCCCAATATCAGATCTATCGCTACCCAATTGCGGAGTCAAACATGGGATTCGTGACCATGCCCAAATCTCATTTATTGTAGTGACATCAATAACACAAGTTAGATTGACAAGAAACATATTTTAATTAGTAAAACAAACAAACATATTATTTACCTGTAAGAGTTGCAATGCACCACCTATAACTTTTTTCCCTCTCTCTGATGACGTGCACAACTCACGATATAAGTATGCCAACACAGCACTGCCCCAACTATATGTACTGGCAGAGTCGATATCCTCCAACTTCTGTAAATACAATAACCTAACAAAATTGTCTGAGGAATCAGGGCACATAATCCCCCCTAACATCAATAACGCACAAACCTTGTAAACTTAGCAACATCGTCTGGCGTACTATGTACCCCCAACGGATTTTGCAGCAAATGATTTTTCAAAAAAACTAATCTCAACCTCGCACCTTTAAAATCCTTGATATCTGGTATGAATCCTAAATATATATGGCAATATTCTTGCCATTCAGGTAGAGTCCTATCATAATCTATCCCAGACACTACGATGTCATCTACTGGCAACGCCCATATTACTGCAATGTCTTGCAGTGTGATGGACGCTTCTCCCGATCTAAGATGAAATGTGTGCGTTTCAAGGCGCCATCTCTCAACTAAAGCCGTGATCAGGTGCATGTCAAGTTCAATCTTACCACACCTATATATACCATAAAATTCAATAACGTGCAACAAATTAACAACACGTATATCTAATGAACACATATCCCAAAAATAGCTATCTAGGTTTCTCACACGAAGTATACTATCCATATCACCTCCCCATACATCCTCAGATCGATGTGAAGACTGCAACGACAAAAGATGTGTGTCAACCGGGCCTGGTTGTCTCATTTGATCCATCCTGAAATATAATACAAAAATTAACAACATTAATCTCAACATTACAAAAACTACCCGTCGACTGTCTACGACCGCCGCCCACCGCCGCCGCCCACCACCGGCCGACGCCGCCCTCCGGTGCCAACTTGAATTTTAATCATTCACATCATCAAAATATACACCAACAAATAATATACTCCTACTAAATATATCTAAATCATAATTTATCTACAATACACAAATAACAAAATAAAAAGCTTACCTTAAATATTTTGGAAAAAAATGGCTTGATTTTTGCAGAGATGTTCGATTCGGAAGAAATTTTCGCAGCAGAAGAAAGAAAATGAGAATGAGCAGAAGAAAGAAAATGAGAATGAGATGCGAGTGCGGCGGGCGTGTTTTTGGAAAAGGGCTAGGGTTAAATTACATTTGTGTCGCCATCTCAGATGACGACATCAATAAATTAAATTGATGTCACCAACTGAGATGGCGACACCAATAAATTACATTGGTGTCGCCAACTCAGATGACGACATCAAAAAAGAAATTTTTTTTTATTAAAGTCGCCATGTCAGATGGCGACTTCAAATGAAGTCGCCATCTGACATGGCGACTTAGGTTAGTTTGATAATAAAAAAAAATCGGTTAAATTGTTAAATCATTTTCGAAAATCGATTATTTGATTAAAAAACCATGATTTTTCACTATTTTCAATTATTGTCTTGAAATATTTCCCATGTTTCCTATCGTACTATCTAATAAAAAAATTATTTGAAACATGAGCGTCAACTTGCTTTATAAATCTGTTTATATGGTAATTTATATGTTAAGTGTGGTGGTAATTTATAAGATTGGAAAATACATAATATAAATTGGTGGACACATAGATGATATATACGATGATAATATGTTAGATTGGCAAGTGCATGAGTTTAATTAAAAACCTTTTAAGTTTATTGTTAGATATACCCCTTCACGTTTTAGTGAAGAATTTAATAAAAATCTATTATTGTATATTACTTAAATTTATTAATTTGTCTGACGAATCCCGCATAATTAAATTCGATATGTATTATTATAAGCTGATGATATTACTAATTATTTAAATTTTGAATTAAAAATATTGTAAAGGATAGGATAGAAATATAAACGCACTGCATATGCCGATTACCTAGTTAAAATAATTGGGAGGGTATATGAAATTCAGAAGTCTCCTTTCAGGTTTCAACTTGTTTTTTTTTTTTTTTGTTTTAATAGTAAATGAAAGGCCTTCGCTTCTTTTTTTTAAAAAAAATAAATTAAATTGAGGGTCCTCCGCTGGCACCTGCACCTGGCAAGTCCTGCTGTCAGCTGCAACGGGACATGAAAAATCAGGCTCCCGTTACAGTTGATAGTGGTTTGAGGTATTTTTACAACCCTTTCAAAATGTCATATTTTTGTCAAAAAAAAATTTTAAATTAATTAAAAAAAAAAAACCAATATTCTTGCGTTGTTTTTTCCTCCGAAACACTCCATTAGTTCTGTTGGTTCTCTGGAATGCTGTCATTATTGGAACCACATGTCCCGAAATAGGCAGATCCATTGCAACAACTGCGGTTTAGGAATGGAGTTTTGGGGGTTAGATAACTCATTTTTTATCGTCTGTTTAATGTTCTTCGTCATCGAAATTTCTTCTTTAGCTGCTGCTGCTGCACCATGAATTGTATCTACAATTTTGCAGGAACATCCTTACTTCTAACTGTCATTTATGCCATTGTAGCAATGAAAACTCCATTGCTAACAAATGCATTGCCGCATGGTTTGTGCAATTCTGGTGTTTTCGGGCTTCTTCCAGCTGCAATTTCATGGGTGGATAGGGGGGTCTGCGTTGTCAAAATCTTTAAGAATTCCAATGCTGGTTCCTGGAGGAAACTTTACCCTTTCACTTTGAATAGGGGCTGCTGGCCTAGTCATTCTCACATAACTATTAGATGACTTGGGGTTCGCGTGGCAGTAGACGTTAACGGGTTATATAAAACACGATGAATTCGAGTCCAATTGAATGAATTTCGCCAATGGAAGTATGTTTATTCAAATTGAGATGTGTTTCAAAAAGGGTTCTTGATACTGAAAGGAATACAAAAAAGGTCACAGGCCGGAATTTGGAAATATGAAAATGTAGTGTGCGGTACTGGTTTGGTAATTTTGCATTAAAAATGAACTAGTCACTATGCGGTTCTTTGTTTTTCATGTTAAATTCAAAATTCTGAACGGGTAAAGCTCATGTTTTTAGAAAAATGAGAGTAAAATTTTAAAATACTTTAGTGTGAAGGACAACTTGGATGAATACAGTTTATGCAGGGACAAATCTAGCTTTGATGTTGAGAATATATATATTAATAAAGTATATGTTCAAAAAAAAAATTGGAAAGGGTGGGGGTGGGGTTGGGGGGGCTGTTTACATTGACCAGCACCATTACATGAGCAAGTTACAACTTTAATTATTATAAAATAAAACTAAAGACATTTATTTACCCAAATCAAAGACATGCAAACAGAAATATTAAGGCCAAGACATTCCGTGGCATATTTTTCACAGACACTGTATGTTCACAGCACGACATTTCAGAAAATAGCTTCCAGTTCACCATGACAAGATTAAGAGCCAGAAACAGAATCCAAACTTTTCAAAGCACACAATACAAGACAATAGTAAAGACGGAATCATGTCTGTAAATTTACCTTAATAGTCAAAAGGCCATCGCATCCCGTTATGCTCCTCGGCTCTATTTCCACTTCCTCCAGTTTCGTGGTAATGTTGATTATTTTGATTATTTGACGAGTTTGAAGACCGCAGAAACGAAAAAGGATTCCATCGCCCTTGATTCTGAGAATTATTATCCCTTCTACTGCCGCTAGCATCATTGCTGCTTGGGTTCCTAGGCCTCCGATTATTAGAACCAGCATTTGCAGTAACTTGTGATGGCAGCTCGATACGGCAAACAGGGCATGAATTATGTTCAACCAGCCATGGAACGATGCAATCTGAATGGTAGATATGATCACAGGGCATCTGCCTTGCTTCTGTGCCTATCTCAAATTTATCTTTACACACGGGGCAGTGTGCATCTGTAGTAAGATGTCTCCGAGTAATCTTGATGGTGGGCATAGCATCAATTGCGGAACGAGGTGCAGGAGGAGGACCCCGCCTATCGTTCAAACTTAGCTGCTCTATCAGTTCCTGTAAACCATGTCCCATGAAGAAATCGCTGAAATCAGCTTGTCTTTGCCCCATTCCAGGTCCATTGTTGAAAAAGAAACTAAATGGATCGTGATTAGTAGCACCAAAAGGAGTTTGGCCCCGCACTATCAAAACCGAACCATGTGGCCCACGACCAATACCAATTCCTCGTTCTGGTACTATGGCTGGTCGTGTTCTGACATTGTAACTGGGGTCTCTTCCTGCCATTCTTTGCCTCATAATCGCTTCAAATGCTTCCATGATATCAAGTCTAGGATCACGGAGAGGTCCCATGAATCCGAAATCAGAATCATCGCTTGAATGAGACCCAACAACCTCATGTAGCTCTTGTATGAACCCTCCATCGCAGTATGGGCAAACCAAATTACGACCATGTGGTCGAATTGGCTGTGTGCATTGATAGCACCAATGAGTGTTTCCACCACTTGACATGCTTTCTACCAATAAACAACTAAAAGACAGAACCTATATTTCAATTCCAAGCACCTGAATATCCTGTATCGAAATGCTTCAAGCACACATAACAAGGGTAGACAAAACGGATTCAATATAGAGAACAAGAAAAAAAGAAGCATAAACTTAGGAAGAATTCTAGCAACTCAAATGTCAATTATACAAAAGATAACAAATCTTAAAATATGGCATCAAGTAACAAAACAAGATGGAAAGTCAAAAATAATATCTTTTGATCGGATCTCATATTTCACATAAAGCTGATAGATATAGAAGCTAATCCAATAATGCTTACTCAACGTTATAAGCCATTCACACCTCAAAACAAAAGCACAAGAGAAAAAAAATCGTGCCATTTGAGACACAGAGGGAATGACAATCCACTCGATGGAGTGCCTCATACAACACAGTCCTAAACAAGATCCTCGCTCCATTGTATTCGATCATCCAAGTCCCATAAAGAAACATAACAGAATACATGATTTCATTTCCTTTTTTAAAAAAAAAAATCTTGTATTTTTTTCCTGACGAGGAAAAGAAAATATTGATTCCCCCACAATGCATTTCTCTGTATTTAAGTTAGTGTAACCTCATCAGATTAAATGTAAAATAATCAATATACACATTAATGTTCGGATAAGTTCATATGGATAATTCTACAACACATGAGTACACAAGTGTTATTGATTTTTTTCGTATGATTTAAAGTGAGAAAAAACAAACAGCAATAATCAACCTACCTAGACTTGTGTGAACTCAAATACATAAACATTATTTATAGCTAAAAAAAGTTTTTTTTCCCCACAATTTCTAAAAAAAATGAGATATTTCATTGAGTTCTATAGTTAATCACATCCAATCCGATAAAACGGTCCAAATTCCCACAAAAATTAGCAAATAAACAGATTTCTACTGATCAATCCCCACTTAAAATGAAAATACAATCAGCGCAAGGACGAGAAAGAAGAATTCCCAATTTAATCTGAAATCAAATATTAACAATCAAAACAAGAAATCAACACATCTTATGAATAAAACACCAGAAAATCAAATAAAACGAAATAATCAAAACAAATTAGAGTATGAGTTACCAGATAACGCTGCGTTGTTCAGGTGAAGGTTGACTGGAGAGGCATAAGAGATAATTGAAGAGATACGGTTCTAGACATGACGGTGACTTTTGGTGACTCCTCTAAGATGCGCATCGGTGTGCTGTACGCACCCAAGGTCTATTTACATTTTAATCCCTGGGAATTGAATCTGGAAATTTCGATGGGACTTTCAAAATTAATTTGAAAATATTTTATTGTTTACTTTAAATATTATTTATTATTTAGTTTTTATAATTTGTGAAAATAAATAATATTGTCTTCAAAATGAGATAGAGGTAATTTACGTACACTATATGTCATGCATAACTATAATGTTTCTGAAAAAAATATTTTTTATTATAAAACTCGAGTCAAATGAATTGAAAACTAAATTAAATAGGTTATGGGTTATGTTGAGATTTTTTTAATTAAATAACTTAAAAAATAAACGAATTTAACAAAATAACTCGAACACGCGCGACTTATTAAAATGACTGAAGTCGCCTTCCCTGAGTTAGCGACTTCTTAAAAAATTATTTTTTTAAAGAAGTCAATTTATGTGTACATAGGGAAAATGAGAAGATTGTTAAAAATAATTAATTTCATAATATTTTATTAAATACTTATCGAAATAGAATCTACATAATTTATTGTAGAAACAAAACATCAGGCTAAGTAGTATTTATTTAACGAAATTTTGTAGATTTAGAACTATTAAATGCGGAAAAGAGTAATATTTATTTATTTATAAATAAATAAATGTATTTTTAAAAATTAAAATAAAATTTATTTAGCATAATCATGTTCTCTATTAGTTGAAGTCTTGATATTTTTCCATTTTTTCAAATCAATGGTTGGTTAAATGTTTGACCCTATTCATTTTTTTTTTTATAATAGAGAAAAATTTATTATTATCATATATTATTTGAAAAATAATAATTAATTTTTTTTTAAAAAAATGTGCTTATTGTTTTTTCTTAAATTGTTTTTAAAACATTGTAAAAGTGCAAAGAGGTTAAAAATGCATACCCCTATGCATTTTTTAGATGCATAGAGGATATGCATCTTTAAAAGTGCTTATCCCTTGTGCATCTTTAAAAACACATAAATGATATGTATTTTACCTTAGTTTCATTGAAAAAATTACATTATTCTTGATTTTTTTTTTTAAACAGACTTTTTAATAACTCAATTAAAATAATTTACGAATAAAAATTGAGGAATTTTCTAAAATGATCTTCTATAATATACTATAATGAATTTTAGTTTTAACTTTAAGTAATTTTTAAAAAAAATCTTAAGTTCCAAATATATCCTTTGAGTTTTTTTTTCTTTCTTTTTAAAAAAATAGCCTTTAACAAGAGATTAATGTATTTTTTTTATTTATAAAAATTAGCTTTTAACTTAAAATTAATTTCTTTTTAATAAAAAAAATAGCCTGTAAATCTCAAATTTTTTCTTTCAAATCTCATCTGAAGTCCAAACACAATCCTAAATTGTTCATAGGTGAGACTTTGGCGTTGATATTATGAACATTGCAAGCCTCCAACCATTTTAATCCCGAACTCACACTTTGCTGCAAGATTGCGATCACGCAAATGAAATCTCGTGATCTTCTGATGAAGTATGAAAGATATATACCAACATATCATTTGTTTTCATTGTAAAAGCTTTTTTTAATTCAGGCATATTTAGATTAGGGAATAGGTTGAACACATCATGGAGATGGTAAAGAAATTCGTGGATTAACAAGAGCTTACCTTCAATGACGATGTCCAGTTACTCTCGTATCTTTTTTAATCGTTCATCCAATCCCATCAAAGCAGAAAGTTTAAATCTGATTATGACTATGAAACTTCAAATGAATTCAGAATGTAGAACAACTTAAGAATTTCAATTAGCACATACGAAAACTGATTTAACGAATTAACAAATTTACATAGCGTGAGCATTTTAACGCATCAAAAGAAACCAAAATGATATATTTTTCCACCTGGGATTATGAAAAGGTCCGACTCTATTGGCATATAGCGGCACCGAATCGCTGACCTACGATATAGAGCATCGCAGTTGGAGTTGATGCGTGTAGAACGTATCGCAAGCGTACGATGTCAAGTTTTAGCATATGGATATGAATACAGATGTTGAACCCACGAGTATTGATCTATAGTATTAATTAAATATTGTGCTAGATGGTCTTAATCCTATTTATAAAAATGAGTAGTGTTGTTGTTTGTCAAATAACGTAAATCACTAACTAGCAGTTGCACAATTCATGAGAATTAATTATGCTAAGGATTCTAGAGATCCGATTTCACTTGATTATCAACTATTTTTCTTATGATCAATTACAATGTTATAGATTTATCTAGTTTATTAGCCAAGAATTCTTAATTGTTTCATACTCCCTTTCCCAAGTGATAGTAGAAGTTATCATTCAATATCAACGTTGATATCCATATCTAAGATTAAATATTAAACAATATTGATTGCACAATAATTATTTCAAAGGCTTCAATGGAGTTATACGATTGTCCACGATATATATGATAAGTGTATTTTATACACTTATATTTCTTCTTATTTTGCATGGTTTAGTGCTAGTTTTCGATCAGAATTACGCTTTTGGTTTTGTTCGATGTTGTTTTGCAGGAATCCAGGTAATTACATGTTTTGTGGACTAAAAGGGTGCAAATGGCGGAAAGAACGGATGAATTGAAGTAAAAAATCTACACTTTCAATCAAAGCAACATGCGTAATTACGCCAATTTTGAGGCGTAAAGACGCCTAAGCCACGGCAAATCAGATTTTGAAGGATTTCATGTGGCGTAACTACGCCTCATTTAGGCGTAACTACGCCTAAGCTACGGCTTTGTGATTTTATTCAGGCGTAAAGACGCCACTTTGTAGGCGTAATTACGCCAGTCACGCGGGAAGCCACACTTTTTGACACATCGATAGGCGTAGTTACTCCAGTTTGGAGGTGTCATTACGCCTGATGAATTTTTGATTTTTTGGACTGCTTTCCTTATTTGATGCACGGGATTTTAAAGGGGGATTCACCAAGGCACAAGGGGATATTCAGACTTAGACATTCAGATATAGAGAGAAGGGGGCTAGGGTTGAAGGAAGAGGAAAATAACGACGACGGCTCGGAGCAAAAAGTAGAGATTTCATCACGAGAAGGCGGCGTTCATCGGAGATCGAAGAATAGCGTCCAATTCGTTTTGTATCTCTAAACTTTTAACAGTTTTTATGGGTTATTTAAACATGTCTATGTGTTTAATTAATTCTAGCATGAGCTAATTTTATTTTCTATGAGACGATGTAGCTTGTTTTGAAACTACGCTTATTATGAATTGATTGAAGTATTTGGATTTCCGTATGGTTTATTTATGTTTTCCCGTTCTTAATGCTTTTAATCTACTGGCCATGGATTGAATGATGTTATATTTGTGATCTATCACTCGGGAGAGAGGGTTATGAATAGGAAAGAAGGAATTCATATCGTGGTAGTTATATTGTTCGAGAGGCCTATAACTCCATAGAAGTCGTTAAAGGAATTACTGCACTTTTACAATTGTTTGATAATTGATCTAGGATAGGGATATCAAGATTGATGTTAGATGATTACTTCTGCTTAACACTCGGGAGAGGGAGTAGAAACAAATAAGAATTCTCGGCTAGTAAACTGGGAAATCCATAACATGGAAATCAAGGAATGATAAGTGTAGCGGATGAACAAGTGAAATCGTACTCCTAGATTCGTCTTCAATTGATTTCTTTTCAACTCAATATTTGATCACCGTTAGTTAATTGATTTTTATTATTCGCATAACACTCAACTATTCGATTCTCTAAATAAAGCAAAGATTATTGTAATTCAGTAATTAGATTTAACTATTTATTCAATCTCTGTGGGTTCGACATCTTTTTATACTAAAACTTGACTATCGTGCGCTTGCGGTAAAGGATTTCGCAACAAGTTTTTGGCGCCGTTGCCGGGGATTGATTTATTTAGTACAATCTGATACTGTACCAATTAATCTTGGTTTTAATTTAGAGCTTTTATTCCTTTTATTTTGGATTGAGTTTTGTCTTTTCTGAAATTTTGCAGTGCATGCGAAAGTACACTACTCCTGAATCGTTGTTGTTTGATCCTGAGATCGAGAAAACTGCAAGAAGACTGAGAAAAACGAGAAGGGAGAAATTGATAGAAATGGCTGCAAATAGAGACAACGACAAACCACCTCCACAACAACATGTTGAACCTCAAATGGCGATCAGAGATTATTTCAAACCATCGGTCAACAACAATTACTCTGGGATAGCCCGCCAGACTATCAATGCCAACAACTTTGAACTTAAGCCGGCATTGATAAGTATGGTGCAACAGAATCAGTTTGGTGGTTCCCCTGTTGAAGACCCCAACTTGCATTTGAGGATATTTTTGGAGATAGCTGATACTGTAAAGATGAATGGTGTTCCAGAAGATACTGTGAGACTACGATTGTTCCCTTTTTCTCTTAGGGACCATGCAAGGAGTTGGCAACAATCTCTTCCATTTAGTGGTATTTGCACATGGGTGGAAATGGCATCGAAATTTCTCTCGAAGTTCTTTCCACCAGCTAAGTCAGCTCAAAGGAGAACCGAAATCAGTACGTTCAGACAAATTGATTCTGAACAACTATATGAGGCATGGGAGCGATTCAATGATTTATTGAGGAGGTGCCCACAACACAACTATGAAAGCTGGGTGCAGATTCAGTTATTTTACAATGGGTTGAATGGACCAACTAGGATCATTGTGGATGCTGCAGCAGGAGGAACCTTATTTTCTAAGACTGCAGATGCTGCTTTTGAATTACTTGAGGAGATGTCAGCCAACAGCTTCCAGTGGCCCAGTGAGCGAGCCATGGCAAGGAAACCCATAGGTATGTATGAGGTTGATCATTTTAGTACACTTACTGCACAATTGTCTGCACTAACCACGCAGGTAGCAACTCTGACCAAGCAAGGAGCACAACCTACTATTGAATCGGCTGCAGCTGCAGCTGGAATTGAGTTGTCAAGGGAAGCAGACCAAGAACAAGCTCAGTTCATAAACAATCGGTATCCCAACAACAATAACAACTACCGAAGCAATCCGTACCAACAAGGGTTCCGCAATAATGATAAGCTCTCATATGCCAACAACAATAATGCTCTGACTCCACCACCTGGATATGCTCCACAAAAGAATGAAGGTACACCATCATTGGAAGATTTGGTGGGTAATTTTGTTCAAAGCTTGGCATTAAGGCTTGAGAAGAATGAGTCGAGGCTTGATATGATTGAGGGTCACATGAACAACATGGATGCTACAATGAAGTCTCTTGAGGTGAAAATTGGGCAGCTTGCTAATGCCATGAACAACCAACAAAAAGGGACATTTCCTAGCAACACCGAAGTGAACCCAAAGGAGCAGTGCAAGGCCGTGACATTGAGAAGTGGTAAAGAACTTGGGGATGTAGAACCAACATATGTTGATGAGCCATCTGTTGAGGAGACTCAAATTCAGGTTGAAACCCCTAAGGAAGTTGAAAAGAAGAAGCAAGCCACACTACCGGAAAAGATTCCTATGTTCAAGCCTACACTTCCATATCCTCAACGTTTCCGGAAAAAGGCTATAGATGACCAGTTTGCCAAATTCTTGGAGATTTTCAAGAAAATCCACATAAATATTCCTTTTGCCGAGGCGTTGCAACAAATGCCTAATTATACAAAGTTTATGAAGGACATAATGGCATGGAAGAGGAAGCTTGAGGAATTTGAAACCGTGAATCTCACAGAAGAATGTAGTGCAATCCTCCAAAAGAAGCTACCACAAAAATTGAAAGATCCAGGGAGTTTTACTATTCCTTGTATTATTGGTAGTTCTACATTCAATAAAGCATTATATGATTTAGGTGCAAGTATTAATTTAATGCCTTTATCTGTTTTCAGGAGTTTAGGGCTTGGTGAAGTAAAGCCTACTACAATCACATTGCAATTGGCGGATATGTCTCTTACATATCCTAGAGGGATAATTGAAGATGTGCTTGTGAAGGTGGACAAATTTATTTCCCCTGCATATTTTGTGGTTCTAGACATGGAGGAAGATGGAGATGTTCCATTAATTTTGGGGAGACCATTCTTAGCAACAGGCAGGGCACTTATCGATGTCCAAAGAGGAGAATTATCCTTGAGAGTTGGAGGTGAAGAAGTCATGTTCAATATTTACAAGGCTCTCAAGGGACCTGACGAGGTAAGTACTTGCAAGTTTTTGGATGTTATTGACTCATGTGTGCATAACTTTGAAGTAGGAGCAATACCTGAGGATCCAATGGAGAATTGCATGGTTAACTCTATTATGCAAGTAGATGCAACTGAATCTGAACTTTCTGAGCAAGTGGAAGCACTTAAGAGCTTACAAAAGGAGAACAACACTGTTGGAATAGAGGAAGATGTACGAGATACATCAGTCAAAGAAGATACGAAGGCGAGCTCGGAATTGAAAGAACTATCGGCCCACCTTACTTATGCCTTCTTGGGTGAGAATTCGACATACCCGGTAATTATATCTTCATCTCTTTGTTCTTTAGAGAAAGATGAATTATTACGTGTATGGAGGACATTTAAATCTGCTTTGGGTTGGTCGATTTCTGATATCAAGGGGATTAGCCCGTCTTTATGAATGCATAAAATACTTATGGAGGATTCCTTCGTTCCCTCCATTGATCATCAAAGGCGGTTGAATCCAGCAATGAAGGAGGTAGTAAAAGCAGAAGTGCTTAAATTGTTAAATGCTGGGATTATTTATGCTATTTCAGATAGTGCATGGGTTTCCCCAGTACAGGTTGTGCCAAAGAAAGGAGGGATGACAGTGGTAAGAAATGAAAATAATGAGTTGATCTCAACTCGAACTGTGACCGGGTGGCGAGTTTGCATTGACTATAGGAAACTCAACAAGGCCACAAGGAAGGACCACTTCCCTCTTCCATTTATTGATCAGATGCTCGACAGGTTAGCCGGTTATTGTTATTACTGTTTCTTAGATGGCTATTCAGGGTACAATCAAATTGCCATAGATCCCGAGGATCAAGAGAAGACAACATTCACCTGTCCATATGACACTTTTGTGTTAGAAGAATGCCTTTTGGTTTATGCAACGCACCTGCTACCTTTCAACGGTGCATGATGGCGATATTTTTAGATATGGTGGAGGAGATCCTTGAAGTCTTCATGGACGACTTTTCGGTATTTGGTTCCTCTTTTGACCATTGTTTGCATAACCTATATCTTGTGTTACAGCGTTGCCAAGAAAAGAACCTCGTGTTAAATTGGGAGAAATGTCACTTTATGGTGCAAGAGGGTATTGCCCTTGGCCATAAGGTGTCATCTCAAGGACTTGAAGTGGATCGAGCAAAAGTGGTTGCAATTGAGAAGCTTCCACCTCCGAACAATGAGAAGGCTATTAGGAGCTTCCTTGGACATGCCGGGTTTTATCGCCGTTTTATTAAAGATTTTTCTAAAATAGCTAAGCCCTTGTGTAATTTGTTAGAAAAAGACTCACCTTTTGTCTTTGATGATTTGTGTTTGCAGGCATTTAACAGGCTAAAGAAAGCACTTATATCAGCACCGATTATCATAGTGCCGGATTGGAAGGAGCCATTTGTTTTAATGTGTGATGCCAGCGACTATGCTGTGGGAGCAGTATTGGGGCAAAAGAGAGACAAGATTTTTAGGGCGATTTACTATGCAAGTAGAACTCTTGATGGAGCCCAACAGAATTACACGACCACCGAGAAAGAGATGTTAGCTGTGGTGTTTGCATTCGACAAGTTTAGAGCATATCTGATAGGGACAAAGGTCATAGTTTACACAGATCATGCAGCTATTCGTTATCTTTTTGCCAAGAAGGATGCGAAACCCCGGTTGATACGATGGATCTTGTTGCTACAAGAGTTTGATTTCGAGATCTTGGATAAAAAGGGCAGTGAGAATCAAGTAGCAGATCACTTATCTCGTTTGGAGTTGGAGGATCAAATGGATCATGGAGTCATACAAGAGAACTTTCCTGATGAACATCTCTTTGAGGTATGTACTAAAACCCCGTGGTTTGCTGATTTTGCTAATTATTTGTCGTGTGGTATATTGCCTCCAGACCTCACTTATCAGCAAAGGAAAAAGTTCTTTCATGATGTGAAGAATTATTACTGGGATGAACCGTATGTATTCAGACGCTGTGCAGACCAAATTGTCAGGAGATGTGTAACTGATGAGGAATCAAGAGAGATTCTAGAAAAGTGTCACTCCACACCTTATGGAGGACATTTTGGAGCATCAAGGACGGCAACAAAAGTGCTTCAATCGGGTTTCTATTGGCCAGAGCTACATCGAGACAGTTATACTTTGGTGAAGACGTGTGATCGTTGTCAACGCATTGGTAATATTTCCAAACGCCATGAGATGCCGTTGACAAATATCTTGGAAATAGAAATTTTCGATGTATGGGGTATTGATTTCATGGGCCCCTTTCCACCATCTTGTGGGCAGTCATATATTTTGCTAGCAGTGGACTATGTTTCTAAGTGGGTTGAAGCGATTGCCACATCAACTAATGCCGCTCATGGCGTGGTTAAGTTTGTGCAAAAGAACATCTTTACAAGGTTTGGTACTCCGAGATCGATTGTAAGTGATGAAGGGGCCCACTTCTGTAACAAAATCTTCAGGCTTTGATGACGAAATACACTGTGAGGCATAAGATTGCATTGGCTTATCATCGACAGACTACTGGCCAAGCTGAAATCTCTAATCGAGAAATTAAGCTAATTTTAGAAAAGACTGTCAGCATCAATCGAAAGGATTGGGCTCTAAAATTGGATGATGCATTATGGGCATACCGAACTGCATTCAAAACTCCCATAGGGATGTCCCCATATCGTCTAGTCTTTGGGAAAGCATGCCACTTACCGGTAGAGTTGGAGCATCGGGCTTTCTGGGCCATAAAGAAGCCGAACTTTGATTTGAAGGCTGCTGGTGAGCAACGGTTGCTACAGCTCACTGAAATGGATGAATTCCGCAATGAAGCGTATGAAAATGCTAAAATTTACAATGAGCGAATGAAGAATTGGCATGACAAGCAAATCGTGAGAAGAGAGTTCATTCCTGGTCAGAAAGTGCTTCTTTATAACTCTCGTCTCCGACTATTTCCAGGAAAGTTGAAGTCACGATGGTCTGGGTCTTTCACTATTGAGAAAGTGACCCCATATGGAGCGATTGAACTGAAATGCGATGACGGGCACACATTTCAAGCAAATGGGCAGCGTTTGAAGCATTATTTTGGGGAAGAAGTAAGAGACGTGGACCAGGTTCATTTGAGCAGCCTAAGTGAAGGAATGACAGACAGTCGGGCTGAGGACTATAAACTAAGCGCTTTTTGGGAGGCAACCCAAATTCTATATCCATTGTTTTATTTTATTTTATTTAGGCGTAAATACGCCTGAAAAAATATTTTGTGATTCTGAAATGCCGTAGCACATGCGTAACTACGCCTCTTTTTGGCGTAATTACGCCTGTCCCATTTTTCAGAAAATAAAAATGTCGTAGCGTAGGCGTAACTACGCCTGTTTTTGGCGTAGTTACGCCTACCATTTTTTAGAAAAAATTAAAAGGCCAAACAGTAGGCGTAATTACGCCTCTCATGCGGCGTAATTAAGCCTCGTGTTTTTACGCCTGCGTTTGCAGAACATTTTTCAGAATTTCTTCCTCTCCTTCAACCCTAACTCACGCCTCTTTCCCTCAATTTTTCAATTCCCAACTTTGCCCTTCAATTCCTATAAAACAAGCCATCCCACCTCTAAAATCTATACTTTTGTTGATTAATTGCAGGATTTTGGGAGTCCATTCGTGCAAGGAAGCAAGTTTAGGGGGTTGCAAAGAAGTGGTCTTGCTTATCCAACAAAATTCGAATCTTCTTCATCTAAGGTTGGGTAAGTATAATTCCTTCATGATTATTGAGCTTTTGCAAGAAAAGGTGGAAATATTTTGTGGTATATAGATGTGGAGTTGAAGTGAGTGTGATAATTCTTGTGAAGTTGAATTGGGGTGATAATTTTTGTGAATTGTGATATTGGAGTTGTTGATTAGGGGGTGGCATTAGCCAAATTGGGTTATTGTTGAGTTGATTTCTTGAAAATATATATGGCACCCAACAAGAAGCCAAAGGGGAGCACTTCCAAAGGCAAAGAACCCGCCTCTTCATCGGTGTCGTTTGACACCCAAAAATTCTGGAATGTGGATGCTGAGGCCAATTATTAGACAAAATTAGCTCGGCCTTGGATTAGCGAGCGTGGGTTTGACTTAGCGGAGCCCCGACACCCCATCATCCAAAATGCAATAGCTCGTGGGTGGGGTGAATTTATAAAGGAGCCTAATGATGCCGTGCAACCGGTCGTCATGGAATTCTATGCCAACCTCTCCATGCGCCATGAGGAGTTTAAGGTCTTGGTTCGTGGACATATGGTAGCGTTTGACCGCCACACGATCAATACGCTTTTCGAGATACATGATGTGGATGATGATGAGTACACCACCTTTGTCAATGGAACCATTGACTATAATGAAGTAATTTTGAGGTTGTGTGGCCCCAATGCCCGCTGGAGAATGAATCAAGACAAGTTTGTCAATTTTCAAGCCTCGGCACTTAAAGCAACCGAGAAGTTATGGTTCGCCTTCATCAAGGCACGCCTTAAGCCGGCTCTGCATGCCACTGATGTCACCAAGGACATAACTTTATTGCTATATGCTATTATGACTGGGATGTCTATTGATTTGGGGCTTCTTCTCCAGTTTTCTATCGAGTTTGCTTGCAGGGGGGGCAACGACTTTGGGCTTCCCACACCCCATGCTCATCACTGATCTATGCTATTATGCGGGGGTGCGATGGGGCCTTGAAGAAGAGCGATTGAAAATTCAGAAGCCGATAATGTTGGTCAGACATGCTCGAAGGCGACGCCCCCCATCTTCTAGCCAAGCCGGGGCTTCCAGTGGGCCACAATCGACTGAATCTGAACCACTCCCGGACCTTCCCACTCTTGTTCACCGACTCACAGATTTGGAGCAAAGTGTAGCGGCTCAAGCTAATCAATGGGCCGATTTCCACCAAAGTCATGAGGCATACATGTAGCGCCAAGAGGCGTTCCAGCAGCGCCAAGACACCTACATGAACTTTGTCGTGGACTTCACATCGGCCCTCGCTCAGGAGTTTCCTCATAGAGCGTTTCCACAGCCGCCGACTTTCCAGCCATCACCTTTTCCACACCGGCCCCCCGACGATATGGATGACGATGACCAATGACGGTCATCGCTTAGATATGTGCATCATTCTATTTCTTTCTTCATGTGTATGCATTGAGGACAATGCACATTTCTAAGTTTAGGGGGGTGCTTTGATTCCTGTTGTTTTTTTTTTATTTGTTTGTTTGTTTTCCTTATTTTGTTTGGTTTGTCTTGACTTAGAGTCTGTTTAGTTTTGAGTGTCTTAAGTTGTATTACGAGTCAGTTGAGGCCAATGATGAAAAATTGAGTTGACTTGTGGAAAATTTTAAAATTTTCATGTTTTCATGTTGCTATTGAGTTCTCACATATTCATGCACTAGAGACCATGACCATTTGATTAATCAATGAGGAATTGAACGAACACAAAAATGGTATAGGCGATTCTTGATAATTTGGGCCTTTATTCATTTATAGAAATTTGCCATAGTAGCCCCTTTGAGCTTAAGTATAAAAGAACGAGGATTGAATTGTTTGCAATACCTTTTAGAATCTCATTCAAATTTTTTTTTGATATTACCATGGTTTTCAGATGCAATCTGAGCATATTGGCCAAATCATGCAAATTATTTGTGAATTGAGAGTAGTATAGAACTTACTATAGTGACCTTTGAGGTGAAATACAGACATATGTGGCTTAGGAATGATTTAGGCAAATTTTTGATCGTTTGAGCCTTTGAAGCCACCAAATGACATCATTTTATCTTTAGTTACCATATTGAGCTTAATACAAATCGAATGGCATGTGTTTAGGCACATGAATAACCCCATTCGGCATCGTTTCAAAATCCCACATCGACCACCTTGTTAAAGCTTATACACTATTTCATACACTCAAGTGAGTAAGACCCATATTGCACTTTAAAATTTCAAACATCCCCCATGTTCCTAATTGAAAAATAGAAAGGGGATAATAATGAAAAAATGGCATGGATGCATAAAAAATGGTGAAGAGGGGAAGAAATAAGTGAATTGAAAAGAAAAAAAAAATTGATGAATCATCAATAGAAGGAATCGAAATTGAGATGAGAGTGCGCAACATGGTTAATAATGCTTACTCTCTTGGTTTGAAATTCCTATCTTTTTATTGTAGCCATGAGCCAAAGCCTAATGTTACAAGCTTATTAAGACCTATTGACCAAGCCACATTTGTCTAATATACTAGTGGAGAAGGTTATGAATAGTGAACCTATGACACTCGAGAAACACTTGTAATAAACATGGTTTTGACATTCACATATGAGCATCTCATTACATAGTCTTGATGCATTGTTAGCATTTATCAAAGCTACACTCTGTTTTTGAACAATGCAATTTGAACCTATACCTTGCAAAGTCCTACTGATTTGTGTGAGTAAATAGCGCTTTGAATTAATGATTAAATGGAAATGGTAGCACACACACACTTGAGAATTCTTGACAAAGTGATATGCATGTTTGAATACTTCTGAGGCCTACACAATTGGAATGTTTTACAACTTTGTTTTGTGTGTCTTTTCGTGTCAGTTTTGTTTTGATTTGTTTTTGTTTTGTTTTTGTTGTTGTTTTGCTTGGGACTAGCAAAAGTTTAAGTTTAGGGGTGTCAGGATCGATTCCGGGGGTGGGTTGCCATTCCACACCCGAGTTCAACCAACTTGAGCTTCAATAGCTCGTGTTCTTGAAATAATTGCACCGAGAGATTATATCGAGTTCGGTTACAAAACCGAACGGAAGACACTCGACATAACCCGCTCTAAACCGATTAATCATTTGAAAGGTATTTTAAAGATATGCAATTAAAGTAAATAAACAAGCATTTGTTTATGGAAGTTCGAAGGTGGTGTAATCCTTCTACGTCTCCCATTCTTCCACCTCATGGAAGGATTCCACTAGAAGACTTTGATTTATACAATCCCGTTGTACAAACCCGATCCAGTTGGGAATTTCCCATCCAACTAGAACTCCTAGCAACTCAACTATGTATGTTCTTTAATGTCTCACATACAAAGACCTCTCATCGGTTGTGATAAATCATCAACCGGAACAATGGTATTCACTCTTCTATTTTAGCTCACAAATTCAATTAATAGAGTGAATACAAAGGCACAAATGATTCCATAATGAATCTGATACAGCAAGGTAAGAGGTGCCAAAGTTTTGAGGAGTGTTCTTCATTTAGCAGCTTTTGTCTTTTAAGTTCCTCAATTGAATCCCAAGTGGGTTTGCTTTGGAAGGCTTTGATTGATCTTCAATCAGCTGTTATTGAGCTTCCAAATCATGTATATATAGCCCCAAGTAATGATATATACATTAGACACAAGAATATGCCCGTTGGAAAAGGTTCTGCACCATTCCCGAGCTTGCAACGGTCATATTCTGGTTTCTAGGCTCTTTGTATTTCGGACCGGACTGACCGGATCAGCTTGGGCAGATCAGTCTGGCGGGATCAGCATGGGCAGATCAGTCTGGCCAGATCAGTCTGGTCCGGATCAGTCTGGACAGATCAGTCTGGTCCGGATCAGTCTGCACAATCAGCTTGATACAAAACAGATTGATAAACTTGCTCTTCTGATCTGTTGCTTGTAGCTCTTGATTCTTTGATTTCTGGGCAAAGTGATCAACATGAAAGTTGTATCCCTTTCTCTTAGCTTTCCACGGAATCAATAATCGCTCGGTTTTGAGTTTGTATGAGAGAGTTATGCTCGAAATACGAGGCGATGTTCCCTGCTGTCTGTTTGCTGGATGCAGCAGCACATGGCGTGACTTGCAGAAGCTTTTTGGCCATCTTAACGTCCGATTCAGTCTTTCACTTCCAAAGATGACTTGTATATCTTTGTCTTAGATTTCCAACCATACTGAATCGTTCCGTTCCAATAAGCGAGTTAAGAGTTATGGCCAACAGACTGACAGTTGCTTGCTGAAACAGCTCGATCTTGCAGGTGTCACAAGTGTCACATGGCGTGACTTGCAGAAGCTTTTTGGACATCTTAACGTCCGATTCAGTCTTTGACTTTCAAAGATGACTTGTAGATATTTGTCTTAGCTTTCGAATCCATACTGAATCGTCCCGTTCCAATAAGCGACCTAAGCGTTATGCCCAACAGACTGACAGTTGCTTGCTGAAACAACTTGCTGTTTCTTCGCGGTACAGCTCGATCTTGCAGACGTCTTTTCTACTTGATAACATTCGAACTAGCCGATCGGTTGTGAAATATGACTTTTAGTATTTTGAGTTGGCTGTTCAATCTCTTTAGAAGCACGCCATTTCGATATCCGAGCTATTAGATATGATCGAAACAATCCGCTCTGCCAGGATTTCAGACTTGGTACAACTTGATATTTTCAAGCTACTTCTTTGTAATTCATCAAGCTTCTAAGTTATGATCTATGAACTGCACACTTGATGAAATATGTTAGCAACACAATAAAAAGTTTTGTTAACATCAAAACCAAGATTATTCGGGTTTCCAAAACCCAACAATCTCCCCCTTTTTGATGATCACAAAACTTGAATAAAAATATGAACATTAAAGCACAATGTTGCATAACAAGAGAAATCATATTTTTTAAACAACATATTTCTCCCCCTTTTTGTGTGAATAAAAAAGGAAGACAAATAAAATTTACTCACACTCAAGGATTGAGATTAAACTCTCCCCATTAATTTTAAAATGTTTGAAAATTTGAGCAAATGAGGGGCAAATGGGGTAGGCTAAAACAAATTAAAAAAATGCAATGCACATTAAATTTTTGAATAAAAAATAACCTCTTTTGATGATGAATGAAGTATACTTGGCAACAAGTTTGAATTTCTTGACAAAACTCAACAATGTCCATTTCATCTTTCTGCGGTGGCAGCACATGAGTCAACTTTGCAGAATAAACTGTATCTCATCGTGAAGAATTAGGCTGCAAGACCTATACCGTTGCGATCCTCTATGAGTCTAGTTTGCAACGCAAAAAACGGTTTGTCCTTTGGACATCCGAGCAAGAAGTTATGCCAATTTTCCCAATGGAATTGATTTTTATGCTAAAAATTTTCATACACCAAATTTTGAAAAAATATGCTATGAAAATATTTTCATGCTTATGAAAAATTTTGAAAATGATTTTAAAAGATATCCGCTAAAAAATCGGTTAAAATGCTTTCCAAGAACAACCTGGCTCTGATACCACTTGTCAGGATCGATTCCGGGGGTAGGTTGACATTCCACACCCGAGTTCAATCAACTTGAGCTTCAATAGCTCGTGTTCTTGAAATAATTGCACCGAGAGATTATATCGAGTTCGGTTACAAAACCGAGCGGAAGACACTCGACATAACCCGCTCTAAACCGATTAATCATTTGAAAGGCATTTTAAAGATATGCAATTAAAGTAAATAAACAAGCATTTGTTTATGGAAGTTCGAAGGTGGTGTAATCCTTCTACGTCTCCCCTTCTTCCACCTCATGGAAGGATTCCACTAGAAGACTTTGATTTATACAATTCCGTTGTACAAACTCGATCCAGTTGGGAAATCCCCATCCAACTAGAACTCCTAGCAACTCAACTATGTATGTTCTTTAATGTCTCACATACAAAGACCTCTCATCGGTTGTGATAAATCATCAACCGTAACAATGGTATTCACTCTTCTATTTTAGCTCACAAATACAATGAATAGAGTGAATACAAAGGCACAAATGATTCCATAATGAATCTGATACAGCAAGGTAAGAGGTGCCAAAGGTTTGAGGAGTGCTCTTCATTTAGCAGCTTTTGTCTTTTAAGTTCCTCAATTGAATCCCAAGTGGGTTTGCTTTGGAATGCTTGGATTGATCTTCAATCAGCTGTTATTGAGCTTCCAAATCATGTATATATAGCCCCAAGTAATGATATATACGTTAGACACAAGAATATGCCCGTTGGAAAAGGTTCTGCACCATTCCCGAGCTTGCAGCGGTCATATTCTGGTTTCTGGGCTCTTTGTATTTCGGACCGGACTGACCGGATCAGCTTGGGCAGATCAGTCTGGCCGGATCAGCATGGGCAGATCAGTCTGGCCAGATCAGTCTGGTTCGGATCAGTCTGGGCAGATCAGTCAGGTCCGGATCAATCTGCACAATCAGCTTGATACAAAACAGATTGATAAACTTGCTCTTCTGATCTGTTGCTTGTAGCTCTTGATTCGTTGATTTCTCGGCAAAGTGATCCACATGCAAGTTGTATCCCTTTCTCTTAGCTTTCCACGGAATCAATAATCGCTTGATTTCGAGTTCGTATGAGAGAGTTATGCTCGAAATACGAGGCGATGTTCCTGTTGTCTGTTTGCTGGATGCAGCAGCACATGGCGTGACTTGCAGAAGCTTTTTGGCCATCTTAACGTCCGATTCAGTCTTTCACTTCCAAAGATGACTTGGAGATCTTTGTCTTAGATTTCCAACCCATACTGAATCGTTCCGTTCCGATAAGCGAGCTAAGAGTTATTGCCAACAGACTGACAGTTGCTTGCTGAAACAGCTCGATCTTGCAGGTGTCACAGGTGTCACATGGCGTGACTTGCAGAAGCTTTTTGGACATCTTAACTTCCGATTCAGTCTTTGACTTTCAACGATGACTTGTAGATCTTTGTCTTAGCTTTCCAATCCATACTGAATCGTCCCGTTCCAATAAGCGACCTAAGCGTTATGCCCAACAGACTGACAGTTGCTTGCTGAAACAGCTTGCTGTTTCTTCGCGGTACAGCTCGATCTTGCAGGCGTCTTTTCTACTTGATAACATTCGACCTAGCCGATCTGTTGTGAAATATGACTTTTAGTATTTTGAGTTGGCTGTTCAATCTCTTTGGAAGCACGCCATTTCGATATCCGAGCTATTAGATATGATCGAAACAATCCGCTCTGCCAGGATTTCAGACTTGGTACAGCTTGATATTTTCAAGCTACTTCTTTGTAATTCATCAAGCTTCTAAGTTATGATATATGAACTGCACACTTGATGAAATATGTTAGCAACACAATAACAAGTTTTGTTAACATCAAAACCAAGATTATTCGGGTTTCCAAAACCCAAAAAGGGGGTTTGATAAGTGTATTTTATACACTTATATTTCTTCTTATTTTGCATGGTTTAGTGCTAGTTTTCGATCAGAATTACGCTTTTGGTTTTGTTCGGTGTTGTTTTGCAGGAATCCAGGTAATTACATGTTTTGTGGACTAAAAGGGTGCAAATGGAGGAAAGAACGGATGAATTGAAGTCAAAAATCTACACTTTCAATCAAAGCAACAGGCGTAATTACGCCTGTTTTGAGGCGTAAAGACGCCTAAGCCACGGCAAATCAGATTTTGAAGGATTTCATGTGGCGTAACTACGCCTTATTTAGGCGTAACTACGCCTAAGCTACGGCTTTGTGATTTTATTCAGGCGTAAAGACGCCACTTTGTAGGTGTAATTACGCCAGTCACGCGGGAAGCCACACTTTTTGACACATCGACATGCGTAGTTACGCCAGTTTGGAGGCGTCATTACGCCTGATGAATTTTGGATTTTTGGACTACTTTCCTTATTTGATGCACGAGATTTTAAAGGGGGATTCACCAAGGCACAAGGGGATATTCAGACTTAGACATTCAGATATAGAGAGAAGGGGGCTAGGGTTGAAGGAAGAGGAAAATAACGACGACGGCTCGGAGCAAAAAGTAGAGATTTCATCACGAGACGGCAGCGTTATTCGGAGATCGAAGAATAGCGTCCAATTCGTTTTGTATCTCTAAATTTTTAACAGTTTTTATGGGTTATTTAAACAATATACATCCGCGATGTGTTTTCCTATGTCATGTTCACAATTCCCTATCCAGTGTGATAGATCACAAACAAATATGATAATTCAATCAATGGCCAGTCAATTAAATTGCATCCAGAGCAAGAAAACACAAATAAACCATGTGATAAATCCTAATATATAAATCAATCAATCCAAAACATAATATCCAACCAAGCTACGTCTTTCCCTTAGAAGGAAGGGATTAGTTCATCCTATAATTGATAAAAGCACATAGACATGTCTGAAAAATTCATAAAAGAACAAAAGTAAGAGATACAAAACGATATGGAAGCAATTCTTCGTCCTCAGATGAAAGCCACCTTCTTTTTGTGATGACATCTTTGCCCTTGGAAGAGTAGCTGCCTTCTTAATATGTTATCCCCTCAGACGAATGTCAAAAGTCCCTAGGTTAGGCCACCTTTTAAACCCATGCGTCAACCAATTTTTAATGGGCTGGACTCGTGCAGTGGTCGGTTTCTATGAATCAGCGATTGGTCGCCGCGTTTTAATTTTCAGAAATTTTCATTTGGCGATCGATCACCATTTTTGTAGCTATCGATTGCCGCATTTCATAAATTGTTCCCAAGCTACGACCCTTAGAGATCGGTCGCTGGTTTTGGGGAGATCAATCTCTGTATCTGGCGATCAGTTTCTGTAAATCAGAGATCACTCTCTGTTTCAACATTGTTGTTTGCTCATTCATTCCCTCTTTCCTTTGCCTCACCTTGACTTTGTTCCACTCTCTTCTTGCTTTTCATGCTCTTTTCATCATGATATCCCTTATCTTTACCTGGATTCCTGTAAACACAAAACATGCACAAAACGCATAATTCTGATCGAAAAACTAACATAAATCCAAACAAAATCAAAGAAGTAATAAGTGTAAAAACGCACTTATCAGGAGCAAACCAACAACGTACCACGCCAATCTTTCTATCCATTATTTGAGTGAGAGGAAACAACTGAAATATTGTGAGTACTGGGAAAAAAATATCGCCATTTTTGTAGCGATCGATCGCTGCATTTCATAAATTGTTCCCAAGCTACGGCCCTTAGAGATCGGTCGCTGGTTTTGTGGAGATCGATCTCTGCATCTGGCGATCAGTTTCTGTAAATCAGAGATCAATCTTTGTTTCAACATTGTTGTTTGCTCGTTCATTCCCTCTTTCCTTTGCCTCACCTTGACTTTGTTCCACTCTCTTCTTGCTTTTCATGCTCTTTTCATCCTGATAGCCCTTATCTTTACCTGGATTCTTGTAAATATAAAAACAGACACAAAACACATAATTCTGATCGAAAAACTAGCATAAATCCAAACAAAATCAAAGAAATAATAAGTGTAAAAACGCACTTATCAGGAGCAAACCAACAACGTACCACGCCAATCTCTCTATCCATTATTGAGTGAGAGGAAACAACTGAAATATTGTGAGTGCTGGAAAAAAAGATCGCAAGTCTAACAAAAAAATACGTAATGGTTTAATTCTTTCACAAAATAGTAGTAATAGATTAAAAATGTGAAAAAGGGTATTTTAGGATTATCAAATTATGAAAGGCTATATTTAAAACTATTTAATAAATAATGTTATTTTTAAAAATATGAGATTAAGTTGGGTTATATTCCTTAAATTCTCATAAAATTTTTATATCATCCATATTTAAAATAATTACACATTTTGTTTACACACATTTAAATATCAAAATTTATTAATTTAAGATTCTAACTCTGAGACAATATAGATAATAATCAATACACAAGCATGAAATATAAACTTTCTAATTAATTTATTGTACGATTTGAACTTAAAAGTGGAGTACAGAATTTAAAAATCACTGGAAAAGCCATTTAAAATATTTTCCATTGAGAAGTGCTGACCCTCAAGCATGTTATATAAGCCATCATTTGTGTTTAGTGCATATAATGAGTTATAAGCACTTCCCACTATAAAAATGTGTCATGCTACCGTAGACACACCGTAGACACAGTTTCATATTATATTCAATTTATAAATATAAGATTGCAATAGTAATATTAGATAGTGGGAACGATGAATAATAAAAAAACAAGATTTCATTCGGATGAAAAGATATGATCGAGAGGAAAAATGATTTAAACTATAAAACATATATAAACGTTGGACTTGAGCGAGAAATTGAAATCCATCCATTTAGTTTCAATCCAAACACAACATTATTGCTTCTACAGGGGAATTAATATTTCTTCTTCTTGTCATCAATTTCTTCGACGAACTGGTTGAAATGGAGAAACGCTACTAGAGTTATATGTAATCGTAACATCTCACTGTGATTGAAAAAGAAATTTTATAGAACTGTCATCAGACTTGCAATGTTGCATGGGACGAAATGCTAGGCAACAAGAGAAATAACATACAAAAGATAAGTGTGACAAGATGTGTAAACTACGTTGGATGTTTACTAAGACAATAAGAGATAGTAAAAACATCCAAGCTGAAGTAGGTAAGACTTGTATAGAAAAGAAGATGCAAAAAATCTCTTACACGGTTTTGGTCACGTACGACATAGACCCAATAATAAACAAGTACATCGAGTATAGTCAATAGATTTTTTGCCCTTTCACAAGAGCATGTTCTGAAATGATCAAACAAAGTATTAAAACCAAATGCAAAGATAAGGAAGCAGAAATAATATTCACACATATTTGTTTATGAAAGTTTAAAGGCACAAATCTTTTTACGTCTCTCATTCTTCCTCAGAATGGAAGATTCCATTGGAAGACTTATTAATACAATTCCTTGTACTAAACCACTTCTGTCACCTTACGACTGAAACTCCTAGCATCTCAACTTAACTGCTCCCCAATAGTCTAACTCATCTCAGCTCTCATAGTATTCAGACACAAGTCTGACTATTATACAAATTACTCTCGTACAAAAGCTCTGTAAACCCGTTACAAGTTAAGCGAAAATTAAAGATAATCAAGCAAAGCACGTATAACTAGAAGTATAGATTTAGAATTAAGGTGTTTTGAACCACAACACTTTGTATTCGATTAAGGGTGAAATATCTAATTACAAATACATACATGTAGACGGGATGCACATATATATATAACATACATATGTATCTAGATACATAACATAATGTACAAGAAAACAAAGACAGAAATCCTCCACTATACTAGAACCTATCAACCACCACTTCCCTCACCTCATCTCATTTTTGTTCTTTCTCCTCCACCATTTTCGAAATTTCCTACTTGTTCTTCCTTTGATCTTTAAAAATTGAGCAAAAGCCACATGCAAGATGAGTTTAAGGAGAACAAGCATAGCATTTGAAATGGTGGAAGTTTGAAGCAATAAATCCAAGAGGGCAGCAGCATTGGGAATGGATTTCAAGCTTGAGTTGATTTTGGTTACTGAATTGTGTTCAAATCTTCAAGCTACTAGAATATATAACACCATTCTTGAGTTTTAGCAAATTGGATTTATGTTTAAGTTTCGAATTATGGTGCAAATACATGAGAATTGTAGTGAAATGGTTGCTGTCAAAAGTGTTCTGTAGATTTCAATACATGTATAGTCTGTTAATTCGATTTTTATGCATAGTTGTGTTTCGAACTAGGTGCTGATGTCTAAATAAAAGTTGTAGATCTATCAGTCAGCTTTGATTTGACACTGGATTTACAACACTTGGAGTTTAGATGAAAAATTATGATAATTTTACTAAACTGTGTACAATTTGAATTTGCATGTACATGCAAGTGCACATGCAGTAGGTTCTTCAAAATTCTAGGAAGAATGTGTTTTGAATTTGATGTTGATGTCAAAATAAAAGTTGTAGTATGTTAAATTAGCTTAGATTTGATAGTAAATTTACTTAATCTGGAGTTATTATGCATGAGTTATGCTAATTTTACATAAGGTGTACAATCTGAAAAAATGCTTGTATAAGGGTTGAACATGCAGTGAGTTCATCGAAAATCTGGGTAAAATGAGTTATGAATTAGGGATTATGATATGAATGAAAGTTCTAGTATGAGTTATCTTTAATGGCCACAAGAATTACTTAATTTGGAGTTCATGTGAAAAAGTTATGCTAGTTTTACTAAAGGGTGTCTAATATGGAAACAATGTGCATACGATTTTACAAACCAGACGTGGTTTGCTAAATATGTGTCTCAAGATGAATCAACTAGCTTAAACTCATAAAAGATGAAATGTAGTATGTTGAATTACTTGAATTTCCCACTGGAATCAGCAATTTTGATATCATATGAATGAATTAAGATTTTTCTACGAAAATGGGTCAAACTGGAAATGAAAGTTTTCCCATGTTATGCATGAGTCATGTTTAAACTCATTTTGCCTTTAGGTAAATGACCGAATGTGGACAAGTGTTGAACATATGAAATGTTTCATTTTGAGTTAGTTTTTAAACTAAACTGGACCCATATAATTTGGTTAATTGTCGGAAAGGTTATAAGCCAATTACTATGAGCATGTAAGGTGAAATTTTAGAAATTTGCTATGGGTCAAGATTTGGATAAGTAAACTGATAAATATAGACTATTTGAATGATTTTATAATCAGATTATTATATCCCGAGGTCAACTTGAGGAATACAGTTCTTGGTATTTATTATCTCGGTTGATGTACGTAGAAACCAGTTCTATCACGATGTCTAACAAAGACATGTGATGATCGCTGTGTATGATTTTATTGTCATTACTTGACTTATATATGATATTTGGTGATATTGAGATGCATTACCAGTTGTGTATTGATGTGCAAAATAAAATGATATGATATTTGTTAACACACAAAGATTTAGTTAGTCACATCAACCCACTAGACATATCATGTTGATCATAGCGAATCTTTGATACATGTATGATCCTTATTGATACCTACGGTATGGTGTCATGGGGACGTTAGGCACACAACTGATTCAGTTTATGTAGTAATAGTAACGCCAAGTGTGTCGCCATCCTAGATCGAATTATATTGTTGATGATCATTCCATGGACTCCTGAGATTCTTATATCTTGAGATTATTGCACATGTACATGCATTGCATTCATGCACAACATGCATCACATGGCATTTTGTTTTATATCATGATTTATATTGGTTTTTCGTACTGGGGTTACTGACCCCATGGTGGGGGTTGTCATGTCTTTGTGTGTGTGCATGTCAGGTATTGTTATTCCCAGAAGTTATATGATAACTGAATTATAATCAGATTACAATTTTGATCGAAAAATAAAATATACTGTAAACTTACAGCAGTAGTATATAAATACTATTTGAAATGTGGAACAATTCTGGACGAGGCCACAGCAAGCCGTGTGCCCGTAAACTCAAATTTGCCCGCCTTAGCTTCTGGCCTCCTGGACAAGTGAGTTCCAAGGTACAACGCCCAATCACCTCTGGTCGGATTGAAGCAAAACTCCGAGCAGACTACTTCGAACACTAGTAGTGTGCAGTACTCTCAAACAGTATGCAATGTATGAGTGAAGAATGATTTCGGAATGATGAAAACATATGGCTGAAGCAGCTTATATAGCTGAGCAGAAGACCACTCCAAAGGTCTCAGAATTAAGTGTAAAGTTTAATGGGGTAGATGAAAAGTCTCAACACTTAACATCAGATTAATATGGATTTAAGTCTCACACTTAAATCTGACGTCAATTCTGCAGGTAGGTGAAAAGTCTCAAACTTAATACTCAGCAGAATATGAAAAGTCAGGTAGATGAAAAGTCATTTCAGAAATCCGTGTAGTAAAAAGATAGGACTGCCTTCGCGGCAGCAACACGCGCGACGCGACGCGGCGAGACGAGATGAGCCGAGCCGAGTGGAGCGGACGGACGGACGGCGCGCGAGGGGCACCCATCTTTACTACTTAACTACACTCTATTGATTTGTATCTCATTATAAACAAACCATAAGTGTCTCAATTACTCAATGTGGGATTTCTTTAGCCTAATTGATTATTCATAATTAACTTACCATAATTTTTGTTCTCGTTAACAAAATAAAACATAATTATAGGGCTCTTAATTATTAACCCAATAATACAATTTTTATTAATCCAACAATCCCCCACATGAATGCAATATGGTGAAAAAATTACACAATGCACCTAGATGAAGATTTGAGAGTACTTTGAGAATCCACTGCATCAGGATATATGGTGATTAACCTTGAACCTTCCTTAGTAAAGTATCATTGGATATACTTGTCAACCATTGGACGTGATGCCTTGAACTGTTCGACATTTTATGTATAACTAGAGAACAATACTCACAGAGCTTCATCTCCACACTATTATTGGTTCTTTCGTTGTTGTCATTTTGGCCCTGGACTGCCTTGGATGTTTCACTGAATGCTCTAGTGTGATGTCCAGAAATTACTGGTATTAATCCCGGTGTGGCAATAATCCTTAATGGATTTTATTTGTGGCAATTAGGAATTAATTGCGGTTTTGGGTCTCCCGAGGTTGTTAAATCGGGCAATTGGGATCGTTGGATCCAAAGGTTGAGGTTGTATTCTCATTTTGGTGGAAAACCTATGAGTTGGGTTTTTGGTGGGACTTGGAGTCCGGGGTGCTTTATGTTGGGGCTGGTAGGGGGATTTGATGTTGGAGAGAGAGTTTTTGAAAACATATGATTTTTAATGAATCATGATGTATTTGTGGAGGTATCGGTATTTCGGAGCATTTTTGCTATATATACCAAATGGACTCGGGATTCCATCATTCGGAATCCATTTCCTCTCCTCTCTCCCCTCTCCTGCGATAACCCATCCCCAAACCCTTTTCCCCTTCCTCCTTCAAGGAAAATCGACGGAGGCTCGATTTAGGAGCCGGATTCTTCGAAGATAAGTTGGTAATCTCCTTCCCCTCGCTTTTATCTTCGTTTGGTTTGTGATTTTGTTGGTTTTGGTTGAGTTTTGGGTTTAGTTTGGTTTGGGTGATTTTGTTGAAAATCATAAAATCTTTTGGGTATGTTTTATTTTGGGTTGAGCACTCTTGTTGGAGGTCCTTGTGTGTGGATTTGTTGTGGTTTTGAGTTGGGAGGAGTTCGGGTGTGATTTATGGAGGTTTCAAGCTCTTAAAAATGGTGTTTTTCGGGTTGCAGGTCGCGGCGATCGATCACCCGTTTTTGGCGATCGATCGCGCGCAAGCAGTAGGCTTTTCAGCAAGGTGGCGATCGATCGCTACTTTTGGGCGATCGATCGATCGCCAAGGGGCTAGCGATTGATCGCCCGGTATAGCGATCGATCGCCAGCAAGAGTTTTGTGTTTTTCTTGGCTTTTTAGTGGGATTTTGGATTTGCGACTTAAATGGTCGGCTTCCGGGGTAATGTTCACATTCCAATGGGAATGCTAGGCTTTTAAAATGGTTTGGTTGGAGCCAAGTTATTTAAACGGAACCCTCGGATGAGTTTTGGCTATCTTTTGGACTTTTTAAATGGATTACTTTTGGGTTTTATGCATGCTTAGCCGGAGGGCTTTTGTTTTGGTAATCGTCATGGATTGACGATGGTTTTGAGGTTTGCCAACGTGCGTGGGCACGTGAATGCATGCTTTTTCTTGATTGTGAGTTGTTTATGTGTTTTAGCACATATTTCTTGAGGCATGGAACTCAAGCAAGGTTTGGCTTGGACTACGGAACTAAAGGTACGTATGACGTACGAGCATAGCCTATTATGATATCGCAAATGTAACATGTATGGTATGTGATAATTGCATTAAAGGGGCATTGGAACACATGGTGTGTGATAATTGCATCATATGGACATTGGTATACATGGTATGTGGTAATTGCATCAAATAGGTATTGAAATGCATGATGCATGATATTTGCTATAAATGGATAACGATATGTATGGTAAATGGTAATTGCGTCAAATGGTTATACATTGGGAACCATATGGTGCCGCCATTGAGCGAGCAATGATTTGGGATGCTGTCACCGTTGAGCGACCATCGGTTATGACGCCGCTATTGTTGAGCGTGCACGGGGTCTAGAATGCCGCTATCGCGGAGCGAACAACGAAATAGGAACATGGAATCATTGGTTAGATATATGTGAGATCTACGGTCTTTTATATATTGATTTTACCATATTGATTATGGAACTGGCATAATAGAATGGTATTAGTTAATCTATGTGGCGATTAACTGGCTTTGGGAATTTGATGAGTTTGATTATTTTGAGAACATGGACAATGCAGGGGATCCCGGATGAGGGTGTTACAATCCAGGGAGTATCATTTAAATTATGGCATTTACATTCTGTATTTGATTTACAATGTTATGATTATTGGATTGGTGGTATTGGTATGCTCACCCCGTGTGGGGGCTGTCTCTGTTGGGACAGGTGATACAGGTGCAGCAGTGGCTTTGGAGTTGAGCTCGGGTTGTTGATTTGAGGTACTTCCAGGATTGAGATACCAGAGCTGGTTGAATAAGTACGTAGACCCAGAGTTGAGATCGAGCGGTGCATGAGCGGTGCTTCCCGGATCGAAGTACCAATAACCGCCTTCGGTAGAGTATCTTATACATTAGATACACGTTTATTCATTGGGTACTCTCATGTGAGTACATTTTTACGTGTATATGGAATGTATAAATAGGCAATGACTTTCTCTCTTCATTTATTGTTTGCATGCGATTAGATACGGAATTGCTAAATGAACTGAGAGCATGTTAGTGTATTATAAGGGTGCATGCTATGTAAGTGATCTTAGTTGGGGAATTTGAATATTACGTGGATCAAATGCAAGAAATTTTCTGGACAGTATATGATGTTATACTTGCATATGGCTTTTCCCCCATGATAATATGATTGTATGCACTAATGGCATGGGTTAATACACTGTTAATGGGTTAAGGGCACGGGGGTCCTTACATTAGTGGTATTAGAGCAGTGGTTAGCTCTTTGGGGCTGTTGAGGGCCTAGGAACATGTTAATGGGAATCAGAAGCACATACTTATGCATGAGGGTAGTTAGTGTTGTGTGGCACAACTATATTGCTTATGTGCGTTTATGATATGTGTTCATAATTGGATTATGTTGTTGCTAACCATGGTGGTTGCAGGGTCATATGAGACATGTATTATGCATTACGGTTGCATATATATATATCGGAGTGATGATTTTAATGCTTTGCCGCTAAATGTTGAAGTGATGGTAAAATTCCGCATGTCACATTTGAAGTTAGGTGCATTAAAATACACTCATGGCGATGTTTATTGGAATACGGGTTATGCATTACGGTTGCATGCATGGCGTAGCGATGTGAATACTTGCCGCTTCATGGCGTAGCAATGTGAATACTTGCCGCTGTCATACCGTAGCGATGAGAGAATATTTGTCGCTGATATGAAGCGAAGAACACGATCGCTGTCATATCATAGCGAGGGATATTATTTTCCGCTGGTATTGTCGAAGCGAGGGGTATTTCCGCTGTCATGTAAAGCGAGGGGTATTTCCGCTGTCATGATTAAAACGAGGAGTAATGGTGCCGCTGTCGTACCGTAGCGATGAGAGAATATTTGCCACTGATATGAAGCGAAGAACACGGTCGCTGTCATATCATAGCGAGGGATATTACTTGCCGCTGGTATGTCGATGCGAGGTAGCGATGAAGATATTTGCCGCTCATATGAAGCAAAGAACACGACCGCTGTCATATTATAGCGAGGGATATCATTCCGTTATTCTATTGGCGATGGTTCATGCCGCCGGATATTTATGGCGATGGTTTATTCCGCTATTCTGTTGGCGATTGTTCATGCCGCCGGGTATTAATAGCGATGGTTCATTCTGTTATTCTATTGGCGATGATTTATGCCGCCGGGTATTCTATTGGCGATGGTTTATGCCGCCGGGTATTCTTAGCAATGGTTCATTCCGTTATTCTATGGGCGATGATTTATGCCGTCGGGTATTCACAGCAATGGTTCATTACGCTATTCTATTTGCGATGATTTATGCCGCCGGGTATTCTATTGACGATGGTTCATGCCGCCGGATATTTATAGCGATGGTTTATTCCGCTATTCTGTTGGCGATGATTCATGCCGACGGATATTGCATAGCGACGGGTCATTTTGCTACATCTATGGCGATGGTTCATACCGCCAGGTATCATATAGTGATGGTACATTCCGCTACATCTATGGCGATGGTCCATACCGCCGGATATCTATAACGATATTTTATGCCGCTGACTCTATGACGAGGGATCATACCGCTGAATCTATAGTGATGGGTCATACCACTATGTGCGTAGCACTGGATTATGCCGCCTACGAGCGATGAGTGCTGCTTGTGTACCGCTGTTGGACGACGGAGACAGGCATTCCGCTATCTTGTTAGCGATGAGGTATGGCTCATTACAGTTTATTTAGCATTATTATAGATATCATGTGTTGATTTACATATGCCGTCATGTGTTTGGCGATGAGACTATGGATGTCGTGTATCGACATGTACCGTCATATGTTTGACGATGTTATTTGGATGTCATATGTTGACATGCACCGTCATGGAATGACGATGACATAGTGGATGTCTATGTGGACGCGTGGCGTCGTTTCGATGAATAATACATTCATGTTTATGTATTTGGTTGTATGGTTTGAGTGCCTATGGTGAGCACATGGTAGTGTCTGGGTCACTAGTTGACGAGACCAATATGCCGAGCAGGTTGCTCGAAGAATTATTGGGTGCACCGTACGAGAATTGTACCGCAGCACATATTTGAAGTATATATTGTACAAGTAGTGGTACATTTGGGTATACTCGCTGGGATGGCTTAGGCCAAGTGATTTGGTGGTAAGAGTAGTCATTGAGGAAACTACTGGCTTGTTGTTGTGATGTGTGTTAGGCATGGGCACACCCACCCTGAGGGTGTGGAATAATTCCTAATGGATTTGGATTGTAGGGTCTTCCTACCTTAACATCATCTTAATAACATATTAGGGTTCCGGTTGTAGCTTTGAGCTAATAGAATTACAGGCCAAAAATGAAATTTCAAAACTTAATAATTACATTCCCAAAAACGAATGCTAACATTATAGGTTTACACTACTCCTAGAGTAGAGACTATCAAAATCCTGTATCCTATATTCTTTCATGCTCCTTTTCGCTCACTACCTCAACCCGACCCTTAGCCCTTCAGTCCAAAAGTGTACCTACAGGAACAACCCATCATGAGCATATACATCGTTACTTAACATCATAAGGTAATGGCATATAAATAAATGCATGAAAGTAATTGGTAACATATACTTCCTGGTTAATCGTATTAACCCTCTTTGGTTGTCCCTGTTTCATAATCATGCATGTAATCATTAGTTCTTGACATAAATGATTAAAATCATACTTCGCATATATGCTCATAATCAACAATGTTAATTAGAAATGGGACTGTCCTGGTTCTATTATGACAGCGGCACATTTGGCCCCCTCGCTCGACATAAGGCGGAATTGTGATACCCCTCGCTACGCCTTGATAGCGGATGTATCTCCTCGCTTAGCGGAGTATGATACCCCTCGCTACGCCTTGATAGCGGATGTATCCCCTCGCTAGTTATGTGAGCGGCAAGTACCTTCCTCGCTTGCCCATAATAACCACCGGACATTCAACCATTCTTAATAACATAGTTTAATATTCATCATAAACATCATAGCATCTTATAGACATCATCATCTTGTAAAACATCATCATCTTATAAATATCATCATCTTATAACATCATCATCTTATAGCATCATCATCTTATAGCATCATCATCTTATGAACATCATAACAAAATATAATAGTAAATGTACGAAATCTTAGTTAAATAAACTTGCTGGTTATTCGTTAACTTCTTTTTGTTGACCCTGATTCACATTCATGCATATGGGCATCTTACCCTATCGTATGGTATCTTACCATATCATAAACATCGTATGGCATCTTACCATATGGGCATCTTACCCTTTCATAAACATCGTATGTCATCTTACCATGTGGGCATCTTACCCTCTCATAAACATCGTATGTCATCTTACCATGTGGGCATCTTACCCTTTCATAACCATCGTATCATTATTAAACATCATATAAACATCATCATCATAAACTTACTCATCATAACATCATCGTAAACATCTTGTCATCTTTATTCATCATACACGTCATCATCATAAACTTACTTATCATAATCATCGTCATAACATCGTAAATACTTATGCAATCATAGCATGATCATAGTATAGGAGTATGGTTTATCGTCCGATGCCCGTACGTCTCTTACGTACCTTAATTCCCAAAAGTGGAGAAGTTGGAGAACTTTATCTCCTCGATGTTGTGGGTACCTGGGATGGTTCTACACAACCATACAAATCGATATTAGAAGCTAAACAATAGCCAAATACCAAAAATTCAACAAAAATCATCATTTGCCATGTTTAAAACAGCGGTGATCGATCGCTGCACGAGGCGATTGATCGCCTCACTTTTTGCCTTGCGGCGATCGATCGCTTCATTTGAGGCGATCGATCGCCTGCTGCGTAAAATGGCTACTGGCC
The DNA here is from genome assembly GCA_907163345.1 of Haberlea rhodopensis. Lineage (NCBI taxonomy): Eukaryota > Viridiplantae > Streptophyta > Magnoliopsida > Lamiales > Gesneriaceae > Haberlea > Haberlea rhodopensis. Next base: position 1,696,643 of record CAJQUN010000061.1, read on the forward strand.
TTCGGCGATCGATCGCCTCATTTCAGGCGATCGATCGCCACCTGCTGGTGCGCGATTTTTCGCCATTTTTGAGCATTTTTCAAGCTCCATCTTAAACCATTCGAACCCAAACTTTCCTACAACAACAACAACATCATAACCCACTAAAACCCACATAAAACACTTCAAAATCATACCCCAAACATATAAAACATATACCCAAAACAAACCCACATAAATCATCAAAAACTAACCCATTTCAACACCAAACATCATAAAAACTTTAGGAAGGGTTCCATACCTCTTGAAGACTCCAAATCTTAACCAAGATCTCAAAAACAAAGATTTTGTGGAGCTTCCTCCTTCCTCCTTTGAAGAATTTCGAAAATGGGTAAATGGGAAGGGTTTTGGGAATGAATTGGGGATTTTAGAGGGGAAAGGGTAAAGTGAATAAAGGTAGTGGGGTAAAGGGTATAGTGGGGTATATGGGTTAATTTAATTAGACTTGTACCCATTAATTAACATGATGTATAAAATACCACAACATGGTATTTTAAAAGCATTTTACAAAAATGCACTAAACTTCCACTAAAATCATACCTTCCTCATAATTAACATCTAAAACAAATAAATCATGTTAACAGCCCATTTTCTAACATGCATAACATGCACCCTGAAATGCAACCCCGGGTCACGCCTACCCTGCGACTAAGCATTTCAACATGATAACTAACTTCAACACATAAATCAATTATCAACATAATTCACCGTATAAACATAATTAATGCCTAGATTGTAATTAATTAATTTCGAGGACATCACATTACTCCCCTACTTATAAGATTTCGTCCTCGAAATTGCATGCACTTACCCCAAAATGAAACTAAACATAAATCACATACCAGATAATAGTTTCCGGGTAGTGCTGTACCATATGCCGTTCCGTCTCCCACGTAGCCTCCTCGACACCCCGACGATCCGCTAAACTTTGTCCATCGGTATAACCTTGCTTCGAAGTCTGCGATCCTCTCGATTCAGAATTCTGACTGGTCGTTCGACACAGAATACATCTGAACTCAACTGAACCTCTGAAGGCTGTAAAATATGAGACGGATCTGGTTCATACTTTCGCAACATAGAGACATGAAAAACATCATGAATACCAGATAAAGACGGCGGTAGAGCCAAACGGTAGGCCAAAGTACCGATACGCTGCAATAACTCATACGGCCCAACATACCTCGGGGATAACTTCCCCCGCGTACCAAAACGAACTACACCTCTGAAGGGTGAGATTTTCAAGAAGACCCTGTCTCCTACTTGGAATTCTAGCGGTCGTCGTCGCTTATTGGCATAGGCTGCTTGCCTATCCTGGGCCGATTTCATCTTTTGGCGTATCATCTTAATCTTTTCTTCCATATCCTTAATCATATCCGGTCCTCCGACCGCTTTACTAGTCAAGTCCTCCTAATACAGCGGTGACCTACATCGTCGTCCATAAAGAGCTTCAAAATGGACCATTTGAATGCCCGCCTGATAGCTGTTATTATAGGAGAACTCCACCAATGGCACTGCATCCTGCCATGGAGTATCAAACTCCAAAACACATGCCCTCATCATGTCTTTGAGCGTCTGAATGGTACGCTCTGTCCATCTGTCTGAGGGTGATAAGCTGTACTCAGTCTCACTTCTGTGCCCAAAGCTGCCTGCAGACCCTCCCAGAAATGTGAAGTAAACCTTGGGTCTCTGTCAGACACAATCGAGACTGGAACCCCATGCAACCTCACTACATCCCGTACATATAATTGGGCCATCTTTAGGTATGTGAAAGTCATACAGTAGGGGATGAAGTGAGCTACCTTCGTTAGCCTATCCACGATCACCCAGATCGCATCAAATCCAGAGGCCGTCCTTGGCAAGTGGGTCACGAAGTCCATAGATATGTGTTCCCACTTCCATTGGGGTACCTCTAAGCTCTTCAGCTCGCCACCGGGCCTCTGTCTTTCTGCCTTTACTTGCTGGCAGATCAAACATCTTTTAACAAAAGCGATCACATCACGCTTCATCTGTCTCTACCAAAACTGGCCACATATGTCCTTATACATCTTCCTTCCTCCTGGGTGGATACTGAACCGACTACTATGAGCTCGCTCCAATATTCCTCTACGCAACTCTGGTGTATCTGGGACTACCCATCGGTTGCCCAGTCTCAAGGAATCATCTTCTGTCACTCTGAACTTTGATGGCTGTCCTTGAAGTACTATCGATGACCATCTTTGAACCTCATCATCCGACCTCTGGGCTTTCCTGATAGCTTCAAATATGTTTGGCTCAGCCAACAAGGTTGACACTCGCACCGGCGACGTGTCCACAACAAAATCATAGCCCAGATGGCAGTAAGAAGTCATCAAAGCCGACAAACACATAGCATCCTCAGCAGTACTCTTCACTTTCCGACTTAAGGCGTCTGCTATCAAATTTGCTTTACCAGGATGGTACTCAATCTCACAGTCATAATCCTTGAGTAAATCCATCCATCTTCTTTGCCTCATATTCAGTTCCGCTTGGGTGAATAAGAACTTCAAACTCTTATGGTCCGTATAGATGGTAAACGAAGTACCATAGAGATAATGCCGCCAAATCTTCAAGGCGGAAATGATGGCCGCCAGTTCCAGATCATGAACTGGGTATCTGGTCTCATGAGGCTTCAACTGCCTCGAAGCATAAGCCACCACGTGCTTCTCCTGCATCAATACACAGCCCAAACCCTGTGATGCGTCTGTGTACAAGGAAAACCTCTTATTCTCAGAAGGAATCACCAACACTGGCGCTGTCGTCAAACGACGCTTCAATTCTTGGAAGCTTTCCTCACAAGCTTCGGACCAAAAGAATGGGACTCCTTTCTGAGTCAGCTGTGTCAGTGGCTTAGAGATCTTAGAAAATCCCTCGACAAAACGTCGGTAATAACCTGTTAAGCCAAGGAAGCTCCGTATCTCGGGTACAGAAGTGGGTGCAGCCCACTCCATCACAACTTCAACCTTCCTAGGGTCTACAGATATCCCGCTGCTAGATAAAACATGACCCAAGAACACTACACTGCTCAACCAGAACTCGCACTTGCTGAGCTTTGCATACAACTGATGATCCCTAAGGATCTGAAGTACTGTCCTCAAGTGCCTTACATGATCTTCTTCGGTCCGGGAGTAAATGAGTATATCGTCAATGAAAACAATGACGAACTGAACCAAATAGGGTTGGAACACCTTGTTCATCAGGCTCATAAAAACAGCTGGGGCATTCGTCACTCCAAAAGGGATGACTAGGAATTCATAGTGCCCACATCTAGTCCTGAAGGCTGTCTTCTGAACATCATCTTCTCTTACTCGAATCTGATGGTACCCCGACCTCAGATCGATCTTACTGTAGAGCCTCGTACCTTGTAACTGATCAAACAAATCGTCGATCCTCGGAAGTGGATACTTATTCTTCACTGTGGCTTTGTTTAGTTGTCTGTAATCGATGCACAGCCGCATCGAACCATCTTTCTTCTTAACAAACAAAACTGGCGCACCCCAGGGCGATACGCTAGGGCGTATATAGCCCTTATCAAGGAGCTCTTGCAACTGAATCTTTAACTCCCTTAGCTCCGCTGGTGCCATCCTATATGGGGCACGAGAAATGGCAGATGTCCCCGGTAGTAACTCAATCCCAAACTCGACCTCTCTCGTCAGTGGGAATCTGGGAATCTCTTCCGGAAAGACATCAGGATACTCCGCCACTACGGGCACATCCTCAACTTTTAATTCTTCCCTCTTCTCAGTAACATCAACAACATAGATGAGATATCATGTATGGCCCCGTTCCAACAACTGTGCCATCTTGACAGCAGATATCAACGGGATCTTAGAACGAGAACCATCCCCAAAGAATGTCCACTGGACTCCCATATCAGACCTGAATCGGACAATCCTTTGCCTACAGTTCACAGCTGCCTGACACATGTTCAGAACGTCAATGCCTACAATGCAGTCAAAGTCCGACATCCCCAGGGCAATCAAATCTGACCTTAGCTCGTTATCCTCAAAATAAATGAGGCCATCATAGACAATCTGATCAGTAATCATACTTCTTCCAGCGGGTGTCGAGACTACAAGAGGCATGGGCGACGGAGAAGTGCATATGTGGTGCCTTTCCACAAAACTTGTCGACATTTGCTGACATGCTGTAACACAAGGGTTAACAACAATACCCAAAAGCAGTTCATATAATACATCGTTAGAGAAACAAAACATGTTAGTACAACATCATATACTTCATATGCAACATATGCATAAAACATGTTTAAAAGTAAGAACCTAGCCAACTTATTGCTAAGGCTACCCTTCACTCATTCCCGGGTTCTCTAACCACTGCTCTGATACCACTAATGTAGGGTCTTCCTACCTTAACATCATCTTAATAACATATTAGGGTTCCGGTTGTAGCTTTGAGCTAATAGAATTACAGGCCAAAAATGAAATTTCAAAACTTAATAATTACATTCCCAAAAACGAATGCTAACATTATAGGTTTACACTACTCCTAGAGTAGAGACTATCAAAATCATGTATCCGATATTCTTTCATGCTTCTTTTAGCTCACTGCCTCAACCCGACCCTTGGCCCTTCAGTCCAAAAGTGTACCTACAGGAACAACCCATCATGAGCATATACATCGTTACTTAACATCATAAGGTAATGGCATATAAATAAACGCATGAAAGTAATTGGTAACATATATTTCCTGGTTAATCGTATTAACCCTCTTTGGTTGTCCCTGTTTCATAATCATGCATGTAATCATTAGTTCTTGACATAAATGATTAAAATCATACTTCGCATATATGCTCATAATCAACAATGTTAATTAGAAATGGGACTGTCCTGGTTCTATTATGACAGCGGCACATTTGGCCCCCTCGCTCGACATAAGGCGGAATTGCGATACCCCTCGCTACGCCTTGATAACGGATGTATCTCCTCGCTTAGCGGAGTATGATACCCCTCGCTACGCCTTGATAGCGGATGTATCCCCTCGCTAGTTATGTGAGCGGCAAGTACCTTCCTCGCTTGCCCATAATAACCACCGGACATTCAACCATTCTTAATAACATAGTTTAATATTCATCATAAACATCATAGCATCTTATAGACATCATCATCTTGTAAAACATCATCATCTTATAAATATCATCATCTTATAACATCATCATCATATAAGCATCATCATCTTATAGCATCATCATCTTATAGCATCATCATCTTATGAACATCATAACAAAATATAATAGTAAATGTACGAAATCTTAGTTAAATAAACTTGCTGGTTATTCGTTCACCTCTTTTTGTGGACCCTGATTCACATTCATGCATATGGGCATCTTACCCTATCGTATGACATCTTACCATATCATAAACATCGTATGGCATCTTACCATATGGGCATCTTACCCTTTCATTGGCATCTTACCATGTGGGCATCTTACCCTCTCATAAACATCTATGTCATCTTACCATGTGGGCATCTTACCCTTTCATAACCATCGTATCATTATTAAACATCATATAAACATCATCATCATAAACTTACTTATCATAACATCATCGTAAACATCTTGTCATCTTTATTCATCATACACGTCATCATCATAAACTTACTTATCATAATCATCGTCATAACATCGTAAATACTTATGCAATCATAGCATGATCATAGTATAGGAGTATGGTTTATCGTCCGATGCCCGTACGTCTCTTACGTACCTTAATTCCCAAAAGTGCAGAAGTTGGAGAACTTTATCTCCTCGATGTTGTGGGTACCTGGGATGGTTCTACACAACCATACAAATTGATATTAGAAGCTAAACAATAGCCAAATACCAAAAATTCAACAAAAATCATCATTTGCCATGTTTAAAACAGCGGCGATCGATCGCTGCACGAGGCGATTGATCGCCTCACTTTTTGCCTTGCGGCGATCGATCGCTTCATTTGAGGCGATCGATCGCCTGCTGCGTAAAATGGCTAATGGCCTTCGACGATCGATCGCCTCATTTCAGGCGATCGATCGCCACCTGCTGGTGCGCGATTTTTCGCCATTTTTGAGCATTTTTCAAGCTCCATCTTAAACCATTCGAACCCAAACTTTCCTACAACAACAACAACATCATAACCCACTAAAACCCACATAAAACACTTCAAAATCATACCCCAAACATATAAAACATATACCCAAAACAAACCCACATAAATCATCAAAAACTAACCCATTTCAACACCAAACATCATAAAAACTTTAGGAAGGGTTCCATACCTCTTGAAGACTCCAAATCTTAACCAAGATCTCAAAAACAAAGATTTTGTGGAGCTTCCTCCTTCCTCCTTTGAAGAATTTCGAAAATGGGTAAATGGGAAGGGTTTTGGGAATGAATTGGGGATTTTAGAGGGGAAAGGGTAAAGTGAATAAAGGTAGTGGGGTAAAGGGTATAGTGGGGTATATGGGTTAATTTAATTAGACTTGTACCCATTAATTAACATGATGTATAAAATACCCCAACATGGTATTTTAAAAGCATTTTACAAAAATGCACTAAACTTCCACTAAAATCATACCTTCCTCATTAACATCTAAAACAAATAAATCATGTTAACAGCCCATTTTCTAACATGCATAACATGCACCCTGAAATGCAACCCCGGGTCACACCTACCCTGCGACTAAGCATTTCAACATGATAACTAACTTCAACACATAAATCAATTATCAACATAATTTACCGTATAAACATAATTAATGCCTAGATTGCAATTAATTAATTTCGGGGACATCACAAGGATTGCATCGTAGTTGAGCAAGGACACTGGAATGTCCATTGTGCTTTGGTGTTTTAGAGATATGTTGGGTGATGACCCACAACTCTAATGGTTTGTACGGTATGGTATACCAGGATGGGACGTGTGTCACGTTGATAGATTGGTACAACCTATGGGGCCAGTGAACCGCTCGCCAGGTATTGTTGTAAGTGCTTTAGTGTGCTTGTGATAGCCATTATGCTGCTCGTTGGATTCGAGCTGGTTGAATCGTATGGTGATACGATGAGGGTTATGGTAGACTCTTGTAGTCTCTATGTGGCATGGTGATTGAGGTAGGGAATACCTCACGGGGACGTTTATACGTCAAGTGTTTTGAAAGACTTGTACCGGGACAACTCGATTTTGTTGGGGGTACCAACGTGAGTGTCAACAACTCGTTGTTAGCTCTGGTTGAGCATCCGTGCATATGGAATGCAACGGGAGTCACAATTGGATTTGTAGGATATAGCTAGTGGGGTAACACTACTATACTGATTTTATCTCTTGGAGAATTTGGATGGCACTGTCATGGAGACAGCTGATATCGATTGTAGGCTGATTATAAATCAGCCATGGTAAACATTACTGGTGTTGGACCGAGTAATGGATTTCTTACCTTTCGGCGAGGCGTTCGGGGAGACGTCTCCGAGGAAATGCTCGAAATTGTGGAGTACTATAGTATTAGTACAGAGCATCTTTAGGATGAGTATACATGGAGTATACGGGTTTCAGATTGGTAATAGTTGCAGGGATGCACTATTCTGAATCAGCCATCTTTTATTGGTTTCGGGATATGTTTTGATATAAATATATCCAAATTTTTCGAACGGCAGTTCGAAGTTGGAGGGTCATGAGTTCATGACATTTTTCCTTGTGAGGAAGGCGGTATTGTTATACCTATCGGTTGAATCTTTTGGGAGATTCGTTGTTTTGGTTCATGTGGTTTTGATGTTGGAATCACACCCTTTGGTTTTGTTTGTCGACCATCATTCTCCGTGGGGTGAGAATAATTAAGGTTTGACAGTTGGTTTTGGGATTGGGTATGATTGTAGATACCCGAGTCTATTGCTTTGTGTATGCATGTTGTGTTGGTGCATGGGCATGTATGCCGTGTGAGTATACGAATGCCAACTTTATTTTGTTCCTTGTTGAACGTCGGATTTTTATGCCTTGATGAATGAATCTCCGGTGAGATTGTGGCACCCTGAGATTGGTAATCTCGATGGCACGATATATGCTGAGAAATAATCGTGAGGTCCAGTTGACTTCCCCTGAGGAGGGATTGTCGTGTTTTGGGACCATGGTAATTCTTGCTGGTTAATTCGATAGTTTCCTTGTTTTAGGATTGTTGAATCCCAAGATAAACGAGGGATGGCCAGGATTCGGATTTGTTTAGTGTCATGATTGACACGTATGGCGGGAATGCAATCGATTGTCTTGCATGACCTCAGTGGAACCTGAGAATTTGTGGAGTCTTGATGGTGTGTCGGGACCAAGATATGATTTCTTGGAACACACCGGTGTAAACATCTTCTGAGATGTTCTTTGTGTGGATCGGTAACCGTCGGTTGCCCGACCCGTGTTTCAAGTGGTGCAACTACTCCTTTGGAGGAGATGGGGGTGGAAAGCAGGAACCGGGATTCCTGTGAGTATACTGTTGTATGCTAGTAGTCCTCATCATATCGATGTGTGTTAAGCATCGTGGGTAAGTGATGGAGATATCATGGGGAGATATCTATGTCAGGACCAAGGAGGATTTGGTTGATTTAAAGTTGTGGTAGACTGACTTCTGGGATGATTCGCATCGAGGTATGTTATTATCCTTTGGATTTTGTGTTGGTTTTGGCGTTTGCTTTATTTTAAAGCTTGGTGCGAGGTTGGTGTCCTCGCGGTTGTTAATTTGATTCTGATGTGGTTCAGAATCGGGGTTGTGGTTTTGTTTTGTTGTGTAGTCCTGGTGTTACGTGGAGTACACCGGTGCAAATTTCGAGGACGAAATTGTATTAGTGGGGGATAATTGTGATGTCCGGAAATTACTAGTGTTAATCCCGGTGTGGCAATAATCCTTAATGGTTTTTATTTGTGGCAATTAGGAATTAATTGCGGTTTTGGGTCTCCCGAGGTTGTTAAATCGGGCAATTGGGATCGTTGGATCCAAAGGTTGAGATTGTATTCTCATTTTGGTGGAAAACCTATGAGTTGGGTTTTTGGTGGGACTTGGAGTCCGGGGTGCTTTATGTTGGGGCTGGTAGGGGGATTTGATGTTGGAGAGAGAGTTTTTGAAAATAGATGATTTTTAATGAATCATGATGTATTTGTGGAGGTATTGGTATTTCGGAGCATTTTTGCTATATATACCAAATGGACTCGGGATTCCGTCATTCGGAATCCATTTCCTCTCCTCTCTCCCCTCTCCTGCGATAACCCATACCCAAACCCTTTTCCCCTTCCTCCTTCAAGGAAAATCGACGGAGGCTCGATTTAGGAGCCGGATTCTTCGAAGATAAGTTGGTAATCTCCTTCCCCTCGTTTTTATCTTCGTTTGGTTTGTGATTTTGTTGGTTTTGGTTGAGTTTTGGGTTTAGTTTGGTTTGGGTGATTTTGTTGAAAATCATAAAATCTTTTGGGTTTGTTTTATTTTGGGTTGAGCACCCTTGTTGGAGGTCCTTGTGTGTGGATTTGTTGTGGTTTTGAGTTGGGAGGAGTTGGGGTGTGATTTGTGGAAGTTTCAAGCTCTTAAAAATGGTTTTTTTCTGGTTGCAGGTCGCGTCGATCGATCGCCCGTTTTTGGCGATCGATCGCGCGTAAGCAGTAGGCTTTTCAGCAAGGTGGCGATCGATCGCCTCGCGCCAGTAAGTGTTGAGCCTTAAACGCATGGTTGAGTTTAATGCTTAATTTATCTCCGAATTATTTATGAGTTTTGATGATCAACAAAACTTGCATTTGTTGTACTAATATGTCTACTTAGTGTACAGGGTTAGATTGATAAATTGGTTGGGAAGACCAATGGAAGAGAACCCAAGTTATACAATAACATATGTGAGTTCATAGGACAAGCGGTGATTTTTATCAAGGAATCTATTGAGCTTGGATGAGAAGGAATGACATCTATGAACAACCAATTTAAGTGTTCAACATGTGTGGAATGATGTTGGAACAATTTCTTATGATGGGATGAAGACCCACAAACCAATGGTCCGTTGGTGGGAAAATTCGTATAGAAGCCAATTGGAGCGCAGTGCAATGTTTTGATTATATCTCTTGGATCGATGCTCCGAATAATGTGAATCCAAAGAGGTTGAAAAGCCAACTAAATATTATAGATTTCATATTCAAACATCTCAGTCCAATTCGGATTGCATCATGGATCAAAATGGCATGGAAGTCATAACAAGTGCAGATTGTAGCAAGGTTTGAGCGGCTGTAGAAATTTGGGCATAACTTCTTCATACCTTAATTAAATGCAATGAAATTTTGTCCACACCTAGATAAGAGAAAGAGCTACAACTTTCATGTTTACCGCGTTTCCCAGAAATGAGCTAAAGATGGTCGAATAGTGCAAAGTTTGAGAGTGTTGAAATCTGGCAGATCACCTCAGGCGATCCGGGCCATCACCTCAAGCGATCCAAGCCATGCGTGCACCATCGACCCAGGCGATGGCAGGCTGTGCGCCAGGCGATGGAATGGTCGCCCCAGGCAATCCAGAACAGTTCCTACGGCTTTTTTTCAAAGGGCGATCGCCCGAGGCGATGGGGACATCGCCTGAGGCGATCTGGACCAGATTTGAACGTTAGAACGTGGCGATGGAGATCGCCCAAGGCGATGGCCGAGGCGATGCACGCGTGATTCAAGCCTTATGTGTAGCAATGGCTAGTAGGAGCCTTGGTGGCCTCCTACACTATAAATATTGATGCTTTGGAGCATTTTGAAGACAAGAAACAAGCCTACAAACTTCTACAAAGCTTTGCTCATTCAATTTTTAAATATTTTTGCAATCTCCATACATTGTTGTTGTATTGGAGTTTGTAACTCATTCTTTTTGTTAGAGTCTTGTTGTCTTCGTGTGAGTACACCGTGAAGGTGTTTTGTTGAGTTTATTGTATCATCCAACACCAAAGCAAATTGGAAATTGTAAAGTCATCAACAAGTAAAGTTGGTGCATGTGTTGTGGCTATCCTTGGAGCCCTTAAGGCCAAGAAGACTCGTGAAGAGTGTTGGTAGCTCGTGAAGAGCTTTGTGTACTCATGAAGAGTGTTGTGCTCGGGAAGAGCTTTGTGAACTCGGGAAGAGTTGTATTGTGGCTAACTTGGAGCCCTCAAGGCCAAGACCATTTGTTCTAGTGGAACCTCGGTTGGAGGTTATCTAACCGGGAAGAGGAGACGTAGGCGATCATCGCCAAACTTCTATAACATATATCCTTGTTATTTACCGCTTTATTACATTACGCATTTATTTATTTGTTTACGTCTTTATTTCTTTTATTTATCGATTGACTTAAGCCTTCCGCAAGCGCAAACTATTTTATTTTGCAAACTCATTTTAAAAAGCTAAGTAGCCAAGGAATTTCATTCACCCCCCCCCCCCCCCCCCTCTTCGATTCCAACAAGTGGTATCAGAGCCATTTGATTTTTGTTTTAAATCAAAAATTTTATATGGCTAATCTAGCAAATATGTTTGCTCAAGGTCAATCGACAAATCGCCATCCGCTTTTCACGGGTGATAACTACGGTTATTGGAAGAATAGAATTTCTCTATACATCCAATCCGTAGATTATGATCTATGGAAAATTATTGTGAAAGGTCCACACATTCCTTTAAAGGAAGTTGGGGGAATAAGTGTTCCCAAAGAAATGGACGACTTCACAAGAGCGGATATGATTTTAATTTCGCAAAATGCTAAAGCTATTAATATTTTGCATTGTGCTTTAGATATGAAGGAGTACAACCGGATCTTGATGTGCTCCACCGCAAAGGAGATTTGGGACAAATTACAAATTTGTCATGAATGCACTAATCAAGTGAAGGAGACCAAGATTGATCTACTACAACTCAAATATGAAACATTTGAGATGGAGTCCGGAGAAGAGGTAGATTCGATGTTTAGGAGGCTCACCCAAATTATGAATGAGCTTGCTCAACTTGGAGAGAAGTACCCTCCAAAGCAAATATGGAGGAGAGCTTTAAGAGCCTTGCCAAAGGAATGGGATGCCAAGAGGACGGCCATCATCGAGTCAAACAAAGGAGAAAGTGCTTCCTATGACCTTGATGAACTTCATGGCACATTGGTGACCCATGAGCTTGAAGTGTCAACAAGGAAATGAATAAAGGAGGATGATAGATCTATGAGAAAGGGGATTGCCTTGGTCGGGAGAAAAGATCAATCCGAGGATGAAGATGATGATGAGGATGAAGAGATGATCTTGTTCACTAGGAAGTTCAAGAAATTCTTCAACAAACATAACAAGCCAAAAGCCTCCGGTGCTACCAAACATTAGTCCAAACATGAGGTAACTTGTTATAATTGTCAAGAAAAATGTCCTAGGAAGAAGAATGAAGACAAAGGCAAGAAGAAGGCCCTAATAGCCACATGGAGTGATAGTGACTCCGATAAAGAAGAAACAAATCTTTGTCTCATGGCCAAAGACGACATAAATGAAGGATATGAAAGCGACGATGAGGTACCTTCATTTGATGAACTTTTAGATTCATATCATGAACTTATAGATGTTCTTGGCAAAACCAAGATGAGTAACAAATTACTCAAACTTGAGGTAGCCAAGAAAGATGAAGAAAATAATTCTTTGAAAAATGAATTAAATTCTTTAAAGGTATCTTTTTGCAAATTTAGTGAGAGTAGTCTAAAGATGAATGAATTGCTTGGCTTGCAACGTTGTAGCTTTGATAAAGCCGGGCTAGGCTTCTCAAGCAAATCTAAAACATTTTCAAGCTTGTTGGCTAAAGCCAAGCATGATTCTCCTACTTGTAACTATTGTTGTAAAAGTGGTCATACCAAGAATAAGTGTAGGTTTGCTAGAATCCAATACCAACCTAACAAAAGGTGGAAATGGATTCCAAATGTGCCAAAGGAAGCTAACCCTCAAGGACCCAAAAATCAAATGGGTACCAAAGATCCTCCTATTGTTAATTTGTTTTGTAGGGACAACAATGGGATGGAGGATGGAGGATGAAGGCACAAGCAACTCAAAGGAGGAGTTTATCTCATTCACCTCAATAGAGGAAGCACGAGGTATAGGACCAATGACAAGAACGAACTCTTGGCATCGAAGGTAAAATTATTTTATACATTTTAAAAGAGCAATTCAAAATTTCATTGGCACAAATTAATTGTGGCCAATAAATATGAAGCTCAATATTCATTGGTAGTAAAATGCATAACCCCTTAGCATATGCACATATAAATTATTTTGATGCATGATTCTTGCTTATCTCTTTTTGGTATATATATCTTGATATGCCTAAAATTCAAATTTGAATATGCAATGTGAAAATGTGCAATTATATGTTTTGTTAACTTATCTAATAATGCTTTGATATTTTTAATGTTTATTGGGCATAAGTGCATGAACTCATGGTAGAACATATGCACACTTTACAACATTTAGAACTTATTGTTGATTGCCTTAAACGCATGTGTGTTGGTCCTCTCAATGATTTAATCTTAGGCTTGTTATGCTTATTACATGCTTGATGAGGAACATGAGTAAATTGTTAAAATATGGCTATGTGGGAACATATAATTATGCTATGTTTATTTGAATTTTGTGCTTTTTGATTATCACAAAAAGGGGGAGAATTTTGTGATAAACTTGAAGCTTAACTCATGCATAGTTTGAGGGGGAGAGCTTATGTATGCATGGTTTCAGGGGGAGAGTTATTTGCTTTATGCTTTACTTGGTAATCTTGTATGTGCTTTGCAATTGTTAATGGGGAGTCGTGTTTACTCACATCTCATGCATATTACATATTCAAGTTTATCAAGTTTTGTGATCATCAAAAAGGGGGAGATTGTTGAGCCTTAAACGCATGGTTGAGTTTAATGCTTAATTTATCTCCGAATTATTTATGAGTTTTGATGATCAACAAAACTTGCATTTGTTATACTAATATGTCTACTTAGTGTACAGGGTTAGATTGATAAATTGGTTGGGAAGACCAATGGAAGAGAACCCAAGTTATACAATAACATATGCGAGTTCATAGGACAAGCGGTGATTTTTATCAAGGAATCTATTGAGCTTGGACGAGAAGGAATGACATCTATGAACAACCAATTTAAGTGTTCAACATGTGTGGAATGATGTTGGAACAATTTCTTATGATGGGATGAAGACCCACAAACCAATGGTTCGTTGGTGGGAAAATTCGTATAGAAGCCAATTGGAGCGCAGTGCAATGTTTTGATTATATCTCTTGGCTCGATGCTCCGAATAATGTGAATCCAAATAGGTTGAAAAGCCAACTCAATATTATAGATTTCATATTCAAACATCTCAGTCCAATTCGGATTGCATCATGGATCAAAATGGCATGGAAGTCATAACAAGTGCAGATTGTAGCAAGGTTTGAGCGGCTGTAGAACTTTGGGCGTAACGTCTTCATACCTTAATGAAATACAATGAAATTTTGTCCACACCTAGATAAGAGGAAGATCTACAACTTTCATGTTTACTGCGTTTCCCAGAAATGAGCTCCAGATTATCGAATAGTGCAAAGTTTGAGAGTGTTGAAATCTGGCAGATCACCTCAGGCGATCCGGGCCATCACCTCAGACGATCCAAGCCATGCGTGCACGCTGCGCGCACCATCGACCCAGGTGATGGCAGGCTGCACGCCAAGCAATGGCATGGTCGCCACAGGCGATCCAGAACAGTTCCTACGGCTTTTTTTCAAAGGGCGATCGCCCGAGGCGATGGGGACATCGCCTGAGGCGATCTGGGCCAGATTTGAACGTTAGAACGTGGCGATGGAGATCGCCCGAGGCGATGGCCGAGGCGATACACGCGTGATTCAAGCCTTATGTGTAGCAACGGCTAGTAGGAGCCTTGGGGGCCTCCTACACTATAAATATTGATGCTTTGGAGCATTTTGAAGACAAGAAACAAGCCTACAAACTTCTACAAAGCTTTGCTCATTCAATTTTTAAATAGCTTTGCAACCTCCATACATTGTTGTTGTATTGGAGTTTGTAACTCATTATTTTTGTTAGAGTCTTGTTGTCTTTGTGTGAGTACACCGTGAAGGTGTTTTGTTGAGTTTATTGTAAAGGTCCTCCAACACCAAAGCAAATTGGAAATTGTAAAGTCATCAACAAGTAAAGTTGGTGCATGTGTTGTGGCTATCCTTGGAGCCCTTAAGGCCAAGAAGACTCGTGAAGAGTGTTGGTAGCTCGTGAAGAGTATTGTGCTCGGGAAGAGCTTTGTGAACTTGGGAAGAGTTGTATTGTGGCTAACTTGGAGCCCTCAAGGCCAAGACCATTTGTTCTAGTGAAACCTCGGTTGGAGGTTATCTAACCGGGAAGAGGAGACGTAGGCGATTAATCGCCGAACTTCTATAACAAATATCCTTGTTATTTACCGCTTTATTACATTACGCATTTATTTATTTGTTTACGTCTTTATTTCTTTTATTTATCGATTGACTTAAGCCTTCCGCAAGCGCAAACTCTTTTATTTTGCAAACTCATTTTAAAAAGCTAAAGTAGCCAAGGAATCTCATTCACCCCCCCTCTTCGATTCCAACAGTAAGGTCTGGTGATCGATCGCTATATCGAGCGATCGATCGCCAAGGGGCTAGCGATCGATCGCCCGGTATAGCGATCGATCGCCAGCAAGTGTTTTGTGTTTTTCTTGGCTTTTTCGTGGGATTTTGGATTTGCGACTTAAATGGTCGGCTTCCGGGGTAATGTTCACGCTCCAATGGGAATGCTAGGCTTTTAAAATGGTTTGGTTGGAGCCAAGTTATTTAAACGGAACCCTCGGATGAGTTTTGTCTATCTTTTGGACTTTTTAAATGGATTACTTTTGGGTTTTATGCATGCTTAGCCGGAGGGCTTTTGTTTTGGTAATCGTCATGGATTGACGATGGGTTTTGAGGTTTGCCAACGTGTGTGGGCATGTGAATGCATGCTTTTTTTCTTGATTGTGAGTTGTTTATGTGTTTTAGCACATATTTCTTGAGGCATGGAACTAAAGCAAGGTTTGGCTTGGACTACGGAACTTAAGGTACGTATGACGTACGAGCATAGCCTATTATAATGTCGCAACTGTAACATGCATGGTATGTGATAATTGCATTAAAGGGGCATTGGAACACATGGTGTGTGATAATTGCATCATATGGACATTGGTATACATGGTATGTGGTAATTGCATCAAATAGGTATTGAAATGTGGTAGCGCTTATCGCGTACGCCCAAATTAACCCTTCTCAAGTTAATAGCAAAAGTATGTAGTAGCGAGAGTAGGGATCGATCACACAGGGAAGGTAGCATTTTTTCGTGCTACTCAAAAACAAAAAGTAAAAATGGGGTTTTGGATTGGATTATTACTACTTAACAAATTCTAAGAATTAAACTAATACGCAAAATTAACTAAACGAATTAAGACTTATGAGATTAAAGAGATTCTTGGTTTTCAGGTAACCGTACTTTTGGAAAATTATCTTTTGGTCATCAAATCAAAACATTCGAATTCTTTCGATTATCTATCGATTGGAAATTCAATTCCTACTCATCTTATTCGTAGTCAAAGAGAAAACAACATTCAGTTCAACCCTTACCAAATCTCTAATCACCACTACAGCCGTTAATGATTAAATCAATGATAGTTTTCAAAACTAATGAGTTCGATAAATCTAATCAATGAAAACTACAGCCGTTAAATCGATTACTCAATCGTTTCTCCTAAGAATTCAATAACACCTACAGGCGGTTAATTATTAATCTTAGTTGTTTCTTAACAAACTATCGATTATGCAATTGAATATTATGTGATCAATCTAATACACAAACACAACAATCATGGAATTCAAAATCTGAGAAACACATTGAAATCGAAATCTAATTCAACAATCAAACCGAATTCTCATAAAAGATTCAAATCCAAAAGTAGGTATCCCTTCAACCAAGAATCGAAGGGTTTTAGCCTATCATATTCAAATCTAAAAACATAATAAATTGTACCGAAAACATTGAATTAAATAAAGGAAAAGAGATTACTAAGATGAATCGCGATTCCGGCTTGTCAGTTCCGGCTCCGTTCTTTGTTGTTCTTGAAGAAAACTTGAAAGAAAAATTATTCTAAAAACCTAACTTAGTCTAAACTCTCGAAATCTGTCTGATATAAGGTGTAAAAATCGAGTTCTGAGGTTATGGAGGCTAAGATTTAGGTTACAATCTTTTAAACATGGTAAAAGACTCAATTTCCTTATTTCCGGACTCTTCGGCGATCGATCGCCTTTAATGTGGCGATCGATCGCTTCTTTATTTTTTTTTCAGCAGATCGCTTGAGGCGATCGATCGCCACTTTATCGCGATCGATCGCTTGGCTCCAGTGGACTTTGGCGATCGATCGCCTGATACTCGCGATCGATCGCTGGCTCGTGAATTTTGTTGCAAAAGTTTATGTCCATAGGCGATCGATTTCCTCTCCCAAGCGATCGATCGCCACCTCCAAAATTACGTTTTTGCCCTTTTCTTGATCAACTTTGAGTCCTTGTCATGTCCATATCTTTTCTTGGTCTTTACACATCATTTTTAGCTCGTTTTCTTCGATTGTACCTACAATTACACAAATATACGATTAGGTAGCATACGTATCAAATTATCCATCAAAACCTACCAAATCATAGACAATTAAGCGCTAAAGATGTGTCTATTTCTAATCACATCAAACACCCCCATACTTACTCTTTACTCGACCTCGAGTAAACAAATTAAACTACAATCTTTTTGGTTAGCTCATATGTTCATAACAAAACAACTTGTCCTCACTCTAACGCCTCAACAATTTTAAACATGCATAATAATGAAAGGCGGTGAAAAGTTAACAGTGGAGCAAGTTCAATCCCTAAACATTTCATACTCAACAAAGTAGTGAACGTGTGTGTGTGGTCATAGACGAGTGTTGTGTACAAATTATAGATCCAAAATATGCAAAGCCATAATAGTTCAAGTTATACACTAACACAAGTATAAGCTCACTTGCACACTCTTCTCCACTATCTTAGCCACTTTGCAAACATAAATCAAGTAGGTCTTTATTAGCTTGTAGCTTGGCCTAGGTTTTGGCTTATGAAGAAAGGATAAAGGTATTCAAACAAGAGAGTATGATGAAATGCACACTAAAACTTCTCTTCTTGCATGAATTTTTCAAACCTAGTTCATTTTTTTTTTCAAGGTTTAACTTAACATTTTTTTTCTTCTTTTATGCCTTGGCTCCCCTTGGAGTCATATTTTTATCACTTTGTTCAAGGCATTCCTTTTCTTTCATGTATTTCATTCTTTTGACAATGAAGCTCACACATATAATTCAATGAAGTCCTAAGCGCATGTGAATGAAATACATCATACTCCCTTAAAAGGTATGTATTAAAATCACATTTAGGCTTAAAGGGTAGGATGATAAGCTAGTCAAGGAATGTTGAATGGGGGTCTTTAGTATGCTTAGCATACTACCATTCTTTTACATTAAAGCTCAAATTAGATACTAGAGAATGATTTTGTTTACATGGTAGGCTTGAAAGGCTCAAACGCATCAAAGATTGCCTATCTCACTTTCATGTTTGCAAGTAGTCTAGACATATGCCTCAAAGAGCATGTAGTTAAGTTCTAGCATGTATTAGAGACTTCTTAAGACTATCACAAAGTTTACACAATCTTCACTAAGCTATGCACACTTCACAAGCCATGACAATAATGTGCTCAAATATTCACTTACTAAGTTAAAGTAAACTTTGCATTAGAGTTCAAAGTGTTCCAAAGTTAACAATTCACCTATTCAAAAGCATGCATGATATCAATTAGGTTTCATCATGGGCTAGTGATTCTAAGCATGTGTTCATTACTAGCTATGAGCTCAAAATTTTCAAATTTTTCGTTTTTTTTTTGTATTTTTGAAATAAGAAAAACAATAACACACCACTAATCCCTCCCCCATACTTAAATCTTACATTGTCCCCAATGTAAGGCAAAAATACAAGAAAAGAAAATAGTCTAACTGGTCTAACTACTAAAGCAAAAATGAAAAGAAAAAAAAGGGAGAAAAGAAACTATCTCCCCTTGGGGTGCTTCCCAAGCAGCGCCTCTGTTTAACGTCGGTGGCCCGACGCCAGTCCTCTATCAAGGTGATTGATGCAGTGTTGCTCTATCCTTCCTTAACCACCTCAATATCTTCTTCACTCCTCGGTATCTCGGCTTGTTGCTCTTTGAGTGATCGTCCCCAGTCTTTGCTCCTTCGTCACTTGATTGACATGGTCGATCCGGAGGGTGCTTCTTTTCAACGGTATGATCCTGCAAGTTAGAAATAAGAGGGTCAGCAGTATCGTGAGTAGATAACGCAGCAATAGTATGAACAGTATGCACTAAGTTAGAATCCATACCTCTCTTCTCGTCAAGGCCATCAGTAGCCTTTCCCATTTCCCACAACTCATCATTATCAAAATCCGAATCATAATCATCATGTATGCCAATAGCGTAACTAGAATTCTCAAGAGTCTTAATGGGTTCATAGATGTTGAATTTTGCAACTTTACCATTAGACTCCAATGTTATCATACCGCTATTCATATTGATTACTGATTTTGATGTTTTCAAGAATGGCCTCCCTAAAAGGATTATACTAGATGGATCGCCATTTTCCATGTCTAAGACATAGAAATCGGCTGGGAAAACCAAGTTCTCTACATGCACAACTATGTCCTCTACTATCCCCTTAGGTATGACCGTGGATTTATCAGCTAAGTGAATAACTGCGCTATTTCTTTTTAAAGGTCCCATTTTCAGTTGAGAGTACATTGAGTAAGGCATGACATTTATGGACGATCCTAAATCGAGCATAGCCTTCTCAATCCTAATAGCACTAATCTCACATGGGATAAAGAACATACCTGGGTCCTTGCATTTAATGGGGATGCTTCTTTGGTTGTCCGCCGAAACATTGTCATTGAGCTCGACCTTGGGCTGCCCTTTGTGTTCCTTTCTTTGATCCTCTTTCACGGTCTCCTTTAAGGGGTTAGCATGTTGCTGTTTCTTCTTCATGGTCTCATGCAATGGGGCTTGCTCTTTGCAGTGTGGACTCATCTCGTAGAGGTCTTTGAGTCCGGCACCTTTCCTATTGTCCTTCAATGCTTGGGGGAAAGGGGGTGGTACTTTATATTCAGAAAGTTTAGGGAACTCACCTCGTGGTTCCTCCCCTTGCATTGGCTCTTCAACGTCTGTCTCTGTCTCCGTCATCTCTTCTTTCTGGGGTGGCGTCAGTACCACCTTCTCTTCAGCTGCATCTTCATTCACATTCACTGTGATAGCACTCACATTTTCCCGAGGGTTCATCTCTGGTTGTGACGGTAGTCCATTTGAAATCCTTGCTTCGATCTTGCTGATTGAAGTCGCCAATTGTCCCATCTGCGTCGTCAAGCTCTGGATGCTCCCCCTCGTCTCCTGTTGAAATTGTAAGATATTTTCAGCAATAACTTTAATACTATGTTCTAACCTGTCAGAAGGAGGGTGCATTGGAGGTGGTGGAGATATCTGATATGGCGGTCTATAGGGTGGAAGTTGGTGCATCTGTGGGTTCCCATAACCTTGGTTCGGATGGTCCCTCCACCCTTGACTGTAATTGCTTGAGGGATTGTCATAGCCCCTTTGTGGTGGTCCTGGGAATCCTCCCGCGGCATTCACGTTCTCAGTGGCTGTCTCTTGTAGTGAGGGGCATGCGTCCGTGGGATGGTTCGCAGCCAGACAGATTCCACACGGTTTTATCTTCCCTACATTTCCACCTGCAAGACCACGCACAAGAAAAGTTAGGTCTATCAGTTGTTGTTCCAGGTTTGATACGTTTACCTCTTTTCTTTGCGGTTGTCCATGGCGAACATGTCCAAACTGTTGGGAGTTGGCCGCCATGTTAGCTATCAAGCTCCTTGCCTCCTCCGTTGTCTTGTCGATAAATGCTCCTCCGCTTGCCGCATCCACCAAGTTCCTGTCGCCAGAAAGTAAACCTTCATAGAAGTATTGGATTAGAAGGTGTTCACTTATCTGGTGTTGTGGACAACTTGCGCACAACTTCTTGAATCTCTCCCAGTACTCGTGTAGTGATTCCTCGTAGAGCTGCTTCACACCATATATCTTTTTCCTCAAGTTCGTTGCCCTTGAAGCTGGGAAGTACTTTTCTAGGAATACTCTTTGTAAGTCAGTCCACGTGGTGATCAATCCGGATGGTAAGTAGAAGAGCCAATCTTTTGCAGCGTCCTTTAGAGAAACGGGAAGGCTCTTAACTTTATTTGATCCTCAGTGATTCCGGTCGGCTTCATGGTAGTGCACACCACGTGGAACTCCATCAGATGCTTATGCGGGTTTTCTCCTGCAAGACCATGAAAAGCTGGCAATAAGTGAATTAAACCAGACTTAAGTTCAAAGTTTACGTTATTGGCCAGAGTAGGGAAACTGATGCAGAGCGGTTGTTGATCCAAGTTAGGATTCGCCAACTGCCTCAAGCTTTGATTTGCAGCCATCATGGTCCTCTCTTCTTCTTCAAGCAGCCTTGCTTCTCTTCTTCTTTGATGTAGTGTCCTCTCGATCTCAGGATCTTAGTGAAAGTTATCTTCGTGATTAAACGATACACCTGTACTCATCAACAAACCAAGTAGTAATGCGGGATAACAAATAATAAAAAAAATCGACACAAAATAATACCAATGCCTTCCCCGGCAACGGCGCCAAAATTTGGTAGCGCTTATCACGTACGCCCAAATTAACCCTTCTCAAGTTAATAGCAAAAGTATGTAGTAGCGAGAGTAGGGATCGATCCCACAGGGAATGTAGTATTTTTTCGTGCCACTTAAAAACAAAAAGTAAAAATGGGGTTTTGGATTGGATTATTACTACTTAACAAATTCTAAGAATTAAACTAATACGCAAAATTAACTAAACGAATTAAGACTTATGAGATTAAAGCCATTCTTGGTTTTCAGGTAACCGTACTTTTGGAAAATTATCTTTTGGTCATCAAATCAAAACATTCGAATTCTTACGATTATCTATCGATTGGAAATTCAATTCCTCCTCATCTTATTCGTAGTCAAAGAGAAAACAGCATTCAATTCAACCCTTACCAAATCTCTAATCACCACTACAGCCGTTAATGATTAAATCAATGATAGTTTTCAAAACTAATGAGTTCGATAAATCTAATCAATGAAAAGTACAGCCGTTAAAATCGATTACTCAATCGTTTCTCCTAAGAATTCAATAACACCTACAGCCGGTTAATTATTAATCTTAGTTGTTTCTTAACAAACTATCGATTATGCAATTGAATATTAGGTGATCAATCTAATACACAAACACAACAATCATGGAATTTGAAATCTGAGAAACACATTGAAATCGAAATCTAATTCAACAATCAAACCGAATTCTCATAAAAGATTCAAATCCAAAAGTAGGTATCCCTTCAACCAAGAATCGAAGGGTTTTAGCCTATCATATTCAAATCTAAAAACATAATAAATTGTACCGAAAACATTGAATTAAATAAAGGAAAAGAGATTACTAAGACGAATCGTGATTCCGGCTTGTCAGTTCCGGCTCCGTTCTTTGTTGTTCTTGAAGAAAACTTGAAAGAAAAATTATTCTAAAAACCTAACTTAGTCTAAACTCTCGAAATCTGTCTGATATGAGGTGTAAAAATCGAGTTCTGAGGTTATGGAGGCTAAGATTTAGGTTACAATCTTTTAAACATGGTAAAAGACTCAATTTCCTTATTTCCGGACTCTTCGGCGATCGATCGCCTTGAATGTGGCGATCGATCGCTTCTTTATTTTTTTCAGCAGATCGCTTGAGGCGATCGATCGCCACTTTATCGCGATCGATCGCTTGGCTCCAGTGGACTTTGGCGATCGATCGCCTGATACTCGCGATCGATCGCTGGCTCGTGAATTTTGTTGCAAAAGTTTCTGTCCATAGGCGATCGATTTCCTCTCCCAAGCGATCGATTGCTACCTCCAAAATTACGTTTTTGCCCTTTTCTTGATCAACTTTGAGTCCTTGTTATGTCCATATCTTTTCTTGGTCTTTACACATCAATTTTAGCTCGTTTTCTTCGATTGTACCTACAATTACACAAATATACGATTAGGTAGCATACTTATCAAATTATCCATCAAAACCTACCAAATCGTAGACAATTAATTGCTAAAGATGTGTCTATTTCTAGTCACATCAAAATGCATGGTGCATGATATTTGCTATAAATGGATAACGATATGTATGGTAAATGGTAATTGCATCAAATGGTTATACATTGGGAACCATACGGTGCCGCCATTGAGCAAGCAATGATTTGGGATGCTGTCGCCATTGAGCGACCATCGGTAATGACGCCACTATTGTTGAGCGTGCGCGGGGTCTAGAATGCCTCTATCGCGGAGCGAACAACGAAATAGGAACATGGAATCATTGGTTAGATATATGTGAGATCTACGGTCTTTTATATATTGATTTTACCATATTGATTATGGAACTGGCATAATAGAATGGTATTAGTTAATCTATGTGGCGATTAACTGGCTTTGGGGATTTGATGAGTTTGATTATTTTGAGAACAGGGACAATGCAGGGGATCCCGGATGAGGGTGTTACAATCCAGGGAGTATCATTTAAATTATGGCATTTACATTCTGTATTTGATTTGCAATGTTATGATTATTGGATTGGTGGTATTGGTATGCTCACCCCGTGTGGGGGCTGTCCTGTTGGGACAGGTGATACAGGTGCAGCAGTGGCTTTGGAGTTGAGCTCGGGTTGTTGATTTGAGGTACTTCCAGGATTGAGATTCCAGAGCTGGTTGAATAAGTACGTAGACCCAGAGTTGAGATCGAGCGGTGCATGAGCGGTGCTTCCCGGATCGAAGTACCAATAACCGCCTTCGGTAGAGTATCTTATACATTAGATACACATTTTTCATTGGGTGCTCTCATGTGAGTACGTTTTTACGTGTATATGAAATGTATAAATGGGCAATGACTTTCTCTCTTCATTTATTGTTTGCATGCGATTAGATACGAAATTGCTAAATGAACTAAGAGCATGTTAGTGTATTATAAGGGTGCATGCTATGTAAGTGATCTTAGTTGGGGAATTTGAATATTACGTGGATCAAATGCAAGAAATTTTCTGGACAGTATATGGTGTTATACTTGCATATGGCTTTTCCCCCATGATAATATGATTGTATGCACTAATGGCATGGGTTAATACACTGGTAATGGGCTAAGGGCACGGGGGTCCTTACATCTAGAGATTTAGCCCTCAGGTCATCTCATAGAAGCGGCCCCTTCACATTCGATATAGGTGATTTCTCCTAAAGAGTATCCTGTCATACCCCCACTTTAATATCTCAAGATAGAAGAATCATTAAGTGCATGGGCTCAGCCTTCCCAAATACAGGTTTATCATTCTTTCATCACATGAATAGGTAAGGAACTCAATTTCCTGAGTGCTTTGTTCGATCCCCCCCACATTTCGGTTTTCCCATTGAACCTGCAAATTGGACTTTACAATTCAGGTTGGGTTGCCATCATGGTTGGAAATCAATTTCATGGGCTTCAATCCCATTCGCCTCAATGAAATTTCTACTCGGTCTCTCGTTAGACCTTCCGTAAATGGGTCCGCAATGTTTTCTTTAGACTTCACATAATCTAGAGAAATAACACCAGTTTTTAGTAGATTTCTCACGGATTTATGTCTCCGATGTATGTGTCTAAATTTCCCATTATACACATTATTTTGTGCTCTTCCCATAGCTGACTGACTATCACAGTGCACGCTAATGGGTGGCACAGGTTTTGACCACATTGGAATATCCTCTAAGAAACTCCGAAGCCAATCAGCTTCTTCTGCTGCAAGATCTAAAGCTATGAACTCAGATTCCATAGTTGATCTAGCAATGCACGTCTGTTTGCATGATTTCCATGAAACAACTGCACCTCCAATTATAAAGATATATCCACTCGTGGACTTTATATTCTTGGAGTCCGATATCCAATTCGCATCTGAGTACCCTTCAATTACTGCTGGATATCTCGTATAATGTAGTCCGTAGTTAGTAGTGTATCTTAGATATCTAAGAACTCGAACTACTGCCTTCCAGTGCTCATAACTGGGATTACTCGTATATCTGCTCAATCTGTTGACCGAGTTAGCTATATCAGGTCTAGTGCAGTCCATGAGATACATGAGACTACTTATGACCCTAGAGTACTCAAGTTGTTGCACATCTTCTCCGCGATTCTTACAAAGATTTGACACCACCTCCATAGGTGTTCTCGCAATGGTATTATGTCCCTTGTCAAAGTAGGTGGTATGTTAAACCATTACATACTATGTGTATTGATGTAATACCGGTATTACATATTTTCAGTATTGCAATGATGAGTACATTGATGTATGTAAAGTAGGTGGTATGTTCCTTGAACAACGAGGTCATGCCCAAAAATTTTAAGTCCACGTGTTGGTAAATTTTAAATTAATCTTCCACTGTTTACATTAAAATAATATTGTATGATAATTAAACACTTTATTAGGACCGGACCCTCATAAGCTCATTATACAAGGATTGAGTGTTTGTTGCGTAATGTTGATCATATACGTGAAACTGGAGGCGGGTCAGCCCGTTTTGACAGGTCTACTCAAGACATCCAACTTGAATAATTAGCTCCAATCATTAAGCTATAAAATGCTTGTTGATCTAAATAGAATGTTATAGTTTATCAATATTTATATATTAATCAAACAAATATTTTTACACATTTTGATTATTTGAGTTTGAATTTGTTTAACTTTTTTTAATATTAATTTATGGAGGAAAACGCATTCAAATACTTTTTTTTTTCAAATTTTAATAATATTTTTTTAATTATTTTAAAAAATAATGGTCAAACTGTAACCGTAATCGTTGGTTAAACGGAACCGTCAAGGAAGGTTAAGGTTAATGGTTGATGTTTTTTAACCGTCTAATCGGCTGTTGTGAACCATGGTCTGGTCTACTATCTGCACTATTTGCTTGCATAAATTTGATTTTTTTTTGTGTAGAAAGGGACATGTTAATGGCTCGCGAAATGATTACCCAAACTCTGGTGTTGTAAGCTAAATCAAATAATCCTCCTACATCTCTTCGCGCACTGGCGCTTCGGTCACGAACATACCCATTGAGTGCTTCTACAACGCTTTAAGGCACACTAAATTTTACTAAGTCGCGCAGTGATGCTTTGGTCGTGATTTTGAGCATTTAATTTGCGTGCGATGCTTTACGACTATGTTTTGTTAAGTAGTGAAGTTAAATGTTAGACATTCTTAATTCTCCGAAAATAATATAAGTCGTTTTTAACAAATTCACACTCTTGTATAACATGTTAAAACTCAGAAATAATATTTGATTTCATTTTCCGAATTCATTATCTTATGACCAAATATTAATAATTCATTTATATTTTTCGGAGAACAATAGTTATACCTATTCGGCGAGCGATCGAATCTCTAAAATATATTCGAATAAAAGCTTTGAATTGCACTGTAATTAATATAAAAATGATGTGAGTTTGTCAAATATGATGTGTATTATGTATGTTTAACTTTTATTTCATCAGCGTGTGTGTGCGCATATATATATATATATATATATATATATATATATATATATATATATATATATATATATATATTACTATATTATAATGCCTAAGCCCCCTATACTAACTACCTTGGTATGTCAAATTTGAATTTAGCAAACTACCCCCTTCAATGGTTTGTTGTTGTTCTTTGATGTATCTTTTGAATTGTAATATTAATCAACGTATATGTCTCATTTATTTCATTACACGTATCAATCTGTATGCATATATATAACGTTACACACGCAACGCGTGTGCGTTGTCTGCTAGTATATATTAAGACGCATCCGCACTCAAATGTTTTGAAATAAATAAAATAATACAATATAATAATAAAGTTGTAGAAAATAAGTTTTAGTTTTTGGCGGGAAATTTCAAATTTTGAGATATTAAAAAAAGGCGGGAAGGGTATTTATGTCATTTTGTTGTAAATTGGGATTAGAATGAGATAAATATAGTAGGATAATTTTTTAGAAAAAATGAAACAAACATGGGATAGGATTAGTAATCCGAAGATTACTAATCCTATCCCGAACTCCAAACGGTGCCTAAGTGTAATATACATTTACCAAATTACAAAATCGTGGACATTGTGGAAACTCATAAATATGTGGGAATTATGTCATTCGCTCATTATTTAACATTTCTTTCATTAATATTTTGATAACTCACATTCTAAATTTTTAAACATGTTCAACACATCATCACTAAGTATCACGTGTTTGTATGACAATCAATTAAATATTTAAGCATTCTGTAGATGAGATTATATGTTCTTTTCATTAATATTTTATTTATGTTGTTGAGTGGGCCGTTTAATTTTTGAGTTTTCTATTGCTTTAGTTTCCATGTGAAATTTGTGAATCAGAGGTGAGATTGAAGGATCCACTCACAAGGGGTGTTTAGGGCAAGTTTGATGACATTTATGAAGAATAATGCATAGTGTAGAAGAGCATTTGATGCTACTTTGCATTGAAGGGTCAGGGCATGTTTTGCCACACGATTTTTGATTCCTTTACATTAAAATATTTTCGAAATCTAAAAAGCTCGAAAGGTTTATGGTGTGTTTGCAATTACTTATTCAAAACAATTTTATGTTGTTTTTGCTTAAAATTGAAAATAGTTGATTTTAACCAAAACGCTGAGTGTTCGGTTAAAAAAGAACAAATTAATGAATATCAATTAATTACAAAGTTATCACCCACTCAACTTAAAACTGCCAGAAATATCTCATAACTTGCTCCTATGCTTCTGTTTTTATCTGTTTTTTTAAAAGAAGCGGGATTCATTCAAAGGACACTTTAGTATATTCTTACTTTCTTAGACTTTAGTATATTCTTAGGGATAAATAATTTAGATAATGTAAATTAAATCAGGATTCATACAAATAATTTAAAAATAATGTATAACTCAGGTATAAATAAATTAAGACAGGATTCATTAAAAGTTCACTTTATTAAATTCTTGACCATCACTTACATTTTCTAAAAATAATAAATAAAGCATGGAAACATTTTTCACCGGCTCCACTAGGGATGGCAACGGGGCGGGTTTGGGACGGGTTTGGCCAATCCCAGGACCCGCCCCGCTACACATAAAACCCATACCCGCCCCGCTTAGACCCGCCGGGTTCGCGGGTTTACCCGCCCCGCCCCGCAAACAATTTTTTTTTTATAAAAAAAAAAATTTGGTAGAAATTAATTTTGAAACACAAAATTGAGTTTTGAGATTGAATTTAATGTTTTCCTCTAATAAATATTTATAATAAGCATCGTAAAACTATCTTTAAACTATCAAATATTTATTATTTAGTTTTTATTCCATTCAAAATGTTCAACTTCTTTACCATAAACACATGAATTTTGATATGAAATTAAACAATAACACATTATTGTACAATCAAAGAAGTGAAATGTATATTCAATATTAATTTTTTTTTAAAAAAATTAAAAATGCATAGCGGGGCGGGTGCGGGGCGGGTTCGGCCAATCCCAGAACCCGCCCCGCTTCCAAACCCGGTTGAAGCGGGTTTGGACCCGCCCCGGCGGGTCGGGTTCAATACGGGTCCGGGTTTGGACCCGCCCCATTACCATCCCTAGGCTCCACTTTGTTAAGCTTTATTGACAAATAGTATAGACTAAACCATATAACCCACGTGTGGTAAATCTCACACCTGATAGATTTAAGCTAAATATGTGCATCCAAATTCGGGGTGATTCGAAGCTGGTCGTAGGGTAATATTCTAAACCATTCACTTATTGAAACGTGTCTTTTTTATATAAAAAAAATTATGTAATTTTTTTTTAATGTTTACTGACCACGATTTTAATCATGATTAATTTCAAATTTTTGACCCCCGAACAGACTTTTAAACTCTTTCCCCAAATTAGTTTGGAGCTACTTCTCCCCAAAATTGGTACACTATCCCCTCAGCAAAATTGGCACTGTCACCATTGTTGCAAGAAGATTTGGCCAAGACTTTATTATTTTCAATTTGCCATAATCGCCCCCACCCCGTGCTCCGGGTGCCACATGTATTCGCTTGTTTTAGTCGCACCAACCCCGTGCTCCAGTCGCCCTTTCTCGTGTTCGATCGCCCTACCCATGGTCGGTTGCCCCCCCATCCCTTGGTCGGTCGCCCACACCCCGTGGTCGGTCACCCCACACCCCGTGATCGGTCGCCCCCACCTCGTGCTCGATCGCCCCCCCCCTTTCCATGCTCGGCCACCCTCCTCTACTTTCGGACACCCGCTCCACTCGTTTCGATCACCCAACTCCATCATTCGCCTAAAATCGGTCGCCCCCTCCACTCTTCGCTTAGAGTATATAATTTTTTAGTGTATATAATTTTTAGAAAACATACATTACTAAGAACGTCTCTAAACAGGTATGAACGATATTGAGTAACAAGAATATTAACAAGAAAAGATGACGTGTACGATATTTTACATAAATATTTTTCCCAAAAATTTAGAACTCGGTGGTTTGAGTTTTGAATGGACGGGATTACAAGATTTTACAGAAATGGAGTATGAGAAAATGGTGGTGGTATGATTTGGGAAGAATTTGAACGGAGCTTAAAATTTCTCACCAAAAATATAACACAGTTGAAAATTTTGAAATAACCGTGGTTGAAAAAGCAAGGTGAAAAGTCAAAAAAAAAAATTTAAAAATAAAAGTACAAATGAACACGTGTCACAAAATGAATGAATTAGGGTATTACTCTACGGCCAGCATCGAATCACCCACAAACGGAATCACATATAAATACGGTGCATATCTTCTAAAAGGACAAGATGAAAGATAAAATCTAGTTTTGGACATAAGAAACAAACAAAGAGGGTTGAATTGAGAATATTTTCAAAACTTTGGGGACTGAATTGAAAACAAATCAAACATGGTTTAGTCCCTGAACTTGTAAAAATATTCCCGAATCAGTCTGTTTGCTTCTCATGAACTACATAACATCGGGGGACTAAAACTAGATTTTTTTTAAAACTTTATGTACTAATTCGGGTCAATGAAAATTTTAGAGACTTAACCGGGAATGTACGTTAGATATACATTCAGGTGGGAGTTCATTGAGGTCAAAATCCAGTATTCGGGGGTGGTTTCCAGTACTCTCCGGTCCTCCTCCATGGCTGGCTGTTTTTCTACAGTGCCGCTTGTGACCTCCTAGAGCTTGACCTTTCGAGAAGATTTTGTTGCAAAGCGTGCATTGGTGGACTTGGTTTCTTTTCCGGGGTCGTTTAGTGGATTCATTCTCTTCTTCTGTGAAGCTGATTTCGTCAACTTTGTCATTATTGTGGTGAGCTTTGTGTCCACCCAGTGCTTGGTAGCTCTTGAAAGACCTGTTACATACGTTACAAACATGCTCCTTCCGGCTCTCCGTCAAATTATTAGTTCTATTTATACTTGCTACTGCTTTTTCTGCCCCTGGATCTGTAAGATCATTGTTTTCTGGCTCTCGATGCTTCATAATCCTGCTTCCTGATAAAGAAGAATGCCCATTTCCAGTGTTTGAGACGTGTGATTCCGACATCTTTCTTTTCTTCAGGGGAAGCTTTTGTTTTCCAGGTTCGCCGGCTTCATCTCCAGGCCTGGACACCTCCCCCTCCTGGGAAAAACCTGGAATCTTCACTCGAGCTCTACTGTTTCTCCTTCTCTTGCCTGTTTTCAACCATCCACGGAAAAATAAATCAGAATCGACGTCCCCATGGCCCTGATCTTGTTGGTTCCTTTCCTGCACCCTGGATTTGTCCCCTGGAATTGGATGTCTGATTTCTCTTCGATTCCCGTCTGAATTGTCCCTGATGTGCCTATATAAAGATTTATCAGAAACAAGTTCTTGACCAGAAACAGGTAAAATAAGCTCTTTTTCATGAATATGGAGTTTGGGATTTGAACTCTGCAGCTCCATTTGTGTTTTTTACAATGTATTTTGAGGAGGATTAATAAAATTTCAAGGATTACACTGAGTCAAGTTAAATATGAATCTTGGAATGGTTACAATAAGCTAATACTGATAATTAAAACAAAATCGAAACTGATTTTCAAAGAGCTGCCATCTTTAATACACCACATTCATTTATGACTTAATGCAAGTTTATTATTATTATTTCTACTATGGAGAGTAAATAACCGAGAAAGCTTCGGTTTCTTGACTTATATTTACCCTTTTATGTTTAATAGAGTTATGGGGTCTAAAAAGGATGAAATTAGTTCCTACCCACCATCAAATTGCTCTATGTGAAAATGGATTAGCAAAAAGTGGATTCTAATTCATTAATTGGGACTTTTACTCCCAAAAGTTAGATGTCTTGACTTACATATTTGTAACATTTGATAATATTTATTTTGAGTCGGTATATTTATTTTCAGTATACATCACAAATACTTCAAAAATATCATCAAATAATTAATTTTAAAAAGATATACTAATTAATAGATCTAAAGTAAGAATGTTGAGGCATTCTTCTTGCCATCAGGGTAAAGAATCCTTGGTGACAGTAGTTTTTATTTGCCCATGCACAGATTTATAATTTAGGTTGAGGGGGTAAAAATTTTAAAAATGAGAAAAATTATTTTAGGGCGGACAAAATACAATTTTATAGGGGTAATACAAATCCCTCATTTGAGTTATGTGAAGCATGGTAGAATGGATTCCGGGTTGTGAAAATAGTATGAAATGTCTCCTCCATTGCCTTGAAGATTTCAAATCTTGTGTGTAAGAGCGTGTGTAGTTTTCGAAAAAGATGCTTCTTAGTATGATATGATTTACTTTGATATGGTATAATATGCTTTTGGTGTAGGAGAGTTACTTGCAATTCCATAATTTTGGCACTCCAGTGACAAGATTTGAAACAAGCAATGAATGAGCGGTGTTAAGTTGATTGGGGTGTTTTTATTGTGAGAGCATTCAATTAGATTTCTTGATTTTGGCCATCAAATATTATAATTTGAGCAAGCCAAATGTCATTAAATGAGATCGAATGCGTTTGAATGGAGGTATGAATTTAGGTCATCATTCTAGCAAAGCAATTAATGTCATACGTATTGAACGAGTTTGAATGGTGGCATGAATTTGGGTCATCACATAGCTAATAAGAATTCAATTGAACCTGGACATAAATACAATGTTGGCAATCTAACGAAAGGTTGTGGGCCAGTTGAAAGTGATATAAGCGGAGTTAAAAATTATGTGACTGGGCCAATTGAAATGTGCACAAGATTGAGTGGGTCAGACAGTCAGCTATTGGTCTCCAGAAAATGGATTGGACAAAACAAAAAATCCACTCATTGGTATCTCTTAAACCACTTCTTAAGAAGTATGAAGATTAATCGGTTTGTAGCTGAAAATACTTCGAAGGTTCCAGAGACTATGTTGGAAAGTCAGACGAGAAATGTGGGCGAAGGAAAAATGGTGTGGGATGATGTGGGTTGTTCATGAATATCATATCCTTCAATATCAGGGGTATGGGAGGAAGGGTTTAGAAGAAATAAATTCGGGAAATGGTGGAAAAAAGGAGAAAAAAAAGACTTCCTTCGTATTCTGGAAGAGATATACAAGCGAATGCGCGAAGCCATATGGGGTGGGGAGGATTCTGAATGGGTTTACAAGAAATCAGAGGGTATGTCAGGTTGAATCGTAAGTTTATAGAGGACTGATGTTTTTAACCTACAAAGCTCTATGGAAGACGATGGTTGTCTTGTTGTAGAGGGGCTTGTGGGGTACGGATAAAATAAAATGCCGGGTCTTTAATATCTATGCGCCATGCAACAGTAATAGAAAAAGAACGCTATGGGACTCAATTCTTTTAAAACTACAACAAACTCCTTCTGGGCGATGGTGCTTAACAGGAGATTTTAATGAGGTTAAATCAAGTAACAAAAGGAGAGGGGTATAACGTGGATGGAATAGGAGGGACATGAATGATTTTGATCTTTTTTTTATTATAAATGATGAGTTGTGTGATCTACCACTTGTGGGTAGGAAGGAAGTTCACTTGGTATAAGACAAATGGTTCGTGTATGAGCCATAATGATCGTTTCTTGCTATCGGAGACGTGGATATCAGAGTGGCACAATCTGTCACAACTGGGGCTGCCCCGAACAGTTTCTTATCACTGTCCCAATTTATTGAGATCACGGTCAATAAAATGGGGCTAAACCATTTAAAGTTTTTGATTGTTGGTTGGATTACCAGGGGTTTCTAAGTTTTGTCAAGAAAATATGGGATGATTTCAGGTTCAAGGATGTGGAGGGTGTATCTTAAAAGAGAAGTTGAAGGCATTAAGGGTGGCACTGAGAATATGGAAAATAGATATCTTTGGTAATATGGAAAAAAAAGGATAGATCAAAGTAAGACAAAATTCACCGGTGGGATTTGAAGAGTGAACTTATAGCTTGATTTGAGAATGAGATTGCGTCAAAAAGGGAGGAACTGCTGTAATTATGG
Organism: Haberlea rhodopensis; assembly: GCA_907163345.1. Classification (NCBI taxonomy): domain Eukaryota; kingdom Viridiplantae; phylum Streptophyta; class Magnoliopsida; order Lamiales; family Gesneriaceae; genus Haberlea; species Haberlea rhodopensis. Next base: position 1,730,372 of record CAJQUN010000061.1, read on the forward strand.
CAAGCCGAGAAGATGAATGATAGTATTTTGTTTCAAAAATCCAAAATGTGATGGCTAAATGTTTGTTATGAGAATATCAAGTTTTTTCCATAGATGGGCTAACAAAAGGTGATCTAGAATGAAATTCAAGGGTTGACTATTGGTGGTAGATGGATATATTACCCGGATGAGCTGAAACTACAAATCTGTAATCACTTTGAATCTCAGTTTTCATATGAAAAATGGATGAATAGTGTCCCAAATCAGTCCAGTGGAGAATGCATCGCTACTTGCTGATATGAATGAAGATGAGATAAAGCAAGCAGTTTGGAATTGTGAGGGTGCGAAAAGCCCAGGGCTGATGGCTTCAATTTTAACTTGATTCAAAAATGCTGACCGATTCTTAAAGAAGACTTTGTAAGCTATGTGATGGATTTTTTTGCAAAATGGGAAGCTGGTAAGAGGTATTAACCCATCTTTCGTTACTTTAATTCCAAATAATGGTAATCCAACCAGAATATAGGAGTTTAGGCATTTTTTTTTAATTGGGTGCCTATATAAAGTGATTGCAAAACATGTTGAATAAAGTGTTAGACAATGTGATTTCTCAAAATCAAGCAGCCTTTCTGGGAAAAAGGTAAATTTTGGATATTGTCCTCACCTTAAATGAGATTATTGATGAGATAAAAAAGAAAAAGAGAAGCTGTATTATGAAAGTGGACTTCGAAAAAGCATAAAACACAGTTATATGGGACTTTTTAGATGAGACGTGGAGTCTATGAATTTCGATCCCAAGTGGAGGAGTAGGATTATAGAGTGTGTTTCTTCAGCTACAGCTTCAGTGCTAGTCAGTGGAAGTCCGTCCGGTGAATTTTACCTTCGTAAGGGTTTACGACAATGAGATCCATTATCGTCTTTTTTGTCCTTATCATTACCGAAGGGTTGAGTGGGTTAATGGAAAAAGCTATGGAACTAGAAATATATAAAATATGATAAATCGGTCATATCTTTGTAGCAACTGAAATCTTTTTGAACAAAAAAAAAACTTTAATTCTAAGTTTAAAGCAACATACGGAAGAAAGGTGTGGATAAACGGAAGGATGAGAGAAGCAGATCAAAGTGGGGAAGACAAAGTCAAGGTGTCACATATTCAGTTTGCCGATGAAACGATTTCAATGGAAGAGGCAACTTGGCAGAATATTGAAGTAATGAAAGTCGTGTTAAGAAACTTAGAATTATTAACCAAACTTAAGGTAAATTTTGTTAGAAGCCAAATTTTGAGATTAAATGTGGAGGAAAGTTGGATGGATCAGGCCGCGGACTTCTTGAATTGTCAAAAAGGTTATCTAACTACTTGGTTATGCCAGTTGGAGTGGATACCAAACACGCAGCATCATGGAATCCATTGATTGACGAAGTCAAAAGAAGATTGAAGTGGTGGGAACAAAAAAATATGTCCATAGGAGGCCGTGGAGTACTTCACAATGCGGTTCCGGTGTACCTCTTATCTTTTTACAGAGCTCCTAGGAGTGAGAGATTTAAGTCTATTTAATAGAGCATCATTAGGAACATGGAATTGGATAGTTGGAAACGAAAATCGCCATTTATGGGTTAAGGTGTTGCGCTCTAAATATGGGAGTGTTGAGAGAGCGTGCAAGAGTAGGGAATCTCGGAGAGTGTTGAGCAAATCATCGGGTTTGTGGAAAGATTTCTAAAATTTGAAAGAGGTGAGAGTTAGTAATGGTTTAGAGCGGGACTAGGAAGGAGTGTGTGCAATGGTAAAGAAGTATGCTTTTGGGAAAATTAAGATTTCCAAGGTTGTTTTGTATTTCTCTCAATCAGGGATACAAAATCTAGGATGTGAGCTTCTGGTGCAATGGGGAGTGGCACTGGGATCTTAAGTGGCGACGTGATCTTCATTCATGCGAATTAACATCTCTTTGTGAACTTTTTGATGTTATTAACATGACAAAGGTTAATACTAATGCAATACATGGGTGTGGAAATATAATGTGGAAGGAATGTATTCGGTTAAACTGGCATATAATGTGCTGGCCAAGTCAGACTGATGGCGCACAAAAACTCCTTCAAAGGCTATCATTATTGGTTGGAAACTTGTTCAAAAAAGAAGAAGAGGGGTGTTAAGTTGTATCAAACATATCTTGTCCTTTGTAATCTTCGTGAAGAGGATCATAGCCACATATTCTGTCAGTGCAACTTTTCTTACAAAGTATGGTCAGTCTTATATGGTTGGATGCCTACTTCTTGTGTGTGTACGAGGGATCCTGCAACGCATCTGGAAAGCCATGAAGGATTAAGTCCATATGGGATTTCGAAAATTTTGTGGATGATGTTATTGGTGTGTATTTTCGAAGGAAAGGAAAGTAGCCCCGACTCAATGGTGGAAGGTATTATGTTTGGAACTTGATGTGGGCTAAGACAATGCGTAATTAATCATTCAGTTATTCCGTTGTGACTGGTTTAGGGAATCGATCTTAGGTCTTAAATCATTGTAATGTCTTGTGGTATTTTTTCCCGTTTCTAAATACTTTATGTAATGAGTATGAATATCCATTGTACTCCCATTAATATTAATACCTTTATGTATGCGAAAGGAGAGATTATGTAATTTTAAATGCTCATTTTAAATGGTTAAAAAACATCAAAATTGTCAAGGATATTAGCTATGCATAATAATATTTGATTTGATATGATATTATTTTATTTGTAATATAGATTATAATTAGCAGATTTAGCAGAATCTTAGGGATTCTTAGATCGATTTTTAGACATGTACTCTCATACTATATAATGGACTAAGTGTCATATTGAAAGGACATTGAGTTTGGTATTGAGATTTAGATTTATCGACATAGGATCAAAGCCAAAATTATTTTGAACTTTCTTTCACCGTCGACCGCTGCAAACCCTAAAGGTGGCTTACGGTTTCAACAATCTCGACGGCTGCTAGGGTTTGTCCTCTTCGTAGGCCTTTGTCCATTTTTTGTTGTTGATTTCATCTCTTCACAGACAGCTTTCCGCTTTTGCGATTTTTTTTCTCTTCATCGGATTTATGCCTTATTGGTGTCTCACACTTTAAGGTTTTGCGTTTCTGTGTTCGAGCGCACGGCGGTTTTGAGCTACAGTTGTGTTGCCATTTCTGGTTTTGGGAGTGCGGTGGCTGTGTTGCTGGGTGTCTTCTTTGTCTTCCGGAAGGATTCTTATTTTTGTGGATTCTGCTCGATTTGATGACCTGGGTGACCACATCTCTTCCGATTTGTTGTGGTGACCGGTACTTTTGCCTCGAAGTTTGTTGCATCCTTGCACGGTAATTGTGCGTTTGAGCCTTGCACGGTAATTGTGTGTTTCAGCCTTGCACGATTGTTGTGCGTTTAAGCCTTGCACGTGTGTTGTGGGTTTATACTTTTGTCGCGGTGCGACACGTATTTTGCACACGTGTTTGCGACGGATTTGCCAGACTGAGGTGTTGATTCTTCTGAGGCAAATTATTTGGATTGACAAATTGATGTTTTTTTAATCGACCAGCATCAATTTGAGAGGGGATGTCAAGGATATTAGCTATATATAATAATATTTGATTTGATATGATATTATTTGATTTGTAATATAGATGGTAATTAGCAGATTTGGCAGAGTCTTAGTTATTCTTAGGCCTATTATTAAACACGTAATCTTATACTATATAATGGACTTTGTGACACCCCTTACATATAGCACATAGACATGAATCATATAACATAATATTTAATGGCATCGGAACTTGCAATTTCATATCATGCAATCAAGACATTTATCATCATATAATTTACAAGGCATATAGAGATAACTATGCCACAAAAATAACCAAGGTTGTACCCCTCACAACCTAACCAAAAACCTATACAGTATATGCAAATGATGAGATGAGGGAGAAGGACTAGAGTCAGCCAGCCGACCTTGGATCCATGGCTTCCAAAATACGTAGAAACACCTTGTAGAGTCAACTTCTATTTACAACAACTGAAAAATAACATTTGCATTTGGTGAGTTGCATTATCAATGAGCATATTCAAATAACGTAGTATTTAACATCACATAAGCATATAATTCATATCCACATAAGCACATGAATATAATCACATGATCCATCATAATCTTTACACTAATTCACATGATTCGTATAAAACAAAATGATGCACATGTATGTTTGTATTGTTATTCTGTTATGAACCAACTAATACCAAGAACAATTCATGATCACGATATGGCCATGGCACTCTGTATTGTATAATCCCCATGAGTTCAATGAACTCCGGATTAGTATTCTTTGATTCTGTAATTCTGACCGTACTCAGAATGTAATAACACATGGTTCAAGGTAATTAGCGGCCATAACACAATTCTTTAATCTCTTATGAATGCACATGTCATAATCATATGTATAACATCGTATAATGATAACATTATATAGATCGTATAACATCACATCCCAACATGTACATTTAAGAACTCAATTTGGTTCTTGTACGTCATATGGCATTCATCACAATCCATTCACCATTCACCAATTAAAGGTACTCATATAATACAAATCACATACTCATATAAAGTTAAATGTCAAGTTATAAGGATATACTCACAATCGATACTCCTATCTCGTATGAATCGCTTAATTCGTCTTACTTGTGCTGGTATCGATAGTAGAACCTATAAGTGCATTTCAAATGCACAACCAAACTTAATATCATATGTTTACTATGAATTAATTAAGTTATGCATGAAATGTTCATACCAAGTGCAATATTACTTTTCTACTATTAATTATTTCTCAATTCAATTTTGGTATAACCGTTATATGTACATGACTTTTTATACCCATAAAATTTGTATAAATTCAAAACTATAAAATAATCTCAATTTTCTTATTAAATATTGTTTATCATTGTTTCATCTATCACATATATGAATTTCATAATCTTTGGCATTATTTCAAATTAAGCCATAACATAAACATAAGAAAAAGTGAAGAAAAACTACCTCAAAAGGAAGGTAGCGAGGTGAGGATTCCGGATATGTACTTATTTTCTAGTTTTGAAGTCGTTTTGAAGTCCGAAAATCGGCAAACCTCGAATTCCTTTTCTTTTTCCTCTTTTACTTGCTCACGGTCTTGTCACGGTCTTTTCACACAATGCAAAGTGTAAATGTGTGTATATCTTGTATGCTTTAGGCGGTTCCCGAAATTTAATTTTTTTACAATTTTCAAAAATGACAATATTACCCTTCAAATCTATTCAATGAATATTCAATATATTTAAATCTATTCAATATATACATTCTTATACTAAATTTAATCAATATTTTACAATTTATTCACTATTTTAACTAAATCAATTCAATATATTTACTATTATTATTCTTTTTCTCATATTCATATCTATTCACTAAAGTTCCAATTTTATTCTATTAACAACCTCTATGCTTTCCATTGCACATATCAAATGTCAAAATATATACAATTATGCTTATGAATGATTTCATATATGTCATGATGTGTATGCATGATCATGTAAAATTTTGGATCATGACAGAATAAGTGCTATATTGAAAGGACATTGAGTTTGATATTGAGATTTAGATTTATTATAAGGAACCACAACTTTTTGCAAGTCTTTTTGTTTATAAATAATTCTATTAGTTTGGTCACAATCATGTGGAAATGGATTGGCTAAAGGAGTTGAAAAGAATTTGCTTTTGTCACATCTAACAAAAGAGAAGATTATTTACATCCCAGAAGTCTATTTTTTTTTTACCTAATTACCTCGTGTATACAATTGTTCAACTACTTTCTTCTTCCGACATCTTTAGCAACTTCCGCGTCTGTGGCGTCCAGGAAAGCTTGCTTCGTGACGGAGCATTTAGCAACCTGAATATATAGGATATGTAGAGTCTTACTCTATGTTCCTTTGTAAAATAGTCGGCTCGGTAGCTCATATGTCTATAAATTTAGTCATAATATATAATAACTAGTAGGTGTGAGCAAAAGTTCGGTTTAACCGAACTAACCGAACGAACTGAATTATTTCGGAAGTTCGATTCGGTTAGTTTGGAAGTTCGGTTTTTTTTTTTATAAAAAAATATCGGTAAACTCGGTTTTATTGGTTTGGTCACGGTTTATTTTTTAAAGTTCGGTTAACCATTTGCATTTCACTTATTCGATTTTATTCCTTTCGGACACATTTTCACCAAAATATTTAGTCCCATCTCTATTTAAAAAAAGCTTTTAAAATGGTTAAGATAAGTTTAGGCAAATAAGTTCTTAGCATGTATGAATTTAAAATAACAATTTTGGTGTAACTGTATATAATTACAAAATGGCTGTATCATTATGCTAACCCACAAAGTATTCTGCAAGAATTCTGCACAGTAGAACATTGAACAACATGGTATATTATGAAATTTGTTGAGATTGTAGACAAATGTTAAAAATCAGGTTGAGTTGAAATGGTTCTGATATATATTTTATATATAATATCGACATATCTGTTATATCAGTTATCGGTCGATATAATCGATATTTTATCGGTTCGGTTAAATTGGCTATTATGAAATAAATTCTGTTCGGTTATGAAAAAATAACTTCGGTTTTATCGGTTATAGTAACAATCGGTTATGAAAAATAACTTCGGTTTTATCGGTTATAGTAACAATCGACACACCCATAATAAGTAGTCATGTACAATAAATGAAACATTTACTACAAAAGTTTATTTGATTATCACAAACAAGCAACGACAAGCATGCATATAATAAATGGCTTATATATATGTGAAGTCATTTCAAATCTTTACTCAAATTCAAATGGGCCAAATGTGCCATTGTGTTACGAATCTTTAGCTATAATTATTGAATGATCAATATGTTTGAAACTTTTTATTTATAAATATTTGTAAACGAATCATATAATTTTCCTTATTTATGGCCATAGGTATCACAGCTATAATCGACTCTGCAGGATAATTGAATGAGATATGATATTTAATTAGGTAGTTATATGCTTAAAAATATTTTAGTTCGACCATTATTGCCATGTTTGGAGTCCAATCTCGCTCAAGCTCGACTGCATAATAAGCTACTAAAAAACTATTTCCCCCCTCAATCTACGGAACCATTTTACAACTATGTGAGATAAGGTATCAATTATAATTTTTAATATAATGACAAATGCTCAATCATAAAATTAATATTAGAGATAAATAATCAAAATATAAGTTGATTTCTAGCAATTTCTAGCAATTAAATATTAGATTATCTTCATCCATTTCCTCCAAAAATTTAAGGGGAAAGCCATTAGAGATGTCTTCTTTACTTTTTTTTTCCTTCCCTTTCCATGCATGCGTTCATATTATAAACATGCAAAAGTCAAACTATATAAACAAATATTTGGTGAATTATTAATTGATTTAGTATTACATAACATATAATCAATTCAAAGGTAATTATCGTGTTCATTATTTCTGCATCTTTCACTCCCAATTGTAAGGTGTTCGTTCCGCCTTGAACGTCGATTGATAACCTGCAATCACAACAAGGAAACCAATCACAGTATACAATTCACAAAGAACTATATAAATCGATTTAGTATTACATAACATATAATCAATTCAAAGGTAATTAACGTGTTCATTATTTCTGCATCTTTCACTCCCAATTGTAAGGTGTCCGTTCCGCCTTGAACGTCGATTGATAACCTGCAATCACAACAAGGAAATCAATCACAGTATACAATTCACAAAGAACTATATAAATCTGAAATCGAAACAAGAGTAAGGGAATTGGGCTCAGGTCGAGCAGGGTTTCCTTTCAACGTCGTCACCGGGGAACCAATGTATCGTAACCTAAGATGGGAGACACACACACTGCCCGAAGACTACTGGTAGGCGATGGACGAAAAACAGCAAGGGAAACCGCACACAGGATTACACCAAGGAAGGAGAAGGGCAACACAGAGCATTACACAACCAAGCACAGTTAGCACAACCACGGCTAACAGCAGGGCAAGAGCTCAAGCCGATTATCCGAACACACCACGGAAATAGGGACGCGAAAGGGGAAGCAAAAATACACAAAAGATTTCAGACTTCTGACTTACCTCATCATGGAACAACACCATGATAAATAGCATTGAAGAAGACGCATTGAAGGAGAGCAAGTCCCAAGGAATGCGGTCAAGCAAGCCAGCCAAGGAGACGCGATGAAGAAGGATCGAGAAGTGGTAGATAGTGAAGAGCCAATCTGGTAAGGGGCTCGAGATCATAAGGGAAAGGTAAGGAAAAAAGAAAGCCAAGGCCCAAGAAGGTAATGGGCCAAACCCAACACCAATCTCTCTGTCGCCATAGCCAGCCTTTTTTCTTCTCTTCATCAAAATCAATGAAGGTTCTCAGCCCTGAGATATACTTACAGGTGTAATTTTCAGTGCCTTGGATGGTTTATGCCTTATGGACTTAGAACTGTTAACAAAATCTCCTTTTTGCCAACTGAAATTAATTCAGTTCCTTTCTGTTAGTAAATTAATGCTCACTGATTCATACACAGCTACATTATATAAGAATTCAGACTACTAATCAACTTATCTAAAAAATCAAGAAACTTTAACATCGTAAGAACTTGTTGTGAAGAGGAGGAGACAAAAATGGAGGTCAAGATTTCAGCTGGTATCAAATGCCGAATTTGTCAGAGAACTTTTGCTTCTCAAAAAGCAGTTCACGGGCATATGAGGAGTCACTCCCAATTGGAACGCCAGCCTGCTAGAACCAATCCAGGTCAAACTTCGGCAGTTGCAGCTCCGCTGCTGGAAGATGGAAGATCCGCCATGGAAAGGGCTGATCTACTACCGAGATTTGCCAGAACAGGGAAAAGATGGAACTTTAAGCGGAGAACTATATTGCTGGAAGGTCCCGCGGGGGCACCTGAAATGGGGGAGACGTCGACTTCTCAGCCGCCATTAATGGAGGAAAGACAAAGGACTGATCTACAGCCGAGATTTGCTAGAACAGGAAAAAGATGGAGATTTAGGCGGAGCACTTTTATGCTGGCAGGCCTGGTGGCCCCTGAGGTGGGGGAGAGGTCTACTTCTCAGCGGCCATTAATGGAAGAGAGTCAAAACATGGAGCTTGGTAGTATAGCTACCCAAGGACCAAACCATGCCCGAAATGATTATGTGTGTAGCATATGCATGCGGGATTTCTCGAGCTACCGGGCCCTGGGTGGACACAAAGCCCACCACTCCATGAGGGAGAAGAAACGCCTTGCTGCAGTGGAGGAGGAGGAAGACGATGATTATACAGCAGCTGATGAACAAGCATCGGTGGTTTATGAGCCAATTCCACCTCCCCTGCGCCGCCGTTGTGTAGGAGGTCTTGTTGCAGGTCCTCGGCCGTGCCTGAGGTGCAGGAAAATCTTCTCTTCGGGAAAGGCACTCGGTGCTCACGAGCGGCATTGCAAACAGTCGCCTCCACATCCTTTGGAGAACCAAAACAAGGTTGCGCTTGATTTCGATCTGAATGAATTGCCTCCGCCGGAGAAGGAAAATGGAGCTCAGTAGCTTGCTCGGGTTTATTTGATGCTACCTTAAGGGAATTGTTCTTAAGGTAGCATCAAATTTTCCGGTTGCTCGTTCTAGTGCTACAGTTCCGTTTAAATTCTAATTTCATTTTCCTATTTAATTTTTTTTTCAATTTTTTGCCTTCATATATGCGTTATTAACGATCTCGGAATTTTATAATCAATTTTTTTTTATGGCGAAATACTTTTCCATGATTTTGATAAGCAAGATTGTTAAAATATGATGTCGACTATATTTGATAAAAATATTTATGTAGGATTATTTTTGTTAAAAAATAATTTCTTTGGGATAATATTTAATTAATTTTAAAAATTAAGACTACATATTGAAAATGCTCGATTTTATGAGATATTTTTATAATTTACCATTAATTATAATATAATTTCTTAAAAGCACACAAATTGTACACATGCAAAGTCTTAAAATCAAAAAACAAAATAATCTTGAAATACATATATGCTTGGTCTTACTTTTTTTTTTTTTCTTCGGGAGAAAAAAAACTTTATTCATAGAGTACAATATGTACTCGTCAATTAAAAAGATTATAAAATGACCAAATTACATCTCCACCCACAATACACAAACATACTAGTAATTAATTAATTAACAAAAGTAAATGTGTAAATGAAGAAACTAATACTTATAAATATGATTGAAAATCAATGACATTCAACTTTAGGATGGAATTGAGGCCCAAGGCAAGTGCTGACACATCCAAAATCATCCGAACCACAATCTTGGAAGCAAGGAATAACCCTTAATAATATTCCCCCATCTCTTACAAAACAATTTATGGTACAAGAAACTATTCTCTGCCCACATCCTACCAAGCACTGCCCTACTCCTGCATTTTGGCCTTCAACACGATGAACCAACTCCACATGAGTGCAAGACAACACGATGAGCATGACGATTAGCCCTCGTGCACACGATGAGTTCGAGCTTGAACCCATGTTTATGTATGTGACTATCGATTCGTATGCTTACCTAAATGCTTCTTGAAGTGATGAAATGAATGAAATGTAGTAGTATAATGTTATTGCATGCACGTACAATGTTTGATATTTATAGGGTTTTTGGTTCACGAGAATGGTGAGGTGTTTGTTGATCGAAACCCTTAAAATGTGTCTTTTTTTACCAGCTAACGTTGTTTTTCTTGTGTTGGTTTCAGGGTCCGGACATGCCTTGGCTGTTAGAAAGAAGAATTATTTGATTTTTTGTCGGTAAAACGCTCTCTCGATCATTTACCAAGTTTTCTTAACGACACTTGGTACGATGGTTACTTCGTTGAAAAGATTGATCAATCCTAAAAAAATGAAGACATTCTTTAATATTTAATGTACTTTGTCCTCTCGCTATCATCTTGCATGTATACGTATCTATATTTTTTAAGGAGGGTTAGATTTGGATTCTTGTAAAATATAACTAAATAAAACGAATATACATTAGATATTATGACTTAACTGAGGCCTCTTGCCAAAATATATTGCAAAAGAGTTTAATATATGAATTACTGATATATTTTTAATGTTTTTATAAATTTATTTTGAGTAAGCTAAGTGGCAATTTACCTCATGTGATATCGTTAATAGACATTTTACCCCTGTGTTTTGTAAATATATATTTTACTCATATGTGGCTTGTAAAACATAGCACACTGTCTCTCTCACACGTCATACATGGAGGGGGTGTTTTACACCTATTCATAAACACATGAGTGTAAATTGTCTATTTTCAAATCATAAAATGAATAAACTGCTTATTTTGAATATCAAAAGGGGTAAACTGCTTAATTTGAAAACTAGGGGGGTGGTAGGGGGGGATAACTGTATTTTCAAACCACAGGATAATAAAATACCTATTTTGAAAATCGCATGAGGGTAATCTGTCTATTTTCGAACCACTGTGGTATATCATATTCTTTACTTGAATAGAAAGGATCACAAATATAAAAAATCTTGACATTTATAATAAAACAATAATATAATCTGGAGATTTATTATGATGATAATAAACATAGCAACAAGTCACATAATCCTTCTACCTCCTCCCGCACTGGCGCTCCGGCAGCGAACTGACGAACTTGGTGCGCGTGCGCCATATTAAGGCGAATTAAGAAATTCTAGTTCGCGCTTTAAGAATTTCTAATTTGCGCACAAAGGTTTTATAATTCGCGCATTAAGAATTCCTAATTCGTGCACTAAGATTTACTAAGTCGCGCATTAAGTTACTAAGTATTGTTAATCCTTTTCAATTCTCCAAATTTTTTTTTTTGTAATTCAAAAAAAAATCTCCAATTTTGGGTTTATATGAATTTTCATGGTTTTAGGTACTTCGGGTTGGTAAGAAAATTATATTATATGGTAAATATATATATAATATTCACTTTATGTAATGAATAATAAAAAGACATAATAACATATGAAAACAGATTAAAATATATGATAAAAGAAAATATGATAAATCTGTGATTTTGTAACATTTTTGCGGAGTAAATAATAATGATTTTGATATCTTAGTTTTTTGCATGGAAATTAATAGAATGAACTTTATAAATAAAACTTTTATTTTTATTGAGTTAATTTAAATGTTTATATTATATATTTCATAAGGTAATAATATAAGTCTCCGGAAATAATATGAGTCATTCTTAATAAATTCATACTATTACCAAACATGTTGAAATATATATGTATAATTTGGTTTCATTTTCAAATTCATTATTTTATATCTTAAAATAAAACAAAATTTTGATACTTCATTTCATTTTCATTTTTCATTTTTTAAAATATATTTTTTCGGAGAATCCTTACTAGAAGAACAATCAAATACAAGATTCAAATTACATTGTATTACTGGCTATAACATTTTGCAAAGCTGCAAATGTTAGATCATTCAATAAAATCTAATTTTAATGTTTTTTTTAAGAATGATAAAGCTGCACCAAAGTTGTTAAGAACTTCATGTTGTAAATTTGTAAATAATATAATAACGATGTAAGTTTGTTAAATATGATGTATATTATGTATGTTTAACTTCATTTTACCAGTGTTTGTGTGTGTGTGTGTATATATATATATATATATATGTGTGTGTGTGTGTGTGTGTATATATATATATAGCCACATTAAGGCGCACCCGCACTCAATTGTTTTGAAAATTGACGCACTTCTGCATCCGCTCGCGCATCGAACTTATGTCAGCTAGCATAGCAACAACATGATTACGGTTTGCGGTTTATGATATAAATTTGTAACTTCGCATGAGCACAACAATTTCGCATTCCTACCATGCAAATTGCAAATTTATATTACTTAATGGAATGATTTTTTTCACAACATAAACCCCTATTGCTAAGAAAAGGTGAAAGAAAGTCTTTTTGCTATGGTAATCTTGGACTACTTTAGTACTTGACATTTTTCATGAACATTTTCGCTGTCAAACCACACGACAGAGCCTCACCAGGTATCTCCTTTATTTGTTGAACCCCTTCAACAAAAACAACCCCCATTCCCATATGCAAATGGGGTTCAATATGACAATGAAATGCCCACACTCCCGGATTATTAGCCACAAACCTAAGTGCAGTCCATCCATAAGGGAAAACGACACCCGTATTCCTAAATGGCGGATTCTTCAAGTTAAATATCTCTTCGTCTTTCTCTGTAAACTTCCCTTCTCCATACCCAAGAACCCAAAAATCGTGCCCGTGGAGATGCCACGGATGAATTTCGCTCACATTATCCTTGATCATATTAGCATTCTGCAGAATCACATCCACTGTTGCATTGAATCTCAACATGTAAACTCCACTTCCATACGTTGAGTTCTTGTTTGAAGCTGGCTTCATCACGTCGTATCCGTGTTTGTAACGATCTAAGGGAGGTTCTTTGTCAAACCCATTGGTTAATCCATATTTTATCGAACCCAAATATGGTGTACTAGGAAGGACTAGCGACACATTATTGATAGCCCATTTAGTGTGTCCCTCAATGAAGTTCTGTGTGTTTAGCAGCACAAGTCTTCTGTCATGTTTTTCTGGTGGCTTAGTGTTGCCCTTCAGTGCAAAAATCTTGTTATAAAAGGCCTTGCTGTAGGATTCATCATCCCATCGAGGGGGGATCGAGGGTGGTGATTCGGGAATTCTTGAGGCAGAATGTGGATGGTAGTTTAGTATGGTTAGGCCTTGAGGAGTCTTGGGGTTTCTTCCTCTAACAGATATTGAAATCCAATAGTTTTCGTCAGGGTTTTGATCTGTCGTGAAAAGGACGGAATAGCTCTCACCTGAGTTTATGTCCATATTTTGTACCATGAATGGTCGAATGTAGTTACCATCGGCTTCAACTAGCAGCATTTTGTGGTTCTGATGACATTGAAATTATGGAATGTGCTCATTTTTTTCTCTCTTGGGAATTTGTACATGCATACACATCCACATACACATATACACACACAAATCAAATTTTTTGATAATTTTTTAGCCATTTTTAATAGGCAGCGTTAATGTGACACTACACGTGTGAGCGCCAAGTCGCAAAAAGTCCAAAATTGAAAAAAACAATATAGCAGAGTAAAACTGAAATTTGACAATATAAAGAGAATCATAATAGCAAAGAGACAAATATATATGACTAAAATTGTAGTTTTCGCTAATAATTAAAATGGAGTTGAATTGCCCTTATTCACACATAATGTTGTATATGAATATGTGAAAATAACAAGTCAAATAAAGGCATGGATTATGGTCATCATTTTCTAGAATAAAACATTTCATACAATTGGATTTAGAAAAGTGCCATCACTTCTTTGCATTATATCTTAAAGTACCTTTGGAATCAACTTTCCTCTTCAACTTGAAGATATTTTGCCAATGCATAAAAAAAAGAAGTAAACCTTCAAAATGTTCTTTATTTTTGTTCGTAATTGACCAGATATTTTGAAAATCCCCATTGATTTTATTTTCTTGAATGATTTTTAATTAGACTTCATATTTCATTTTCTATAATATTGAGATCCCTCCATCGATTTCGAGTAAAGGTTGATATTATTCATATGGCGACATGAATGTGGCTTAAGAATGAAGCATAGCATACAATTATGTGAATCAGTGAATGCGAATGCGATATAAAGTAAATAAAAGGTGTAAAAAAACTAAACAATTTATGTTACCTTAATAGCCAAGTTGAGCAAAGACAATGAAGTCGTGCTTGCTATTCTCAGCCTATAGGTCTTGTTGGGGTAGACGTGGAGGATATGGGGTGCGTACTGTTCGTCGCTTCTTAACTTGCACTGACTTGCTGAAGAAATGCTTAAATGTGCCGCCAAGGAACAATTGTACTGCCCTCTCCCATTAATTAGCAAGCTCTTTAAGAAAAAAAACACAAGATGACTAATATTATACCATATAATAAGCGGCGTAATGGTTACTGTTCCAATCATTACGTCACTTTTTTATTTAAATTTTTTATTTTCTTTTTCTTTTATTTTGTATTTTTTATAAAATATTCGGTATGATGAATTTCTGGTAGATCACATATCGTCGATTTTGCTTGTTTATGTACATTTTGATTTTTTTCTTACCTACGACCCATCGCTAATATGTGGTATTACCTATTTACCTTTGTTCTGATGTTTGGCATCAAATATTCCCTTAATGTATAAGGAGATTATATCAAAACCCTTGACCCAACAGTGCATCCATCTTATCTCAATTTTTAAAATTTAAAATGTTATCTTTTTTTTTTTAGAAAAAAATTGTTGATTTTGTCAAGTATGAATTAAAAAAAAAACAGATAGTTCAAAATAGATTTTTCTCGTGGCAAACTTTAATAATAAATTTTTATATGAACTTATTTAAAAAAAAGAGTTAAAAATAAGTTTTCGTTGTGGCAAACTTTAATAATATTTTTTTATAAAATATTCGGCATGATGAATTTTTGGTAGATTATAGGTCGTCAGTTTTGCTTGTTTGTATACATTTTGAGTTTTGGCTTACCTACGACCCGTTGTTAATATGTGATTGTTCTCGATTACCTTTGTTATGGTGTTTGACATCAAATTTTCCCTTCATGTATAAGGAGATTATATCAAAAAAATTAGAAAAATTAAATTATGATAATTATATATTACTTGTTTGATAATAATTTGGGACGTCACATTTACATTCATTATTTGTCAGAAAGTATATAAATGATTATAAAAGTAAGATGATTCATTAATCATGAGGCCACAGCAAGTAATAAGACCAATATCCTAAAATAACATTGCAACTACAACAATAAATATAAACTATAATTCTTCTTATGTGATGCTCGCTACTGCTATGAGAAACCGAACACATATCTGCATTATGAAATGAGCCATCGTCATTTTGAAAACTCTTGCGAACAACTTTTGATTGGTTTTTTGGAGCTCGTTGAGATTTACTTTTATTGTGATTGATGACATCTACTACTACTGCGCTTTCGTAGATGACTTTTGTTTAGAGAGTCTATTGGGCCCTACAAGGATATCATATGCCAACTATTGCTATGGTGTACTGTTGGGGAAGACTTCTGTTTACTCCAACCTATTTGATTTTATATACCTACGATTATGTATGTTCAATGCGTATGAACCATCTTTTTATTCTCTAGAACTGTCTGTTGAACTTGTGTCGGACGCTTTGTTGGATATATATACCAGGTTATAAGCTCACTGGCGCGGTGCCAAATTAACTAGTATATATATAATATTAAAATCCCATGTAACAAAATCAAGAACTAACAATTTCAATATATAAAAACATACTTGTGGTTCACCAATCCAACGCATAGGCTTAGAGGAGAGATCAACTTGATGTTCATGAAAGCTTTTGTGCCACCAATCACTTAGTAAAAAGTTGAATTCTCCATCATATTTGAATGGCTCATTTTCACCTTTTGCCACTTCTACTATCAAAGACCCATACAATCCTGCTGATCTTTGCATCCCATAATGCCCATGATAAAAATATGTACCAGCCTACAAATACATATAAGATCCAACATGGGTGATGCGTGTATGTAACATAACATGTTTCTTGAAGACTTATCAAGGTGAGATTGAATTGATTTTTTGAATGTGATCTGTTGGATTAAGTTACCTTATCAAGTTTGAACCTGTAAAGAAATGTTTCTCCCGGATTAATGGCACACTGGGAGATTGATGCTGTCCCGTCTGCCCATGGTGTTCCTAGCTGAAAATCCAATTCATAAACCTCCATACAAATAAACTTCAAACACTCTATTAATTAGACAAAAATCAAAACTTCAACCTGTCTAATTCCATGCCAGTGAATGACAAGTCCTTCAGTTTGAAGCTTGTTTTTCAGCTCCAAATGTATGGTATCCCCAGCTCGGGCCCGGATTGTCGGCCCCGGAAACTGCCCGTTGATACCCATAACGATACCCTCCACGCCATCTGGAGACCAGTGCATGTATTCCACCTCCCATTTCAAATGCCTGGTCTTTCCAACTGATGATTGCACAGTAATTGACAAAAATAATATGAACCAACAAACAACCACCCTCATATCTCTCATGGATCAATAAAGATACAGATATATATGCGCTGTAATTCGAGGGAGTAGGGGGCGTGGGATGGGGAGATGGAGCTCATAACATACTTGTGGACTTTTGCTCAAGTGCTGGTTTTAATATGCATGTAATATAGACACCATTTTATTTTATTTTTTTGTAGACATACATGGTTTTCATTATAATTCGAAGTCAAGTCGAACGAATCCATCATGAATAAAGCTATTAAGTATCTATCTGTCTATTTTCGAAACCAAAACCTTACTTAACAAGGATCAAGCTCCTTTTCTTTCAAACTAACACACTTTATCATATGAGGACACGCTTAAATATCAATGAATATGGCCTATAATTAAAGTTATTTCATGTGGTGTGATTCACATTGCTATATAATATGTCTTTCCTCCTCTTTACATGTAGCCTTTGGTTTGATTTAGGCCAGGGAATATAGGACTTTAATTGATGGCACAAGTGTAAATAGTTTATTTAATTTCATGCAAAAATTTTGTCATATTGATCAAACAACTCAATTATTGTAGAATAACCCAAAGTCATATTACTCCATTTTAAATTTAAAAAACATTATCAAATTTTATTTATTGTTGCTTAAAATGTTTACTCTTAGCAAACCCATATTTCAATTCTGAAGTTATTAGTTTTTACAAATTAATCTTTTTTTTTTTTCTGTAACTTAGATTCTTTGATTGGTTAAAATTCTTGAGTTTTGGATTGTAAAAAGAAGGGGAAGTTCCTTTTGTTCTCCAAAGTTAAGGAATATCAATCCAGAAGCAAGTTACTATTAAGATGCCTGTCTTGTTGGTAAAGCGTCGATGGAAAGTGTTTGGGCCATGAAATGCATAAGAATCAGTTTCTCAAAAAGCTCTCTTCTAATGGGATTAGATGTTGATGTAGGGGTGGTTAAATGAAATGAGTGCACTGCTGAATTGTAACTGAAACCCCTTGTGTTATAGTAAATATGTACGAAACTCTCATATGTTAATAAAATAAACAAAAAACCTCATATGTTTTCTTACACTCGGCAGGAAATGGGGAAAAACATTATTTTGGGTGGGGAATGAGAAACTTAGCAGCAAATTTCGAAGACTATTTAACGTGTCTCTTGATAAAGATAGTATTGTAGTTGAGATGGAGAGTGGGTCGGGGGTGAGTGGAGATGGTGAGATGGAGATGGAGGATAATCTTATTTTGTTGGGAAACTAACATTTTTAATGAATTTATTGTGTTTATTATTAGCAGGCGCTCACAGGTAGATAGTCAAGAGGATAGATGGTTGTGGAAATCAGATAAGAACGGGTGAAATTCTGTACAATTAGCATATAGACAGAACATGTTGGAAGCGACGCAAATGAACGGGAATGGCCTCATTTGAACGATTTGGTATGGTGCAAGGAAGTACCAAGCCAAATAGCAATGTTCACGTGGAGACTTATCCAAGACAGATTGCCAACCAAATTGAACTTGTGGAGGAGAGGAGTGCTGCTAGAGAGAATCGGTTAAACTGTGTATCGTGAGAAAATGAGCAAGAAGACGTATTCCTGTCGATTCTCTTATTCGGTGCGGATGAATATTTACAATTGGATTCTGGTCACCACTGCTGGAATCAACAACCCACAAGATCACCTGATTCATCATTTATCTTTAATTCAAGTTCCAACAAATTGTAAAGCTTGGCTGGCAATTTGGCATGTGGTAACCTGGTTCATTTGGAAATGTAGGAACAAATCTTCAATGGAAAAGAAGCTTTGATTGCAAATGTGGTTGAATTGATCAAACTCAAGGTATAACCATCGCCTCGGGGAATCCCTAAAAATGAGGCTTCTTTTTTCAGTATAACACGTCTATAATCTTTGGCCATCTCAAGTGTAACAAGAAACTGATACAATCCAAGTTCTTTACACTACCATTAACAAAAACGAGTCAAAAAAGCCACGCATCGCTAATCGCTATGGGCATACATCAAGGGCCTCTCATGGGATACAAACTGCAGAGTTTTTAACTACTCAACAACATGATTATGAATTGCATATCCATGTGAAAAAAATCATCAACATACTCGATTGCTGACAGTTTGATAAAGGGATTTAAGCTGTGTGTTCCATTTGTCTATGGCTGCGTACTTCTTCATTCCCTTCGATCTGCACGTTTTATCACTGATTATAAGTATAGATACAGAAGAAAAAAACGAAAGAGAAGCTCAACTTGGGTAGAGAGAATGAAACTAAGGCAAGTGTAATACCCCATCCACATCTACTGAGAAATGTGAGGCTTTATAACTGTATGCAATAACCTTTTCTAGCAACTAGATTGATAATTTGAACAAAACGAGAACAGATATAAAGAAGTTGCTCCACTATGTACAGTAATGTTCGATGTTGAGAGACTTGGGAAGTAAACCTGTCACCACGCTCTAACAGTCTGTTCACTTGATCAATGTGCCCATCAATTCGATTATCCAAGATGAGGGACACAAGCAACTCTTCGACATCCTTCTCAGGCACATTAAGCTCCTAAAAGTAACATAAGGATGTTTTTGAAAAACTAGAGGGAAAGAAGAAAAGAACAACCCTTTTGCTGAACAAAATACTATTTTTCTCACCTTTGATATAAAGGGGATTCGGATTCTTGTATAAGGTTTAATAAGCTTAAGCAACACTTGCGTCCTCACGTTCTTCAAAAGATCTTCAATGTAATTCCGAATAAATGGATCGTCCATAATTGTCCTCCTGTTACTCTGCAAAATACCCTCCCACACACCTTAGATTAACATGTAAGGTGGAGAGACATGACTTTTATCAAGATGATATTAGATCTTCACTGAAAGAATAACAAACCTTCAGGATTTTTTCAAACTCCAAAATCTCATTCCTTTGGTATGCTGCGATTAAATTTGTCATTGCAAGAATCTCAGGGTCATTTTTGTATCTGCAACAAAAAAGGTTTTGGGTAGGGTAAATTTTCAGATTATATAACCAAAAGAAAAATCAAGGTGAAATTCTTTAATTAACTAACGGCTTTGCTTCTTGACCATCAAATGGATTGACCTCGGATTCCATCAGCATATTAGCCAGGACCAAATATCTGAGCAAAGTGAAGATAAATTAATCGAGTCCAAGTGGAATTCAAAAGCCTAGCATTCCAATAACATAATTTATTCATAAAATACAAAATAATAGTCGACGATCAATAATTATTAGTTCTAATTTGCAGTAATTGAGGAGCAAATCTAAGTACGAGAATGTGTTCAGAGAATAGGTAATCATGTTAAAATATAAAAAGTTTTAGTATCTTATGAACCCAACCAATAATTAGGATTTAGGTGTACAAACACAGAATGTCACTGTGACATTTGTTTACAGTGGTACCATTTGTATTTGGAAATAAAAATCAAAATGAGAAGTTCAATTACATTTTTACAAGGAGAAGAGGGTCAGTGCTCGTAATGATCAAAATGATTCCTAGGCAGGCAACATACAAAATCAATTTAATCAAGAAATGAATAGTTCCAAAGTGGGTGCATGGACTCCAGTGACTCCATCCAGCCAATGATAGTGACACATCCAGTACACAACAAAAATCATCTATGTGCAAACAATGAGTTGTCATGGTGACAAACAGGTAAACAATTAACTCGACTGAGAAACATTGATAATACGACATATATTTTAAATCCCATTCGATGCACATAAACCACCAGTTCAGGTAAGAGATCAAAAGCATATAAGTTATAGAAGTTATCCGTAAGTTGATTGTTTCTATTTTGTTCTCCCACTTGATTTTAACAAACCTCTCTTTGATTTTGACTTTCTAAGTTACTCATCAACAGGTAATTCAAAATTACTTGATACAACATAGCCCAATATTTCAATTGTGTCTTAAACCCTGTGGTAGGATAAGAGTGTCGGAGTTTTATTTCAGTTCAGGTCTTTAGGCAAAATGTCGGGGGGCACTGTCTGAAAGGCTAAGGTCATAAAAACTAGAGGAATAGAACCCTAACTGTGAGAATTGGGTGAGAAAGCTTGCTCGTGAATATGAATCGTGATATACTGAATAAAAAGAATTGGTGTAAAAACAATGAAGTTCAAAGTGCATGTCGGTTGCTTTCCTCCCTTTTATGCATGAGCATGAAGAAGCATTGGCTCGAAAGAGATGATTCAAATATATTTTTCAACACATCCATTGCTTTTGCTTCAACATTCCCACATGATAAAATATCTTTTATCACGAAATTAATCATCATTATTTCTCCAGTCAATTTAAGGTTAGATTGCAAACTGAACACATATACACTTCCTCTCCATTTGACCATCGAAAATGGACAAATTTCTACTTGATATAGATTGGGATGTCGATCACATACGACATATATGCATGCTCTATCAATCTATACAAAGTTACAAACCAGTAAGACACTGGTATGCTCGTGGGATCAAATACTAAAGGATTGTAATCTGGGGATAATAATTTGAAAGATATGGTTAACATAATTATTTTTTCTCCAGTTATTATTAGAACTCAAGCCATATGCAGGATAGAACAATGATGTGGAACATTATCCTTTGCACGCCTAAATGAGCAAATAGTACTGCATCTATGTTGCTAAACAAATTTGCATTAACAATACACACCA
Source organism: Haberlea rhodopensis (assembly GCA_907163345.1). Classification (NCBI taxonomy): domain Eukaryota; kingdom Viridiplantae; phylum Streptophyta; class Magnoliopsida; order Lamiales; family Gesneriaceae; genus Haberlea; species Haberlea rhodopensis. The sequence goes on from CAJQUN010000061.1 coordinate 1,752,177, forward strand.
ATTTATTTTTCTTCCAAATGCAATTAAGTTTCAATAGAAGTGCTACTCATTTCTCCTTTTGAATTATTAGACACTCCTTAAGTTTAATTAATCAAAGATACCATGAAACCAACAATAAACAATTTACTTAAATTCTTCTGAAAATAATTCGAGGGTATATGATAGACATCGGAATAGAGCAAGGAACTTTAATCAAGCAACACCAAAGTACATGCACAACACAAATAATCTATACAAGACTTACTTAAGGCATTGAATACGCCTCTGGTTTCCAGCTTCATCATAGTTCTTAAAAGCTTCAAAGAAATCAGTAGCCGCCCCTGCCCATTGACTCTCAGCCATATGCATTTTTCCACCACATTCACGAATTATCCCCATTATTCTAGGATGAGGAATGGCTGATTTGATTGACAGTGCCTTCAGATATAATTCCTAAAATAAATTTCGCATTCGTGTAACTTAATCAACAAGCCGCTAAAAAAATCAAGAGATATCCTTTAAACAAAAATGTAGGTGGAATAAAAAGCACAAATAAGCGGTGATGACAAAAACATTACATGAAACTGTTAAACACGTAAAGGAGTTTTCTCAAAATAGTTCTCTCTGCTCAGGAGTGTATATATATGAATTATCCCCATTATTCTAGGATGAGGAATGGCTGATTTGATTGACAGTGCCTTCAGATATAATTTATATCCTACAATAAATTTCGCATTCGTGTAACTTAATCAACAAGTCCAGCTAAAAAAATCAAGAGATATCCTTTAAACAAAAATGTAGGTGGAATAAAAGCACAAATAAGCAGTGATGACAAAAACATTACACGAAACTGTTAAACACGTAAAGGAGTTTTCTCAAAATAGTTCTCTCTGCTCAGGGGTGTATATATATAGCCAAGTTACTTTTACATGATGCTGGCCCTCAATATTGGAGTTCCAATTGGTTAAATTAGTTAAAAAACAATAACACTCTCAATTCTGACAATCAATTGTAAGCAAATTCTTGTTTGAAAGCAATCAACACATCTATCAATTACCAAGTAAACACCTTGCAAAGCAATTTAAATTCTTAGACATGTTTTAAGGGGATTTATATGATAAGTGAGCATCTTGACATGTCCAGTTGTTGTACATCAACAATGGTACTGGTAAATTGAGAAATGTACATACATCATGTGCCGCTTGATCCATCTTATGAGGATTATCATAATAATAATGCAACAGAGCATGAAACTGAAGCACTTATTAATAATACGAATAGAAATTTGCCCAAGTTCTCACAAACTAAATACTAACAAATCCAAGATAAAATACCCTAACAACTTTATAATATTCTTCAATATCATGATATTGCTAACATTTGGCCCTCAAATCATGCCATGTGATATGCATGCAATGTCAGTTGTTGCACTTCAGGTTTGCATTGGCACATATGGTGAAAACATAAAGAGAATGAGTATTGGCATTTTTATTTACCCTGCAATACAAACTTATTCTCTGTAAGATCACCAAATAACATATAAGCCTTTGGAACAAAATCGAAATTTTTGCATTGAGGCACCACAGGATGACTAATGGTCTTGTTCACCAAAGCCATAAGCATGTTTGTTTATCATTTCAGGAGCAACAAATAGCTTATTACTTTTCTGCATTAATTGGTATCTTATCCTTCATAATTGCCTCTATTAGGAAAATAATGAGTCATTTTCTTTCCTTGTTTGAAGAGCATAATTCCCAGTACTCACATATCTGTAGATTCAAGTCTATTGCCTATAAAGGAAAGCAAATAGCAAATTACAGAGAAATTTGAAATGCAAGGGAAAAAAACAGGTGAGTTTCTGATCACAAAGTAGAAATCTAACATACCCAAACCAAACACAAAAGAATCAAGGATAGGGCTGTGTTATCGTTATTTTCAAACCAGCAATGTACATACCATGGAACCCACTTCAAATATATTTCTAATGACACGAAAAGCATGCCCCAGAACCCATAAAAAAACACTTTAAAGGAACACACATAAAGACGTTAAAGCAGCAGATAAAAAGCTGTTTACCTTCAATTTTTTGTTGTTTTTAGTCTCAGTGTACATTTGGATCTCAATTGCATACACTTCCAACAGTTGTGTCCCTTTCTTCTGATCATCGGTCCCATCTTCTTTTTTACAAGATTTATGAAGTTCCTTTAAAATCTGATCAAGAATGTTGATTGCTGGATAACATATGCACTCAACAGCTAATAGCCTAACACTGCAAGTAATTAAAAGCAATACCTTACTCATCCGTCCATATTCACCCATATCAAACCATATTTTGCACAGCTTCAGATTTGTCTTGAACCACAGTCTCTGTAAACGAGAGCCAATGAAATCTCTGACCAATGACCAAAAAGGCCAGCCTAAATCTAAAATGAACATAATTTTCACCTCATTCTTTGCTTCTTCAAGGGCTGTCAAGGTGGTCTGATAGAACTCTTGCAATAGACTAAAGTTCTGACTAGCAGATCCAGAAATAAAATCCATAATATTGTTTATGCACTTTTCGCTGTAATTTCGGGTCACCGCTGATTTAATATAAGTCAACATGTCTCTATAAGCGTCCATCATTTCTTTATACTTCCCGAGCTTGTAGTAAAGCTTGACAGTTTGCTTTAATGCTTTGAATCCCCTGAAGAAAACAAGAAAAAAGAGAAAAAGAAGTAATTCATCACATCTAGATTTCTACTAAGAATCTTTCGTATTAACATATTTCTTGTAACCCACAACACATGGTACATAAATTTATATTAAACCTCAGTACCTACAAAATGAAACTATAAATAAAAGTTCATTAATTGGAAAAAAAAAACATGAAATTATCCACAACTTCTGCAGTGATCCAAGAAAACTAACCATTCAGCCTTTTCTGGTTCCATTCTCACAACTTCCGTAAAACCTTGAAGTGCCGCTTCAGGGTCTGTTTCCACCAAACCTACAAAAAATAAACTACAAACAGGTAAGTTTTGACAGAAAACTGACACCATAAAGGAAATCAATCTCAACACATAACGCATACAGAGGTAAGGCACATTTCTTGGGCACTGAGTAGTAGAAACCATCAATGCAGATTCCACCGTCATATTCAGCTTCAAGATTTTTTCTCAAGAATACCACTTAGTCTGATATTTTCCACAAACACTCTATTATTGCATTATAAAACGTTTGTGTGGACTGTGGACTAACAAACCACTATAAGCACACGCTGGCACAAACACATACATAAAATTACACTAAACTATACGAGACATAAAGTTTCCTCGCAAATAAATATTCACATAAAATGTGCAAATAAGGATCACAAATAAATAGGGAAGAAAAAACCCAATAACTCGAATTAAACGAATGTAATGGTACCCTTAGAGTTGTAATACTGATTCTCGATATCAACATCCTGTTCCTCCGGCTCCTCATCCGAGTACTCGAACCCATAATCCTCCATATCCGCATCTGCATCAATGTTTTTTTTCAAAGCCCGTATTATTCTTTGATGAAAAAAAAAACTCAAGAAACGGGTATGATACAAATTTGACATTTATCCAAATAGAGAGAGACAGGGAGAGTATTACCGGAGCCCATAATGAATTTGAGCTTGCTTAATACAATATTTTGCGTTAATATAAAATAGGAATTGGAGAGAGATGAAACTCTGTGAAATGGGAAATGAGAGCGATGAATTTCTGGGGGTACGGTGGAAGTTGAGAAGTTTAAATGTGGGTTTCTAAACAAAACTGGGCCTAATTTTGAGCCTGGACCGAGCATGCACTGTTGGCCCAATAAAAATGGTCCATATATTGTAGACAACTGTTGGCCCAATAGAATGGTCCATATATTGTCTAGACAACTTTGACTAGCTTTTAGTTTGCATTTAGTATAATTTGCTTCATTTAGTTCAATTTTTATTTTCAAAACTCGATGACTTTGGTTTGGTTTATTTAGTTCGATTTCTATTATTTAAAAACATTGAATATATAGAAATTTTTTTTTATCTAAATGGACTTCATTTTTTTTATATGAGTCATTATATTCAATTTATATGGGGTTACGCTTAAGGATGAGTAAGTTTGGTTTAACCGAACTAATCGACCGAACCTGATTAATTCAAAAATTCGGCTCGATTACTTCTGAAGTTTGGTTTTCATTTTTTAAAAATATCGGTTTAATCGGTTCTGTTTCGATTTTCATTTCAAAAATATCGATTAGCCGATTAAACCAATATTGTTTATTATATTATTTTTTTAAAAAAAATTTCTACATCAGTTTTTAAATTTTTTTTATTGTTTTAAAAAAATATCAGTTAATTCGGTAACTGACCGAAATAACTGATGTTTTATCAGTTCGATTTTGTTTGTTTTAATAGTAAAAATCGAGCGGTTCGGTTGACCGAAAAATAAATTCGGTTGGCTCGGTTTTTATAAATTCGGTTCGATCGGTTCGGTTTTAAACTAATGCTCACCCCTAGTTATGATTCTTATTAAAATTCTTTTATCTTATATTTTCATTAATAGTTGGCATCAAAATGCGCTCTAAGGATCCAAATTATTTATCTTAAATTTTCTTTAATAATTGCCATCAAAATGAGCTATAAGGGTCCAATGTCATCGATCACCTTTCAATTTTTCTCTTTTATCCTAGTTTTTGAATTTCTACTTTGGTTTTTCTAATTTTTTAAATTTCGTCAATTCACGTACGGTCCAAAATAAATGATTTTTTCTAGTCATTGATTTTGATGAAAAAATAGTCCTGATATACCCAATGTTTTTATATGCTCGTATCTTTGAGTAATGCAATTTGATTTATCGAGTCGGGTCAATTCAGAATCGGTCCAATTATCTCGGTTGGAACCAGAAACCGATTAGTTTTTTTTAAAAAAGAAAGAACAAAAATAAAAAGAAAAGGGTGGGAACCGGATCCGATCCGGTTCTTAACAGATCCGGCCGGTTCCGGGATTACCAGATCCGGAACCGGCCGGTTCCGAACCGGACTGGACCGATTCGATCCGTTAAACACCCTTAGATCTAAGGATAGAAAAAAACAAAAAAGAAATTCAATTTTCATATTCTTTTGCAGAATTCTGACTTAAATTTTAAAAAATTCCAAAATTTTTGAAATATCCCAAATTGACTTTAAAAAAGTACAAAAAATTGAATTGATACTTGTATTCTTCGATAATTACTCACATTTTAAAAATTTTTGTCATATGATACTTGCAAGTTCAAATATACGATAAATTTTGAAGAATTTTTAAACAGGTTGAATCATTAATTACACCAAGAATTGTGCTAGATCCACAATATTTACTAAAAGACACCGTTTAGTACATTGATAAGGTTGGGATGAAACATTATTTTTAACTACACATCATTAACTTATCTCATCACATCAATTGTACCAAACGGTTGTGCGACAGAGTTCAATTCATCCAATTTAATTATGCTCAATTTCAGGTAAACATTTTACGTATACATTTATGTAAAATAATGAAATTCAGTATAGCCCAAAAGGCTTGTTATAATGAGCGTTTAAGAGTTATAAGTTCTTCAAAATTGAAACCATCTAACGCATTTTTGCTCTTGCAAAAAAAACTCCAGCCACCAACCCTGTACAAAGGAACACAATTATCTGTCAACTGGAAAAAAAAAATTTAAATTCACATTTTTATCAAAATATATTAAGTCGTCCCTCATCGAAATTCCGGGGTCGGCTCGTGAAGATAAAGTTTTACAGAGTTGATAGAGGCTTACCAAAGAAAATGCTGGCAGAATTTTCCAAACTTGTTGGGACTTTAAAGAGGAGGATACCAGCAACAGAGAGAGGTATCTTGTTTAGAGACCCTACAAGACTGAAGCAATATGCTAAATGAATATTGAAAAAAGAAGAGCTTCGGGTAATAGACCACCATATGACTGAAAATGACGATAAATCTCAAGTAGTGCGACTTTCAACACCCGTTCCCTCCTCCGAATTTTACCTTAGGTATCATGCATAAAAGAATTAGAAGACTCCTGAATAAAATTCCTTACTCTGTTTATACCTATACCTACTCAAACACTGAAGTTATGAACATTCAAAAAGCGGTTCTTAGATAATGATCTCTTTTCTTGGTATATATTTTAGACCAAAGAAACACATGCAAACCAGTTCAATAGATTCTACCTTTTCTTGGCAAATATTTCAGGCCCCAAATCAATGTATACCATCGTTTGATGTTGTAAATAAATGCTGTGCCTAAATCTACAATTCAGGCGTGTTGCTATTTACTTTGCACTAAGATGCCACATATGAAATCAGCTACCTACCAAGGGCGTGAAATAGATAGCATAATCTCACCTGTATGTAGTAGCCCCTGTTTGATGAAGAAACGACATAGAAGTGAAGCTTATCGCCAACCCCAAGAATCCACTAAACGTCATTACCAGCCAGAATGTTGGCAATCTCAAAAGTGGTCTGCCATTGTGAACAAAAGAACAAAATTCGAACAGATTACCATATCTTCACCACTTCTAGTACTTTACAGGACAACGTTTGTAGAGACGCCTAATACTTAAATTTAACTTCAAGAATAAAATTATTTAGAATCTTTGATGGTAGAAAACATCGGTTAAAAATCACTAAATGGCCATTTGGTTTGAATAATGTGATGAATAATATCATGATTGAAATTATGAGATGATGATAAATAATATAATGTGATAAGTTATATGACATTTGGTATGATTTTAAAATGGTGGATTAATTTTATTGTTTAGTATAATTACTAAAATACTCTCGAAAATTTGAATGTTAAATTTTCGCGGGAATTTCATTTTTTTGTGATTATGTTATAGGAAATAAGTTGAAATATTTGACGGGAATTTCAAATTTTGAAATAGTAAAAACATGTGGGAAATGGTACATATGTCATTGTGTTGCAAAATATGATTAAAATAGGATAATTATGATGTGATAAAAATTTAAAAAAAAAAAAACCAAACATGGGACAACAATTTAATCATAAGAGTTAATTTTCACTTACGTGTGTAAGAGATAATCGACCTCATTGAACACAAAAATAAGGAAAATTCCTAGAGGCAGGGAAAGGCAATTGTTGAGCAGGACCATTGAGATTTCATTCAACTCTCCAGATTTAGTGACTTGTTTTGATGTATCCATAATCCTGCGTAAAGACAGCTGCACCACAAAAAAATTACTACTTCTTTTCAGTGTCAAACATTAAAAAGAGATGCAACATCATATTGCAGAAAATGCATAAAAGTTAGTCCAAGAATGAGGATCTCAATTTCATAATATTTAATAGAATTTGAAGAACATAAAGACAAGCAATACAGTTTCACAATAGCATCATCTAGCAAAGTTGCATGAGTTGAAAAAGCAAGCAAAGATTCAATAAAATACTCTGTTTTTTGATAAAATATGTGATGGTCACCGGCTCGCCGCAAATATGTGTCCATTATAGAGAACGAAAAGTACATAAAACACAAGAATTGAAGGGGACTCTCAGCAAGTGCAACATTACAAAGCTCGTTTACATTACTTACAGAATATGATGCTGTCAGACAACAGTTCATGAACTGCCATGTATATCCAATTGCATGAAATGACAGATCTGTAATTCCACCAGATATTGCTGAAATGATCTACAAAACGATGGCACAAATTTATGGACAATTCAACCCATCATAAATATTTGAAAGAAGTAGTAAAAGAGGAATTCAGAACCCGATTTTGCTTGGTTATGACTGACACCTCAATCAACATCTCAATCAACATCAATATTCTTAAGTCTACAATAATGGAATTATAATTAATGGTCATTGAGGACTTGACTTACAAATATTCAGCCATAATCAACTAAGAAGACATATAAAAAGAGCGAATAACTAATATATTTTTGCAGAGATTAGTAATATAAAGACTCAATGGAATACTACAATTTGATTGACTGGAATCATAATTATTTTTGAGTCGACTGATCATGCATTAGCCAGATGACATACCATTAAAAAAAGAGCTGCCCAAACTCTGTTGTCATGATGCTTGTTAAATAAATATATTTCACCAACAGCAGTTATCACATTGGTTACATTCTTCAGAACTGTGACCATGGCAACATTAATGTACTTAAGACTGCATTCGATAAGAATAATATGTTAGACAATGTTATGTAAAACAAATTAAGATAATTCCCGAGATATGTAGCGCGTAAAACATGAAACTCAACCAAAGCAAATAATGTTATGTCTATTGTCATCTAAATAAAATCAAGAAGAATAAGAAAGCTGAAATCAATATATGTTCAAAAATTTAATTCATGTTATCTATGGAGAAACACTACAATGTATTTATCATAAGGATTAGGCCACTTAACAATAATTCGATACTTTATCATGAAATAAAAAAATGTTCGATTTTCAGATGATACAGTTTACACAAAAGTGCCAGATAAGGAAAACTAGTACCTAAACATACTTGTGATCAGCATCCCAACAAATATAGCATTGACTGGCAACCAGACTTTAATTAATCTCCATGTGAGTGGTTCCGTAGTAATTATGCCAAGGAAACTCAAAAGGGAAACGATAATAACTGAGACAAAATTCTGCAACCAAAAAACAAATGTTTTTCATGTCTAAAGAACACGGAGAATTAATTAAATCAACTGAACTATAATAACTTTAGGTAATTCAATAGAAATGTTATGTGGAAAGTAACCTGATATAGCATCAAAGAAATTCCAGCATTAAAGTCATAATTGGAGAGGACATACTTGTTAATCAGTATCATGCTGCACGAAGAAAAACAATATGCAAGGCCAGACAACATGGCCTGATTGCGTGATATAATTCCTCTTTTACTTCTCACTGTCTTTTCTCTATCCTTTTCTATTCTTCCACTCTCCACATCAATCTCATCATTATTACCAGAAGTTCTCATCCCAAAAGACGCTCTGTAACAAATAAACATGGTAAAAACAACTACCATTGGCACAAGAAAATATAGGCCAAATCCGATTTTTAATCAAACCATTCACAGAGAGTTGTTTCTCGTTAATTTGTGTTATACCACTTGTCTTAGTATTTGACAACAGGAACACCAAGAACCGGACCACGAAGTGATTACATATTGAATATACCTGCCAACTAATTCTCTTCGGACTGGAGTAGGGACCTGATCCAGCAAACCGTTAAGCTGATGGTTTTTCAGGTCACTTTCACCACTTGAGGAATCCTTTCCAATATCCACTGTTATGTTTCTCTCCAAAACAGGATCAGGAAAATCTTGAGAAACTCCTTTTGAGAAAGCTCTAACATAAGGAAAAATTAAATGGGAATCAGTCGCAAAGGTGGTTGTAAATCCTTCATATGTTGAACTATGTCTCCAATTTTCATAGTAAAAACATGTAACAGAACTACAAACCCACGGGCCTTTCTACCTAGAAACATTAAAACTGGAATGAGGGGAAACAACTGCAATGAGACTGATAGAGCTAGAAATGGTCATGATAAAATATTGACCAAGAAAAGGAAATCAGAGGAACTTCAGTATTAAAAGCATCTCAAATCCAAGTTATCCGTTAACCATAAAAAATAAATCTAGGATTTTCTATATGTTATTGAGTTTCCTGGATGAAAAATATTCACCACCCAACTTACAGAACAACCAAGATCTTTGGATAATCTGGTATACATAAATACTTTTGTCACCTCAATCTACCGTCCAACTCAGCTACTATCTTAAACAAACCACCATACACCCCCCACGTATCACCTTTTCTAGGACAACATTTTGAAAACAGCAGCTACTGTCCAAACATTAAACCCCAAAGAACATTTCTCACCAATTCAGCCAAGAAGCTGGGAGATTTACCAGTAAGCTAAATCCTTCAAATGTCATATTGAATTACTTAAATGTCAATCCACAACATGGGCAAGTAATACGAAGGAAAATAACAACAATGACAAACCCACGAATTTGCACAACAGCAGATAGATTTTTCAAACTACGACCCAATACCTGATCCCTCTGTTAGTGCCAATACTGTATCTTGATTAAAAAGAAAAATACCGGCAACAATTCAAAAAGAATTTCTTGTTCATTCAAATAATTAAAAAGACAAATACTTTTCTCTAAATCTGTCCAAGAAACACAACAACACGAGTTTCTTGATTCTTCAAAAGAAAAAAGAAAAAAAGTATACAAAATGGAAAAGAAGGTAAAGAAACAGCAAAACTTATAAACCCGGATCACCATCACGATTTTAATCGTGTAAAACAATCCATCTCACAACACACACAAAAAGGCAACAAAGAAAAAAGTACCTTGGAGTCATTTTCAATTCTCAAACGCATACACGCATTTGAGCGTGTAACACTTGGTGGAGTGACTGAATCTTGAAACAAGAAAAGGAGACTCGTCAAATAAAGCAATAAAGAGAGGGAGGAGTGTTAACAACTCAAATTTGAGCCCACTTCCAATATAGAATGCTCTGCGATTTATTCAGTTCAATTGGAGTTCCGGAAACTGAAACTGAAACTGATTTTTTGGCTTCAACAATTCCCCGTTTTCGTTTATAGTACGACGTCGTCCGCTTCTAACTTTTACAAAATACACTACTCTCAGGGTGCAGTGTGGAGAGGTCTCGCGGCTTGCTCGCTAGGAGTTTTGGGTTGTTTTCTAAAACAAATTATTTTACTTTTTTTTTTTTCTGTAAATGTAAATTTATAAATAATTTTTTATTTTACAAAACAAAAAATATTTTACTTTATTAAATAAGAGTAAACACTCCATAAATGGACTTAGTGTTGCATAAACTAAATTTGCAGTGACTTCATATCTAAGGGATTATTGTTCATTAAGCAAATATATATACATATATCAATGAATAAAATTTAAAATTTTAAACTTATAGCCCAGCCAATATTTTCATTATCTGAGTATTTTATTCCCATTAATGAGACTGTACTATATAATTCATGTAAGTCAATACGAATGTGGAACATTATTTTATGCATCGGATGTGACAGATACACCAACACACATATAAATATATATATATATATATATATATATATATATATATATATATATATATATATATGTATGTATATGTGTGAGTGTATGTTTGACCCGATGCACCAAAAAATTTCCATACAAATGTGAGCCGACCACGACCAAGTTAACTTTCGTATATTGATTGGAATTTGTCACAAACCAATAAGATCAGTAAACAATTATATATTTAATTTTATTTATTTTGAAGGGGAGGAACGAAATATGTTTAAACATCCTGCGGAACTCAAACTCGGATATATATATATATATATATATATATATATATATAATTTTAATACACATTTGTTTTATGCATAATAATAAATAAATTATACAAGAAAGTTAATATCAGGTGCGTGGGAGCACGACCAATTATATGCGCCTTTACCGAATCCAAAATACCACCAATTCGAATCCAAAATACCACCAATTTTGAATAACGTGCATAATAGTCACCATACTACTTGCCCCAACCAAGTAATCGCCATCAAAATTTATCAAATAAAAATTCAAAAAAAAAAATTTGTAAAAAATTTGTCAAACAAAATTTCAAAAAAAATTGAAAGAATTTGTGTGCCGAGAATACTACATGAAAATAGATAGAAATGTGATTTACAAAATAAATGAAAAAATGAGCTTAGCTTGGATTCAAGAAACTATTTCGTCTAGTCCATTCAATGTTTCAAGAACAAAAGCATTCAGAACAAACATAACAAGACGCTCACATCTTCACAACACAATAATCTTAGCAACTAAATTTACACAGTTGCATCTTCATAATCTTAGCAACTAAATCTTACATGCTCATAAAATACAAGGCATACATAGTAGAATCTTCTGCGTATGCATTTTAGTAAAATGGTGACAGGATGACACATTTTTCTGTGGTGCACGTAAAGCCGGTTTAAAATGGTCGCACCATGGTTACAGGTTAGTCCGAGTCCCTATGTGTTCTATCTCAATGAGCATGTAACCTGGAGATTATGTTGCTTGTAAGGTATCAAAATCTTCCAAGGTGAAAGAAGAACGAACATTTGCATTCAGTCCTTTGCCATAGGCGGCAATGAGCAAAGCCTCAGCACGACCTGCATGATTTGAAAATCAAGGAAAGCTAAAACCTCTTTTGTGGAAACATAGTAAGAGACGTTGCTAACCATGATCTTTCTTCCTTTTCAACAAGGAACTAATGGACGGGAATAGAGTGGAAGCAAGCTCTCTGCTATCATCCTGTCGAGCAGAGTATCATTATTTATTTTGGTATACAAGTACTTCGATAAAATATGACAAATTCGTAGACTTTATTCTTCTTCTTTTTTCTTTTTTTTTGAAGTTTATGTAGTATGTCATGTACCATCAGAGACATGGAGGAAATTGGAAATCAAAATAGCATCATGATACATGTGGCAAACAGTAAAGGTATTGGACTAACCTTGCTTGAATGATTTCCAGATAGCTTAAACTCGTTTTTCCACACAAATGATGGAACTGGAACAACGGAAAATCCTGATGAGACCAGAATCCCTATCCACAATCCATAACCAAATCCCCCGCACCACCATCCCTTAATGCAACAAAACGTATTCAGAAATAACCATCGAGGACAATACAAAACCACTTAGCAGATTTTATAACTGAAACTCAGTTGATGTTAAGTACACGTGGGACTTTAATTCATTAAGGCCAGTTATATTATTCCTCATGTGAAAGAGTGATATCATATGTTTTGATAGGTTTCTAACAGTAGGAATCTGATAGTTCATGGAGCACATAGCATACATCTTAAAACTTGTGCCATTTTTTGTATTTTACTGATATTTCGAGTTTCTCAGTGTATTTGGTGTTATTAAACAAATTGTGAAATCCGCATTAAAACAAATATGTATACTTATCATCGAACTGCTCTTTGGAAACTGAACTCAGATTCACCAGTTGCAACATTATGAAATGATTCATTGAGCAGATAATGGATATGTTCCAATGACAAGCCTGTCAGGAAAAGTTATCAAGCCACACAATTTGTTTAACAGATTCCTAGCTTACCATTTTGAAACTTCTGATGACTTTAATAAAAAAAACAAATTCTCAACTTCAACATAGCATTGAATTTTAGAGAGTAGAGTTCATCCAAAAGCACAAACGACATGCAAATACAAGATCTAGAGTTTATTTACTGCTGATATGCAATATTAACATAGATACAAAATGCATAAGAGAGAATTATAATAATAAATGGCCATAGAGATAGATCTTATAAAAAGAATGTCCCTTCTCGGCTGATAAAGAATTTCTAACCTGCTTGCCATCTTGGGGAATAGGAAGTGATTGCTCTATATATGCAGTGGTTCCTGGTCATGAGAAAGATCCAATAAACGTTTAAAATATGTTTTAGTTTGAGATGCCCTATGGACTACAAAACATTGACATTAGCATCAATATTTCGTCACATGTAGTAATTATGAACAAAATAAATGGTTTGATCGCTCTAACGAATTATTTAGTTTTTCCTTTATACTTTCCCTTCTTCAATGACAATGTCTTCATTTATTCGAACATCCTAGGAGTATGCTAAACCAATGAAAGAATACCAAAATACTGAGAGAGAGTACTCTTCACTTTGCTTCATTGATATACGAAAAGAAAACATATAGTATTGTTGGATAATAACAAATATCTTAGATAAATCAATCTCATAGATTAAGTAGTTACCTAGTTATATTAGAGTTAGAATTCCAGTTATGTTAAAATTTAACTTCTAGTCTTAGAGTCCTAGCAGAAATATGCTTTAAAGTCTATAAATATGAGCCTAAGTAGGTTATTTTATATACACAAGAATCAAGAAAATAATCAAGATCAAGTGGTTTTTTCTCCACATTATTTCGATCCTCTCTACAAGTATCAAGAACAATAACAATAATGAAGAAGGGCTGCCAAAATGTTGTGACCTCGTAACCATTATCCGTGTCCTTAATAAATGAAATGATGATATGAGAAGTTAAAATCAAGAAGCCATCGGCATTTACTGAAAAATGGCATTACCAATTGGAGCATCAATGGTTTGAAGTAATTGAACGATTGACCTTGCATCCAAGCGCTTTCGCACTCTTTTTCCTATCAGAACTTTCAAGTGAGGAGAATCAAATACCTAGGGCACAGAAGTTATGATGAAATAAAGAGAGCACCCGTCTTGAATAATGAAGAAGGCTTAAGACACTGTCAGCTAACAACAGAAAAAAAATCAAATCTCAAATTCGAGGATTTGATAAACAAAAAAAGTGAGAACTTGATGAACAAAACAAATCAGAAATCAATACCTGAGGAGAATTATCCGGTTTTAAGACGGCCAAGGCTCCAGAGAGATCAGGGTCGACACCAACAACCAAACCCGATTGCGCATTGCAGCTATCCAAATCTCTCAATTCTGAACCTTGGATTTGACTATTATAATTATCTAACAACGGGTATGAAATTGACTCCAGCCAGTTCAGTTTCAACTGCTGAGCGTCTATATTTACCTTTTTATCCCTTCTAACTGTTCTTCTACCGCCGTCAGGTCTGGGGTTCCGAACTGCGGGTTCCGGAATTGTGACTACTTCCGGTTCACTGGTGGTGGAGGTGGTGGCAAAAAACCGGAATCCTGTGGGAGTGAGGCGGAGGAGGCGCGGCGATGATAATTTAGCGGCGATTGGTGAGGTCATCAAACATTGGGGTTTTGGAGGGAAGAATTGGATTGGAAGAGTTTCCATAAAAAAAGTTTCGCGGAATATAAATGAATTTAAATGGAATCTGAGAAAATATAATGTGCACAATTTATGAGTCCAATTGATTTGGGGTAATTGCACGGAGGTCCAAATTGGAAAAAAAAAACATATTATAAATAAATCTGAAATCAAAATATAAGGAGACGAAAACTTTATTCACATACGGTGAAGTTGGCTTCGATGGGAAATACGG
The DNA here is from genome assembly GCA_907163345.1 of Haberlea rhodopensis. Classification (NCBI taxonomy): domain Eukaryota; kingdom Viridiplantae; phylum Streptophyta; class Magnoliopsida; order Lamiales; family Gesneriaceae; genus Haberlea; species Haberlea rhodopensis. Next base: position 1,767,213 of record CAJQUN010000061.1, read on the forward strand.
ATCCATATAGCATAGAACATGTGTTCATCGATGGGCTCAAGTCAGAATCTTCGAAAGTCTCTTCATTGTCCAACATCACACTCGACTCATCTTTGTTGGGATATGCCATAAATCAACTCATTAGATGATTGATTTTGACATACAATGTAATATGATTTTATTAATGGTAATTCATTATTATGTATTATTACAGTATCTATGTAATATAATATGAATATATATATATATATAATGTCTTTAGAATAAAATTGTATTATTCTTAAAGATAGTCACTGGTCAAGTATTATCATGAACTAGGATAATAATGATGCATTGAGACTAGTATGTATTGATTGATGAATTTGTTCATGGATATGAGATGTCGAATCAACACATAGGTACATGTTAGAGAACTATGTAATGGACAGACCCGCCATGAGAATGCTAAATGGATAGTTATATGAATGTCATAAGCAATTATCATAGTGATAATTGTGTATGTAATCCTTACGACTTGAGATCACCAGAGATCCCGACATAAGGAGTTGTGTATCTTGATATTGTCAAATGTTACTTGTAACATTGTAAACCATAAACACGATCATTGGATACACCACAAATTATGTAGAGGGATGTTGAGTGATCAAGATAGGATTGTCCCTCCTATTTAACATGAGAAGTGTTTTGGCCCTTGATCAAGTGAAGCTAAAATGCATGACCATGCTCGAATGAGTCGATATGTGATATCGAGCTTATTCGTTTATTCTAGTATACTCGGGGATCAAGAAATAAAAGATTGAACTATACGAGTATGACGTATTCCATGACCCGTGTTTAATCTAAACACATAGGACAAAGGGATTAAGTTACATGGTTAATATTATCACAGACCATAGGTTATGCCGAGTCAATGACATTCTTGTAACTTGTGTAGCCTTGATGTGTTGCTAGATAGCGCTCATTGCTTGTGACATAAAATAAGATTTTATTTCACTGCCAACGTTGCAAGATCCTAACGGGTCGCACAACATTAAAAGGAGATATAATTGATTGGATGAATTGAGTTGATTAGGAAGAGACCTAATCATATAAACAGACCGAATGTGTGTGTGTGTGTCTATATATATGTGCATTAGGTTTGGTAAGTAGACATTAGTCGAACATGTTAATTCAGAATTAATGATACCTAAAAATCACACCATTAAAAAAGTTCTAAGGGGGCAGCCGTTACGTTGCTTCGACGTTTTCGTCCCTTTCGACCCAGTTGAATTATCAAGTCTAGTAACTTGATAATTTCAACATCCCTTATCGATTTGATCGTGTGGGTGTCGTAGAGGCAAAGCTGTGAAGTTTTGCTCGTGACTCGTGGACGTTTATCTTCGAGGATTCTGCATCAAACACGCTACAAAGGTATAACTCTCTACACCCGATATGATTACTTCGTATAGGTCCTCGGTGGGAATTCGAATCTTAACTATTTCCGCTGCGTTCTTTGGTCGTCTGATTCCTTACAATCTTCACATGTGAACCCTCAACTCTTCCTCATTAGTATGATCACTCCCCCAAACTTAGTTGGTGGAGTAGTCAGCATCATGTGACCATGCCCGATTTGTCACCTTTTGATGTGTAGATCTCGTCTCTTCCTCTTGGCAGCTCGTTGAAATTGTTCCATAAGGATTGCTATTTGCTGATCCATGTGACACATAGAGTTGGTTTGGTTCTCCAAACTGCTTTAAGTTGATGCCATTAATCTTATTAATGTATCATCTAATTGTGTCGTGACTTCTGCAGAATTATCTATCCTCTCTTTGTGATGTTCAAATGGTTGGGGTGTATCATGAGGGTAGTGAGGCTCTGACTGGTATTGGTTGCTCCAACCTTGCAGTGAAGGATCACAATGCCAATGGTTGTCGAAATCCACCATATCATTGAACAAGTACAACACATTGTCCCCATCTCTATCAAACAGGGACTCCCGTCAAAGCTCCACTGAATACCCATCATTGTGCCTCAACATCCAATCCACTGTAGAAAAACTACAGAAAAGTATAGTTTGAAAAGTTATGATACCGGAAAGTGGTTGCCAAATTGTTCAATCTCTCCCACGCTGCGTAGAATGGCTCTGAATGTTGTTGGGCAAAACTTGTGAAAACTTGTTTATGGTATCACAAGTACCTCATAAGAAAACAAAACAAAAACAAAATAAAATATTTTTTCGAAATAAATAAATAAATAAACAAAAAAACAATGGTTAAATTACAGTCAAAGAATCTCGTATGATATTACTAAAATTAGTCCCCACCAACGGCACCAAAACTTGATCGCAATTTTCTTAAACACGAAATTTATTCAGTTTGAAATCAATGTGCAAATATACCGCAAGTGCATAGTTGTCAAGTTTTAGTATAGATGATTAAGATCAGGTTGTCGAACCCATAGTGACTAACTGTAAGTACCAAATAAGATGTCTTTGAACTATATTTAACCTACGATAATGAATGATAATTAAACTAATTAACAAACATAAAATACTAATAATAATCCAACCAAGGTAATCAAAGTTAATGAGAAAAATTCACTAGAGAGACTTTGGCTCACCTATGCAATCCCCTACAATTCTCGAGTGAATATCCAAATATTTCTAAGGTGACTGGTTTTCTAATTCATTCGTTATACTATGGTCAAGCTATAATAAGTCTAATATTAACGTTGCAATAATATACTCACGTATCCTTATTTAACAATCAATATCGCATCAAGATTTGTGAAAACCTACTAGCCTTCGATTTTGGTAAATCTATTGCTATCACGCATGTGCTAGATTTTACTGGGTACGTCTAAATCTAAAATCCACGGTACAATTTACTATATGATATCGCAATATCGTATGGTCAAGTCAATCGCAATATAAATAATCATTCAAGGGTGATCAATCCCTCAAAAGCATGAAGAACAATAAATTATACGCATAGAATAAATGAATTCTATCAAATAAAAATCATCAAATCATAGATTCAAAACAAAGGATTGCCTAGCCTCGATAAATAATTTTAGTTCAACATAATCAATGAAAACAAACAAAACTAATAATTAAAGATAAAGAAAAACTTCCGGCGTCGACTCTGGTCGTAGATCATAGCCTTCTTCTCTTGCTTCCTTCTCGATTGTCTCTTTAATCGCCTTGTTGGAGTTGTTCCAAAATCATAGGGTGAAAAGATTGAAGGTTGGTGGTAGAAAGGTCCACTGAATACCCATCCTTGTGCCTCAACATCCAATCTACTGTAGAAAAACTACAGAAAAGTATAGTTTGAAAGTTATGATACTGGAAATTGGTTGCCAAATTGTTGAATCTCTCCCACGCTGCGTAGAATGGCTCTGAATGTTGTTGGGCAAAGCTTGTGAAAACTTGTTTATGGTATCACAAGTACCTCGCAAGAAAACATAACAAAAACAAAAAAAAATATTTTTTCGAAATAATAAATAAACAAAAAAATAATGGTTAAATTACAGTCAAAGAATCTCGTATGATATCATTAAAATTAGTCCCCGTCAACGGCACCAAAACTTGCTCGCACTTTTCTTTAACACGAAATTTATTATCAGTTTAAAATCAATGTGCGAATATACCGCAAGTGCATGGTTGTCAAATTTTAGTATAGATGATTAAGATCGGGTTTTCGAACCCATAGTGACTAACTGTAAGTACCAAATAAGATGTCTTTAAACTATATTTAACCTACGATAATGAATGAATAATTAAACTAATTAACAAACATAAAAAATACTAATAATAATCCAACCAAGGTAATCAAAGTTAATGAGAAAAATCCACTAGAGAGACTTTGGCTCACCAATGCAATCCCCTACAATTCTCGATTGAATATCCAAATATTTCTAAGGTGACTCGGTTTCTAATTCATTCGTGATACTATGGTCAAGCTATAACAAGTCTAATATTAATGTTGCAATAATATACTCACGTATCCTTATTGAGCAATCAATATCGCATCAAGATTTGTGAAACTACTAGCCTTCGATTTTGGTAAATCTATCGCTATCACACGTATGCTAGATTTTACTGAGTACGTCTCAATCTAAAATCCACGGTACAATTTACTATATCGTATCGCAATATCGTATGGTCAAATCAATCGCAATATAAATAATCATTCAAGGGTGATCAATCCCTCAAAAGCATGAAGAACAATAAATTATAAGCATAGGATAAATGAATTCTATCAAATAAAAATCATCAAATCATAGAACCAAAACAAAGGATTGCATAGCCTCGATAAATAATTTTAGTTCAACTTAATCAATGAAAACAAACAAAACTAATAATTAAAGATAAAGAAAAACTCCCGGCGTCGACTCCGGTTGTAGATCATTGCCTTCTTCTCTTGGTTCCTTCTCGATTGTCTCTTTAATCGCCTTGTTGGAGTTGTTCCAAAATCATAGGGTGAAAACGTTGTAGGTTGATGGTAGAAAGGTGCTGGACGTGTGTGGGAAAGTGAAGGAGGCGTGAGTGAAGTGGGGTGAAGGAAAGGGATGTGAAGATGGATGATCCCTGTTTTTCTCGACGTGTGTCCTACTTATCTATCATATGGACTCCTTCCTCCTTTATCATAGACGTGTCACCCCCCTTCCTATAATATTTTGCTACTTGATTTATTATATGTGTTGCACGTAATCTGGTATGGCCGCATGTCCTACGCTTTTCTTGTGAATCTTCTTTGATATGGTAAGTTTCATTCCTTGTGGGATTAGAATTCCATGAATTTATTACTTTTTATCCTCCCATCAGCTACTATCATATTACGTTGAATTTCCTTAGCTGCGCATCTGTCATCATGAATTTCCTGAATTGTCCCTTATCTCACGTGATTCTTTCAATGGCAACTATCGGCATATAAAATCTGCTCGTGCTTTGAATCTTCAACGTGCTGACCAATGATCTTGCATGAAAGTGAATTTCTTTTGCTGTCTGAGAATTTCCTTCTTTATGTTCGATGATATCTTTGTTGCCTTAATATCTGCTATTATCTCCTTGTTACGTAAATGATGAATCTTTATTTCCTTCCGATGCATGTAATATGGTACAAGAAAGTCCTTGTGCAATTCAAATACTTGCCGCCACCTTGAAAATTCCACGAAATCTTCGCCGCGATCGATCGGAACTGAGGGCCGATCGATTGCGCGTCTTTATTTTTTTTTTCAAAGTTTTGAACTATGGTGATCGATCGCATCGATAGCCTCTTGCGGCTTATTTTCCTTCTTTAAAATCTTGTCTTTGGCACTGGTCCATGACCATGTTTCTTCGTTTGTTCTCTTTTATTTTCATGCAAGCTTGTTATGATTATTTTTTACGTTATTGACATTATTTTGATTTCATCATTTCTCACACTTTTACTAAGATTCCTGAAACATGCAAATTAATACCAATAAATGTAATATCATTCAAGAATCATTATAAAATAGTACCAGAAAATATCAAAATATAAGTGCAAAAATGATATTTATCACTACCTCCACTGGTATCAGTGAAGGGAGTTCATAGTTTTCTAGGTCATGCAGGGTTTTATAGGAGATTTATCAAAGATTTCTCTAAAATTTCAAAACCTCTTTCTCATTTATTGATTAAGGATACACCATTTGATCTCAAATCTGATTGTTTGCAGGCGTTCAAGATGTTGAAGGAAAGGTCACTGCCCCTATCCTGGTAGCACCTGATTGGGATCTTCTATTTGAGTTGATGTGCGATGCTAGTGACACCACAGTAGGAGCAGTACTGGGACAAAGAAGGAACAAGGTATACGATTTCTATACTAGTATAACTTTAAATGAGGCACAACAAAATTATGCCACGACTGAGAAAAAACTCCTAGCAGTAATATTTACTTTTGACAAGTTTCACTCATATCTTTGTCTATCTAAGGTAATTGTTTACGCTGATTACTCTGCACTCAAATATCTTCTTGCTAAAAAAGATGCTAATCCACGTTTGATTCGTTGGATTCTTTTATTGCAGGAGTTTGACTTAGAAATTAAAGATAAGAAGGGTGTAGAGAACGTATTGACATATCATTTATCTAGGATTATTAATGAGAATGATGAGCATGAAATTGAAGTAGATGAGATAAATGAAAAATTTCCTGATGAGCAAGTTCAAACATCACCTTGGTATGCTGAAATTGCGAATTATATTGTGATCGGTGTCCTTCACGATTGACTTTTTGCAAAGAAGTTTTTTTTGTCTAACATTAATCACTACATGTGGGAAGATTCGTTTCTGTTCAAGGTATGTGCAGGGCTTCCATTATGAGCCACTGCCATGGCCGAGAGGTAGGGGACACATGAGTCCAACCAAAACTGCTGCAAAGGTACTTGAATCCGGTTTTTATTGGCCTATCTTATTTAAGGATGCATACAAGCACGTTTTCGCTTGTGATAAATTTCAAAGGACGAGGAATATTTCTCGGAAACATGAGATGCACCTAAACAATATTCTTGAATGTGAACTATTTGATGTTTTGGGCATAGACTTTATGAGATCGTTTTCAAATTCATGTTCCAACTATTATATACTTGTTGATGTGGATTACGTGTCCAAGTGGGTGGAAGATGTAGCTTCCCGCACTAATGCACTAATGATGCTAGAGTTGTGGTGCAATTTTTGAAAAAAGAACATTTTTACTCGATTTGGCATCCCTCGAGCAATCGTTAGTGACAGTGGGTCACACTTTTGCAATAAACTCTTTGAAAGACTTTTGAACAAATATGGTGTCACCCACAAGGTTGCTACACCTTACCACCCACAAACTTGGGACAAGTAGAAGTGTCTAATAGAGAAGTGAAGCGGATTTTAGAAAAAAACTGTCAATGTATCTAGAAAGGATTGACCCTTGAGATTAGATGACGTTTTATGGGCTTATAGAACTGCATTTATAACACATATTGTCACAACACCATATATGTTAGTTTTTGGAAAAGCATGTTATCTTCCAATAGAACTTGACCATAAGGCATATTAGGCAATCAAAAGTTTAAACTTTGATTTAACTGACGCAGATCATAAATGTCCTCTACACTTGAATGAAATGGAAGATTTTAGGGACCAAACCTATGAGAATTCAAAGATATACAATGACAAGACCAAAAGTGGCACGATGCTCGGCTAAATAAGCCAGAATTTACTGAAGAATACATGGTATTACTATACAACTCTAGTTTGCGACTCTTTCAAGGTAAATTGAAATCTATGTGGTATAGACCATTCATGGTTACCAAGTATTCCCATCCGGTGATATTGAGATTATCGATCCAACGAAGGGCACATTCACAATCAATGGGCAGTGACTGAAGCATTATCATGGTCATGATTTCTGTCTACCAAATACTGTCCATTTTGACTCCTAAGCGTAATTGGTAAAAAGTCCAGCTTGAGACTATAAATCAAGAACTTTTTTCCCTTTTATTCGTTTTTGAATTCATGGTTAATTTTATATTTTGTTAATTATTCGAGACTGACTCTATGTGTAATTTTCTGATGTAGCGAGGGTGGAGCAATTGTGCTGAGGCCTGGGGAATACGAGAAAAAAATAATTTTTTATGATTTTGTGTGGGCGATCGATCGGCAAAATACCGCGATCGATCGAGCAATGGCTTAAATGGGTTGAAAATTTTCGTTCCTCAGCGATCGATCGCGCATCGTTTTAAAATAGGCTGGAAGCTATGCACCTCCATGATCGATCGCCAGGAACACCGCGAACGATCGCGGAGGACAATTTTTTTTTTAATAATGCAGACTGCACATTTCACACACACTACACACACTCAAAACTCAACAAAACACTTAAATCAACCATTTTACAACTAAATTCTTCATCTTTTTGCAAATTATCGACTACAATCATAGATTCACACATTAAAGTTCGATTTACAAGATTTTCCAGCTGAGGAGTTGATTTGGGGGCACCAATCGCATCAAGGTGAAGCAGCTACTTGAAGCCAAGGACTACCCACATGTCATTTTAAAAAATTAGGAGGTAATTTGGCTAAATTTTACATGGGATATGCATATTGATACATATAATGTTTGGGTGTTAAGGAAAAGCCATATCTTTGTGCATTGTGGATGAATTAGACATGCTTAATTGACAAGTTTGGGGATTTGTTGCAAAATTATTAATTGGGTATTGTGGTGTTGATTTGATAGCAATTTTATTGGATATTGTTGCGTTGGAAGGGGTTGTATATTGAATTTTGTAGTTATGGCCCCTAAGAAGAAGCAAAATCAAGTCGTTTCATCTTCCGAATAGTATGATTCTTCGAGATTTAGGAACGAGACAGCTGCTGAGTTTATCAGATCTATAGGAGAAAACCCTGTATTAGGGAACGAGGCATGTACATGAATACTTTAGAATGTGCGGTGATTAGAGAAGCAAGGATGAGAGGTTGATTCACTTTTATCCAACAACCACGAGATGTTGTGGTTCCTATTGTGCGGGAATTCTATGCGAATTTAAGGACATTTAGCTACACCGTTAACAGCAGTAGTTCTATCCGGGGCAAAACCATTCCACTCGATGATCATAGCATCAACAACCTCTACCGCGTGTCTGAAATGAGGGAGGATGAATACTCGGGCGTACTCAACAATTATCAAGATTTGGAATCCGAAGTTGAAGTCCGGATTCATGCCTATATAAAGGCACTCATTCAGGAAGCTAAAGACATCGAAAATTCTCCATAGTTTTGTGATAATAAAAATTGTAATATCCAAGCTTTATAATCTTTCAAGTTTCATAGCTTGGTAATAATTTCTTTCTTTTCTTTTTTCTATAATCATTTGTAACAGTGATCTGTATTTGTTTATGTGTTCTTGAGTCAATCATCTGAGAGGCTAAACAAGTCTGTCTCCTCAAAAAAGTAGATGTTTTATTGTAATATATATTATAAGTATTTCCAGAATAAAACGAAGACTTTTGATAATCTATCTCTTAGATTTCTTTAAAAAAAATTATATATGGTTATACTCTACGCTTTAAGGTAGAAAACGAATTAAGGATGTTGTTAGTCCCGGATCTTATCGATGAAATTTTAAAGATGACAAAACATATCAGACCGGATCGAGTGAAATCAGACTGACCAGAACGATCGCCCAAAACAGATCAAGCTGATAAGATGACAAAGCATATCAGACCGGATCGAGGGTAATCAGACTGACCAGATCAATAGCTCAAAACAGAACAAGCTGATAAGACACATTACTTATCAGACCGGATCGATGAATATCAGACTGACTAAACCGAAGCTTCAGATCGATCTCTATCTTTATCAGATCAGAGCAGCCTAGGATACATACAGAATGGCTCCTCAGTCCGAATCATTAACGGCTATTTATTGTAGCATTTAATGTTGTAATTAATGCTACAAAGGACCAAAGACTGAAGATTGCCATAAAAGGTAAGAAGACAAAGAGTAGCTTACCTGACAGTCGCCGAAAGTATGAACCAGAACGGCAAGTATCCTGAAGAAGAAGACTGAAGCCTACTCAGAGTTTAAGCAGAGTCAAAGTTGCACATTAAGGGAAATAATGTCGTTGGTACCTTCAACTATAAAAAGGATGCAACAAAGGGAATACAACAACTCTTGCAGAAACTCTCGCTGATCAATTGAAAAACGCACAAGAAAGCAAAAACAGCACAAGCTTACAAGCTCAGAAGCTCTCGAGCTGAAATCATTCTTAAGCACGTTTACCTTGTAACATTTGATCATTTAGGATCACTGTGCGCATTTTGTATTCTGTATTGAAAATCAGAAAGTGAGAAACATATTGTAACTGTCAGACAGAGTGTGTCTGAGCAGATTGAGTGACTAGGAGTTTCAGATTGGTAGTGAGGTAAATCCAGTCTGAATCGGGTTTGTACAACAGGATTGTATAAATCAAAGTCTTCTAGTATAAACCTTCCTTAACTGGAAGAAGGGGAGACGTAGAAGGATTACACCGCCTTCGAACTTCCAGAAACATATCCTGTGTATCTTATTTCTGCATTTGTTCTTTCATACTAGCCATCGAGCCGTTCTTACATACAAGAACAGACCGTTCCACACTTATACTTTCAGTGGTCTGTTCTGTACAAGAATTGATTAAGAAACAGATTTCCTTCACTAATCCGAAAGAAATCACACAGGATTAATTTTTAGAAGGAGTGTTCATTCACCCCCCCCCCCCCCCCCCTCTAAACACTCCGGACCGATCCTAACAAGTGGTCTCAGAGCCAGGTTATCTTAATCAACAAAATCACTCGAGCTGATGGCATCATTCAACAAAATCCCTATGTTCTCAAAAGAAGACTATGATGACTGGAGAATCAGAATGCAAGCTCATCTGGCAGCTCAGGATGACGATATGTGGTTCGTCATCACTGATGGACCAATGAAGATTCTAAAAATAAATACAGCAGTCGCCATTACTGGTGCAGAACCACAAATGGTAGAAAAGGACAGATCCCTCTGGACGAATGAGGAAAGAAAGAAAGCAAATCTCGTAACGTGGCCAAAGACATCTTGTTCAAGACATTGGACAAGAACATGTTCAGCAAAATCAAAATGTGCTCTACTGCCAAAGAAATTTGGGAGAAGATAGCACAGCTATGTGAAGGCAACGACCAGACCAAAGAAAACAAGTTAACTGTTGCTCTTCAGAGATTTGAGAGCATAAATATGAAAAGTGGAGAAACTCTAAATGAGTTTGATGAAAGAGTCACTGGCATCATAAATGAACTGAATGGTCTGGGGAAGGAATATTGTAACAGAGAGATCGCTCTGAAAGTTATGAGAGCTCTGCCAAAGGAATGGGATGTTAAGACCATTGCCATGAGGGAATCAAAAGATCTTAACAAGGTTGAACTTCATGATCTGTTTGCAGATCTTAAGGCCTATGAGTTTGAACTAATAAGCAGATGTGAAGCAGAGCCATTCATCTCTCAACCAAACAAGGCCCTGGCAGCCATTCCAGACCAGATTGCTTCAACATCAGACCGATCCGTTGAACAGATAAGTAATGATGCTATGTCATTATTTGTCAAGAAATTCGGTAAATTCATGTCTAAGAATAAGAGGAACTTCAAACCCTCTCATCATTATAAATCAAGAAAAGATGATACTGTTAACGATCAGGCTTGCTACAATTGTGGTAAGACCGGACATTTTATTGCAGATTGCACCAGACCGAAGAAAGAAGAACGGAAAGAGAAGCATCGTGATGATAGGAAGAAGAAGCACTATAAAGACCGCAAGAATCATGGAAAATCCCAAAAAGTCCTAGTAGCTAAAGAAGGAAACAGCAAATGGGCTCAGACAGACTCAGACTCGGAAAGCTCTGAATATTCTTCCAGCGAAAGCGAAGAAGATATTCAATGTCTTATGGCAGACGAAGAGATGAGTCAGACAGACGAGGTATATGATCTTGACTCAAATGAATTTACACGAGAAGAGCTCATGTTCGCACTGCAAGACATGGCTAATGATTATAGGATCTTAGCTGAATCATTTGAGAAGAATAAAGCTAAAGTCAGTGATCAAATGGATGAGCACAACAAACCAAGCTGCTCTGAGCAGGGTGAGTGCAACAATCTCCAGATCGAGCTGAATAAGCTGAAAATCTCTTATGATCAGCTCCATGAAGAAAATAAGAGAATTAGCACACAAAATGCTAAGCTCTCTCATATATTCAAAACATGGACAAAATCCAGAACATCCTTGGAAGAATTACAAGAGGTTCAAAGAAACGTCGGTGATTTCACCGGCATAGGCTTTGACACCAAAGAATGCACCAAAGATGAATCTGAGCTGTTGCTGGTAAAGAACCAAGTCAAACAAATGACATTTGTTAAATCCAGCACAGTATATGAGACTGAAGCACCTAAGATTCAAACAGGAGTCTCTTACGTGAATCAAAATCTGAGAAAAGGAATTGGTTATGTTGACCAAGCCAAAGAAAAGGCACCAGCAAGATTTGCGTCTATCAGACCAAATCCAAAGGTGCAAGATCTGAGGCAAGGAAGACAATACAATTACTACAATTCGAAACCGATTCAACGAAGATATAGACTACCTTATGAGAATCAAAGGTTTCCACAGCGCACACATTATCACACACAACATCGAAACAGATCAGCACACAGCACACCTTACACACACAAGCCATTGAAGCTGATACAAGTGTGGGTTCCCAAAGGGCTAATCCGTTCTGGACCCAAATAGGATTGGGTACCAACAATAATTATATTTGATGACAGGTACCGAAGAAGCTCGCATCAGACTGGTATTTGGACAGTGGGTGTTCCCGTCACATGACTGGAAACATCGAGCTGCTGACTGAAGTCACAGAATGTACTGGACCCAAGATCATCTTCGGAGATAACTCAAAGGGTAAGACCGTGGGCAAGGGTAAGATTGTCCATGGTAACATTATTATCAATGATGTGCTGTTAGTTGAAAATCTGTGCTATAATCTGATCAGTATAAGTCAACTATGTGATAATGGTTATGCTGTAGAATTTCACAAACACACTTGCACTGTTAAATCATCAGACGGTATAACCATGCTCGTGGGAATCAGGAATGGAAATACATATAAGATTAACTGGAATCATGCTCAACCTGATAATCCTACTTGTTTCATCGCTAACAATGATAATAAACATTGGCTGTGACATAAGCGTTTGAATCATATAAACTTTAAGACCATTTCCAGCCTGTGTAAACATGATTTAGTTATCGGTCTGCCCAAGATCGATTTTGCTAAGGATAAGATCTGCGAAGCTTGCCAAATGGGCAAACAGATCAGATCATCCTTCAAGAACAAGAATGCCAAATCCTCCTCCCGCTGTTTAGAATTATTGCATATGGACTTGTTTGGTCCTATACCAATAACAAGTTTAGGGGGAATGCGGTATACTCTTGTTGTTATTGATGATTACTCACGCTTTACATGGACTATATTTTTGAGCAGTAAAGATCAGACCGGTCCGAAATTGATCAAGCTGCTGAAACGCACTCAGAACGAGAAATCATCCAGCATAAACAGGATTTGTAGTGACAAAGGCACTGAGTTTTCAAATCAGAATCTTGAATCCTTTCTAGAAGATCATGGAATCAAGCATGAGTTTTCAACCGCTCGAACTCCTCAACAGAATGGAGTTGCAGAACGAAGAAACAGAACGCTCAAGGAAGCAGCAAGAACAATGCTTGCTGATTCTGGAATTTCGCAAAAGTTCTGGACAGAAGCTGTAAACACTGCTTACTACACTCAAAATCGGTCCATGATCAACAAGAAGCTGAATCTCACCCCTTATGAAATATGGACTGGTAACAGACCATCTATTTCTCACTTTCATATTTTTGGCTGCAAATGCTTCGTTCATAACAATGGTAAGAATCATCTTACAGCATTTGAAGCTAAGTCAGATAATAGAATATTTTTAGGATATTCATCTACTAGCAAAGCTTATCAAATTTTCAATAATCGAACCTTAACTGTAGAAGAATCTGTTCATGTAGTTTTTGATGAATCTTTATGTGTTGAGGGCAACAAAGAATCAATTCAAAATCAGATGGAAAATATCCATCTCGAAGCTAACAGTGATGATGAGATTGTAGCTAACAGGTCAAGAGACAATCCACCAGAACCAGAAGTACCAGACAGACCGGATCTAGGCATTGAAGCTTCTCCAGATCAAGCTGATCCGGATGTTCATCACTCAAATGTTAAAGCAGATGCTGATCATGCTGCTACTACTCATCCGACCGGACCAGACAATCCAGAGTCAAGCTATCGATGGACTAAGAAGCATCCACCCAATCTAGTGATTGGTAGTCCCTCTGCACCGATCAGAACCAGAGGACAGATGATGGATGAATTCACACATGCTGTTTTCATCTCTAATCTGGAACCTAAGAAGATCGATGAAGCTCTAACTGATTTCAACTGGATTAAGGCCATGCAAGAAGAACTAAATCAATTCGAACAAAATCAAGTTTGGAGTCTAACTCCCAGACCAAGCGATCTGCCTGTTATTGGAACCAGATGGGTCTTCAGAAATAAGCTAGACGCAGATGGAACTGTGGTTAGAAACAAAGCCAGACTGGTGGCACAAGGATTCAGACAAGAAGAAGGAATCGACTTCGATGAATCATTTGCACCAGTCGCCAGACTTGAAGCCATCCGAATCTTTCTTGCATATGCTGCCTTTAAAGACTTCAAAGTATATCAGATGGACGTTGAGAGCGCTTTTCTTAATGGAAAGCTTCAGGAAGAAGTCTACATTGAGCAACCACCTGGATTTCAGGACCATTTGCATCCCAATCATGTGTATCTACTGAATAAAGCAGTGTATGGTCTGAAACAAGCTCCAAGAGCCTGGTATGACACTCTATCTCAATTTCTGCTGAACCATGATTTTCAGATCGGCTCAGTAGATAAAACTCTCTTTAAATTTATTAAGGGGGAACATACCCTATTAGTTCAGATTTACGTTGATGACATAATCTTTGGGTCAACTAACCCCAAATTGTGCGAGAAATTTTCTAAGTTAATGCAGGGACAGTTTGAGATGAGCATGATGGGAGAACTTTCATTCTTTTTGGGTCTCCAAGTAAAACAGCTCAACAATGGTATTTTCATCAATCAGACCAAGTATACCAAAGAGCTCCTCAAGAGATTTGGAATGGAAACATGCTCAACTGCATCAACTCCTATGAGTCCAACAATCAAGTTAGACAAATATGAAGGGGGAACAGCAGTTGAAGTAACCATGTATAGATGACTAATCGGATCGCTATTGTATCTTACAGCGAGCCGGCCTGATATTATGTTCTCAGTCTGTATGTGCGCCAGATTTCAGTCAGAACCAAAGCAATCACATTTTATTGCTGCCAAGCGTATTCTGAAATACTTAAAAGGATCTCAGAACGTTGGTCTTTGGTACTCCAAAGATTCGAACTTCAGCTTAATCGGATATTCCGACGCAGACTACGCTGGGTGTAAGATTGATCGTAAAAGCACCAGTGGAACATGTCAATTTCTAGGTGAAAGATTGATCTCTTGGTTCAGTAAAAAGCAGACATCGATTGCCACATCTACAGCTGAAGCAGAGTATCTCGCCGCTGGAAGCTGTTGCGCTCAAATGCTCTGAATTCAACACCAGCTCAAAGACTATGGCATCCAAGCTGTTGACTCTCCGATATTTTGCGACAACACAAGTGCAATCGATATAACGTATAATCCAGTTTTGCACTCTCGAACAAAGCACATTGATATACGCCATCATTTTATTCGAGATCATGTTGGCAAAAAGGTTCGGATCGAGCACATCTCAACAGAGCAGTAAGCAGCAGACATCTTCACCAAACCGCTCCCAGAGGCTAAGTTTAATTATTTTCGTCAAATTCTTGGTTTAATTGACTTATCTTAATAGTTTAGATGTTCTCTTACTTTCGCACTTAAAGATTTTTGTTACCACAGATCGATAATACAATGTTCAGAAAGACACAGACCGGTCCGAACTTTCAGACCGATCTATGTCAATCTGATGTTATCCCATGATCTGTTTGGTCAATACATCTTTTGTACAAAAACAGCCCGGACTGATCGCATTTTAACCGCCTTAACTATCTGTTATCCTGACCGTTTATTTTTGAATTTCTTTTCATCAGTCATCGAGATAAAGACACGTGTCTTCTCTCTCCTATTTAGCGGGCTGAACATTTCATTTTATTTCACCTTTTACAAATTACCGCTATCTGTTTGCTTATTCTCTCACTCTCCTAAATCTTCGCATTCGTTTAATTTCATTCCAATGGCTACCATTACTCACAACTCTCTCTCCGTTGAGTTCAATGATATTTACAGGGCAGAAGATGCAGAGATGGTGTCCATTTTCAGAGCTTTGGAATCATCTGGTTTAAGAAACTTTCTGGAGTGCGGCACCGTTGTTTATGAATCAGAAATCCGCGAACTGTTCGCCAATGCCGTCTCCCAGAAGACATCCATATCTACTACTGTCAAGGGCAAATCATTTGAGATCTCGCCGATGACGCTGGCCAAGACCTTTGGCCTCCCCAATTCCGGACTGACGGAATTTGGACAGATTCCTCAAGCGTCACTCTCAGATCTTCAAGGGAAGATATCTATTCTTGGCCACCGCCTGCAACCATCGTTTAAGAAGAAGGAAATGCTCTTCCATTTTCAGGTGCTGTGCGAAATAGTGGGTAAGCCTATTTTGGGCAAGGCAGGAAGTTTTGACGCTGTAACCGCAGAGAGGGCTATGGCGGCTATTGTATCCGGACAGAAGATGAACTGGTCCGTGATTCTTTTTGGAGTTCTGCTAGAAACGGTGATTGCATCGAAACAAGCCGTATGCTTTGCTGTTCCTCTCAGCAAGCTACTGGGGTCTTTGGACATCGAGCTGGGAAAGCAGTCCGCTCTCAGCCCCTTTAATATTCTAAACTCCAAAGGACTTGCATTGCTGAAGTCCAAGAGTGCTCCGCCTACTCCTGCTACTCTAGCTGCAGTAAAGATTGAGAAGGGCGAAGAACAAGCTGTTGCGCGCAAACCTCGCGTCAAGCGCAAACTGACCATCCAGACTGATTCGTAAGAAACTCAGTCTGCTCCCTCGCCACCAACCAAGCCACTTCCCAAAAAGCCAAGAACCCAGATTACCAAGCCCAGCAAATCATTACCCCTCAAAGCCTTACCCATATTGCCTCCTACTAAAGCCACCCCTGCACCTCAACCTTCCATCAAACCTTCACAAGCTTCAACCCTTGCACCCAAAGTCACCGTTAGACTTCCCTCAGCCATTCCCACGGTCAAAGGAATAGTTATCACTGAGTTGGGAGATTATACTCAATCAGGGATCAAGTCCCCTTCCTCCACCGGCAAGGGAAAAGCCATTCTCTCCGAACCAATCTCCTCTAAACCCAAATCTGCAGCGCAGACAGCTATCGACATCGCTATGGAGGATGTTGATGAGAAGGTGAAGGCACTCATTGTGGTCTTTGATGAATATGTCCAGTACCGGACTATCAACCACATTGAGTTATTCTTCGGTAAGTTGAGCAGACTGAAGAAGATGGAAGAGGAAGTCTGAAAGGAACAGAGACTGATGATGTTCGGCTTGCCGTGCAGCGCAAAGAGCTATTTACGGCTAATCAAAGATTCTGTATAGCCACTCTGCTCCTAGCTGCTAAGAAACAGAACTTCGATCCAATTGCTCCAACTGCCAGAGATGATAGGGCTGTTATTGCTCAACTCGAGATGGATGTTCATGCTCTTCACTTAGCTGTCCGTTTTCAACGACAGAAGCTCAGTATATCCACTCCAGCCACCAGCCCGGATCACCCTTCTGCAAGCAAGACTCTGGCAGAACCTTTCGTTGAGGTTATTCCTTCTGATGCAGCAGACCAGACAGCCGAGCAAGCAGCGGATGAGACTGCAGTGCAAGTACCAGAACAGACAGTAGAGCAGCCATTGCCTAATGCTCCGTCTGTGCCAGATGATGAACCCTTGAATGTCTTGTTGGACTCTCCAACAACATCCATTCCTTTGGGGTCATCAGTCTCCCTCGTTCAAATCAGTCCAACAGCAGAACTGGCAATAGTTGGCGCTCCAGAGTTCGTCGATCCGGACTTGGTGGTGTCCACCGTTGTTGCAGCTCTCCAGATTGAGGAGCCCTCCAGACCAAGCACTCCTCCAATCCAATCAGATGAAGATATGGCTTTTATTCACACATTTTCCTCGGATTTGGTCACCCTGATCCGATCCGAAAGTCATCAAGTTGCCATATCGTCCATTGTACCTACTGCTGAAGACGATGAACAGGCTTTGTCCTCATCAGATCGCTCTCCCAGCCAACAATCTGATGCACCTCCATTTCTGGCAAGGACTCTTCAGCACCTCTCTGATAACTGCCTGTCACTCTCTCAACGCATTCTCGAAGTTCATCAAGGTCAGAGGCTTACAGCTTTGGACTTTGATTCATTCAAAGAGAAGATGACTGCCAGTATCGGAAGCCTTCAGCGAGGCATAGACGATCTGTTTTCTCAACAAGCCTCTTATAAGAACAGTCTGAGAAAAGAGCAGATCGAACTAGCCACTGAAGTCAGAGCATCTGTTGCCAATTCTATCCGCGCTCAAGACGTTCGTCTTGACGCTATCAGCGCCCAGCTAGCACAAGTTGTTGACTTTCTTCAAGAGATTGCTGCTGACAAAAAGGGGGAAAAGAAGAAAGACTTCAGGCCGCCTCCGTCTCAGTCTTCTAGAAAATAAAATTTTCAGACTGTCTGTATTTAGGATTTTTGGTGATCAATAAAATCCTTCTTTATTAAGTCCTTGTTCATTTATTTTGAACTTTAATAAAGGCTTAATCGATCCAACGTAATAATGTTCATTTATTTTGAACAAAAAAAAAGTAATCGATCCGAAAGTTTTCGCTTCAGAGTTATCATCAGACTGGTTAAAAAGACTTAGAAGCTAGGTTTTGTCATCATCAAAAAGGGGGAATTTGTTAGTCTCGGATCTTATCGATGAAATTTTAAAGATGACAAAACATATCAGACCGGATCGAGTGAAATCAGACTGACCAGAACGATCGCCCAAAACAGATCAAGCTGATAAGATGACAAAGCATATCAGACCGGATCGAGGGTAATCAGACTGACCAGATCAATAGCTCAAAACAGAACAAGCTGATAAGACACATTACTTATCAGACCGGATCGATGAATATCAGACTGACTAAACCGAAGCTTCAGATCGATCTCTATCTTTATCAGATCAGAGCAGCCTAGGATACATACAGAATGGCTCCTCAGTCCGAATCATTAACGGCTATTTATTGTAGCATTTAATGTTGTAATTAATGCTACAAAGGACCAAAGACTGAAGATTGCCATAAAAGGTAAGAAGACAAAGAGTAGCTTACCTGACAGTCGCCGAAGTATGAACCAGAACGGCAAGTATCCTGAAGAAGAAGACTGAAGCCTACTCAGAGTTTAAGCAGAGTCAAAGTTGCACATTAAGGAAAATAATATCGTTGGTACCTTCAACTATAAAAGGATGCAACAAAGGGAATACAACAACTCTTGCAGAAACTCTCGCTGATCAATTGAAAAACGCACAAGAAAGCAAAAACAGCACAAGCTTACAAGCTCAGAAGCACTCGAGCTGAAATCATTCTTAAGCACGTTTACCTTGTAACATTTGATCATTTAGGATCACTGTGCGCATTTTGTATTCTATATTGAAAATCAGAAAGTGAGAAACATATTGTAACTGTCAGACAGAGTGTGTCTGAGCAGATTGAGTGACTAGGAGTTTCAGATTGGTAGTGAGGTAAATCCAGTCTGAATCGGGTTTGTACAACAGGATTGTATAAATCAAAGTCTTCTAGTATAAACCTTCCTTAACTGGAAGAAGGGGAGACGTAGAAGGATTACACCACCTTCGAACTTTCAGAAACTATCCTGTGTATCTTATTTCTGCACTTGTTCTTTCATACTAGCCATCGAGCCGTTCTTACATACAAGAACAGACCGTTCCGCACTTATACTTTCAGTGGTCTGTTCTGTACAAGAATTGATTAAGAAACTGATTTCCTTCACTAATCCGAAAGAAATCACAAAGGATTAATTTTTAGAAGGAGTGTTCATTCACCCCCCCCTCTAAACACTCCGGACCGATCCTAACAGATGTGTTGTGCCGTTCTGAAGGAGTCGGATAACTTGTAGACTAAACTCGCTGGAAGGGCTGAGGTTGGATGGTGAAGAGCCATTCGTAAAATAGTCTGGGGGCAGTAATGTTTCGACTGATGGATTTGCAACCCACCTCTCCCGGTGCTGTTTGGTCAAAAAGGTATACACCATTTTGTCAAAATTTTATTGTAATACGGAAGCATGATTGACCTGTTATTTATTTTCACATGTTCTTAGAATAAGGGAATTTTAGGACTTAAAATTATCATGAACTATGAGTCATTTGCAAAAGTATGCTCTTAGATTTTCTCAAGATGACAGGACTGAAGGATCTCATGTTCATATCCTACCATAAGGCCCCTGCATTTATGTATCCCCTTATTAGAAGTTGTTTATTAGCAAAAATGGGATTTTGGGTGTTTGTGTAATAATCCTAAAAGTATTAGGGAGTTTTATGCAATTAAAGTAAGGGCTTTTATGTCATTTAAGGTTGGTATGGAGTTGAAATAAAGAAAAGAAGTATGAATGTAATTTAAATAAAGAATCTTTGACATAGGGAGAAATGTTAAAATTATATTTGGGTAGAGGATTTTAAATGAGTTTACCCTTATTTATTCACCAACCTTTCTTAAGAGCCCACAAAAATCTTATCTATGTATATAAGAATAGAAAGTAGGGGTGTTTATCGGGCCGGGTCAATCCGGACCCGGCCCAGAACCGAACCGGTTAGCCTGGTTCGGAACTGGAACCAGGATAATCGGTTCCAACCCGCTCCAGAACCGGTTAAAAAAAAGTCGATAGCAGTTCCATGCTTTGGAACCGGTAGCACCATTGGTTCCGGTTCTTGAACCGAAACCGGTATTTTTTCTTCATAAAAAAAAATTCAAGGCAACGAACCGGACCGGATCGATCCAGAACCTGATCCGATCTGGTTTCTTAACCGATCGGACCGATTCCGTGCTTAACGGATCCGGATTCGGACCGGACCTGTCCGATCCGTTAAGCACCCCTAATTGGAAGTATTAGTTTGTGAATCGGATGAACAGTCGTTCGCTCAAATAATTTGGTGGAAGAGCAAAATTTAAGTTGCTATATATATCCCTCAAATATTCAATTGATTGTGTAATTTACATCCCCGAAATATGATTTCCAGCCGAAATATGATTTCTAGCATTAGGTTTTTTTTTTTTTTTTTGGGACGATCTAGCATTAAGTATTTGTTTAATATAGTTTCACTTTAGATTGGTTTGATTTATAAATAATTTTATGTGTTGAAACTTTCCAAAAATAATATGTCACTCATATGGTGACGATAGATGTATTGAATTTAAGTGAATAACAGCTATCAATGAGACCGTTGACCTTAATATTGAATCCAACATCAACAACACAAATACATTGAGATCGTTGAATTTATCTGCCCCATTGCTCCTCATTCGATCATGATGTTCCTTGAGATTTCAAGGGGTTTTTTCCTCATTTCTTGCACAGGTGTTGGTTCACTTCTTTCTCAAAGATTTGGTGGGATTTATGTGCACCGTCCATCAGAAAAATTTCAGCAGCTATTTCTGGTCATCTTCATTCATGTTGGTTTCGCCTGCTTGCCGCTTGGGAGATCTAAGGGTTTTCTTCTGCTCAACACCAACTTTTGTTTCCAATCTCCCCTTTTGTTTATACTATATCTCTATCTATTATCTTTTTCTACTAGTGTGTGAGACTTTGTTCGCTTGTTTAGGTTTAGGGATGGTAAACTTGCGCTGATCAGATCAACCATGGTTTTTGGTTGGTGGCGGCTTCTGGTGTCAACCGGAGTTCTAGGTTTCGTGTGCCATTCTTTACGGTGCTTGGGTTGTTGTTTCTTGGCGAGGGTTTTGGATGCTAGCGCTTGTGTGGTTGTTTTTCATTTATCAGTTAATGATGTTCGTCTTTCCATATTTGTTCCTTCAGATTTGTTGGAAGACAGTTCCCTAGCCTGCCCTTACCCTGGGATGAATGATTTGTGGGGACTTGGTTTGTCTTCACTGACTGTGGCTTTTTGTGTGTCCCTACTCGGCAACTGACTATGTCGTTGTTTCATGTTTGTCATGTTACCCCTATGCTTGGGTTTGTTGTCCCTTTGTAATTGCATTTTAGAATGAATATAAAGTTATTTTCTGTTAAAAAAAGAGAGTAAAATTAACATTATTAACCATTTGCTTAAATTCCTAGGTTGCATGTTCTTCTTATTCAATGGTCCTAGACTTGAACGTAGAATAATGAACTTTCTAAAAAAAAATTCTCCAACATCCTCTCATCTATGTCCATGTTTTCGGGTTAATTTTTAGTACCATCTCGAAGAATCAAGGACCATTAAATTCCACACAACGACTTGTGAAGAGTACTAATACGTTGCTTATTATTACATTCAAAAATGGGTCAAGAATTCCATTCGAAAGAGGCGAGGGACTTGGGATTTATTTAATGGATTTTGAGCGGAGTAATTCACTTTCTACATATATATTAGTGTTTATTTACAGTAATCAACAAGAAAATGTCTCGAAAACACGGTGCTGCAATTACCAGAAACATTGGAAGAAACTGCCTATGTAAGACAAACATCCCATAATTTACACCATGCAAGGATGATACCCAAAAGGCGCTACGATGCAGCTTGATAATTACACTGTACTAAGTTACAATTCTGATGAAACATATTGAACTGTACAAACTACACAAAATGCTCCAACTGCACCGAATCGGAGTCGACTGTAAACAATCCAATCGGAGTCGACTGAAACAATCCAACCGGAGTCGGCTGTAAACAATCCACAGCTCATCGCCATTTTCCTACTCCACTGAAGAACTTGTTTCCGCACTTCCTTCGTCTTCACTAAAACTAGATGGCATCTCTACTCTGAAGGCAAAAACAAAGTACCAAATGTGATGCCATTTTTCAAATTCTAGTAGTTATCTACAACTTTATGATTTAGCTGGTACATATAACTCGAGCTCAAGTATGAGTCCTTGTCATTGAGCACTCAATCTCAAGGCATACTTCATGTACTTTATATATGTTTTTTAAATTATAGTTATATTTTGAGTTGTTCAACGATAACCTGTCTTGCCGACAAATATTTTGAAGACATGAATTGTAGTTTAGTCAGTCTCAAAATTCTAAAAAAAATTCAATCAAAATTCTAAAAAAAATTCAACCTTTTTGAAATCTATTTCGAGCAATTGAAACACATAACAGTCTGAACTCGAGTATGTTACTGCTTCAATCTTAACGCGGCGGCTTGTATGCATCCCACTACCAAGACTCATAGTTTGTGAGATGGAAGGTAGAATAAAGCCAAGATCACTAGCATTCAGTAATTAATTCAGGGTAGTGTATAAGGTCAAACCTCATCACATGAGAGGTCCATGGTTGGTTATCTACTGGTATCGATCCCTGCTGATATTGCTGGTGCAAGATTTCACCCCTCATCCTTTTAGGAGCCTGTGATAAGAAAAGATGTTGGCAAAAATGTTCACAGCTCGATTGAAAAAAACGTTGAAGATTGGTGTTGACATAAGCACGAAACTTACAGGCATCTCATTCTTAAAAGGCATCTTGACTCGATCTGGTTCATAATTTTCAGTCATTATTCTCCTTTCTCCATAAAATTTGCCATCCTACATGGTTGGCGTAGAGAATTTCAGCACGAACATATAAACGCACGACTTCACGCTCGAACGTTAAAGTTAACATCGCACCTTGATAATTTTTCGGGACACCCCTTTGTCTGTTATGTCGTGATATTCATTGCCTTTAATGGCCATATAAGAAGGCTCTTTTTTGACATCTTCTCCCTGAGATATCTTAGTGATGTGATCATTTGACATACGAGCCCAGGTACCCGCAGGTTCCCCTTCCACCTTCACACCATAAGGAAGCATATGACGATGATTCATAAAAGAACCTTTTCTCACTACTTCAACGCCTTGTCTTGATCTCATTCGGTAGTCATCTCCATCACAACCAGGCATGTCCTTGGCAGAACTTTCGGGCAATTCTACAGAAAAGTTCCTCCGGGGATAATTCTGTTGCCCAAGCTTTTGCTGAAAGTAATTGTCCGGAGTATGAGACATGCGCGTCGTTTTAGCTCTATCCATGTTCGAGTTATAAGAGGTCATGCCTGAGTTGTGTCCAAAATCCCTAGAGGACTGAGACGAAATTGAACTCTAATGAATATAACTATAATATCAGGTTACAACATAAACTTGTGGTCTTAAAATAGACCATCTGTTCTACAAAGCTTGTTACGAAAGCAACTACCAAATGCCTGAAGTGTGATTGTGAAATATTTCAGATTTTTTCATAAAAAGATTCAAGGGAAACACTAAAGTAACCCAAAAAAAATTTGCTTGAGACGTCAACAGCTCTTCAGTAACTTGTGCTAATAAAAAAAAATTTGCTTGAGACATCAACAGCTCTTCAGTAACTTATCCATTAGCAAAACATAAACAAAACCAAACAATCATTTTTTTATTAACTGTAGGTGTATCCCACAAGAATTCAACTAAATATGTTTTATTTACTCAAGTATATATTATCGAGCCTTGAACTGTGTTTGTTGCCTTTCGTATGAATAAGCAATAGGAAAATAATGCATCCATTAAGTTTCAAAATTGCAGTGGTCATATCGTATACGCTTTCCGTCAATGACTAAATATTTTTTGGAAAACTGAAGCAATAATTTCCCAAGTCCAACACTTGCTGTATTGTAACCACTTAATAACATTACAAACACTCCAACAAGCAAAAGTTAATTATCTGAGAATATGTCGGAAAATTGACCCACCTTGTCAAACATGAGTTGCTGGCGGATCTTTGAAGTATCAGGAGAGGCAGGAACAACAGGTTCTCCAGAATAGTAAGGTTCTGAAAAGTATTCGCATTAAGAAAGAGAAGCCAGAAAAAACTGCTGAGTAGCATCCTGACAGCTCAGATAATGTGAAGATTCGTCATGTATTGTAAAAGGAATCAGGTCAATACCACAAATCGGGAACATATCATTATACCAAGTGAGAAGTAACTAAGATGAACGGAAATTCATCATGAGTTCCCAAACTGTCTTGACAGTTGCAGTTCGTGATCGACACGTCAACAAAGTAAACTAACACCATTATTGTCAGCATTTTTCAGGTACAGATATGGTTGATAAAGGTTATCAAATTCAAGAAAATGGCTAGACCAATGTGTAACAGGTTAGTGAAATGTAATCCCACAAGTGGCATATAAGGAAGTTAGCATCCGCGAGCTCCATTTCAATATTACAAACACCAATCAGATAACAATATTTTAGAATTTCACAGGAGATAAACAATATCTTCTAGGAAATAGAACATTCCTGAAAAATATGCCTTCTGCTAGGCATAATATGAAATCTTGAACGTTAATAGTTACAAAGTCAAGAAAAAAAACTGAAGTTTATTATGAATCCCAAATCAACTCTTGATATGAAATGGTTAGTTCACGTGAGCTATCAGACTATTTTAAATGCACCACATTAGAGCGATTGACATGTTTCACATACTAAGAAAATGGAGACAAAAACACTCATAAATTATAGAAGCGCATAAAAATTTCAGGGGGTTCACAAAATAAAATACTGACATGGTACAAAATTGCAGAACTAAAGGAAACGATGCATATATTGAAAATTTATAACTATTATGTTCTAACTTACCATCAACCGGATTCTGCAATGGGGACTCAAATGCACCAGGCGGAAGTGGATCAAATTCAACACCAAGTGGTGGGCCATCCTCCCGATAATGCCTCCCTAGTTGCATTTTAACAGCCGTTATGGCAGAATTCTCAACTTGACCCTTCACTTTTAAGTAACCTGATGGACCGGACCTAGCTTTCACACCCTTCACTTCCACTGGAAACTTAGGTATTACATACCTTGAATTTGCCAAATCCAAAGGATCCCCATTGTGATGGGAACACATGATAGGTAATGAAGAACTACTTCCTGAAGTTGAATCATTCATAGGAATGTTGTTTCCTGTATATTGACTATCGCGTCCATGAATGAAGTCTGCGGTGGAAATTTCCTGGACGGTTAATCTTCCACTTTCAACTTCTCTGGTGTCAAGATTCCTATCACTGCCCTGTTTTGTGCTGCCACAGGAATCTTGCCGAAGTCCACTACCCCGATCCTGTATAATTCCACTTAAACGGTCTTGTCTTCCAATTGCACAGGTTTCCCCATTCAGCAATCTCTTGTCCCTCAACCTCCGGTGGCAAAACCACCCAGAAACTTGTTTTTCTGTCAAACCTATCGACTCAGCAAGTTGTATTTTCATGGGTTCTGAAGGATATTTATATTCTGTGGGAAAAAAATACTTTCTTCACAATCACGTCACAGATGGACACAGAAGCAACAAGATTTATAATGAGTAAGTTTACCATCATAGAATTTCTCCAATGCTTCAACCTGAGCACGTGTCTTGACTATCCTCTTCTTGTTCTTGTCAGGAAGGGTTTTATCATCTTCGGAATGTACCTCACATGATTCTACAACATTGAAAAGGAAATGATAGCTATAACCCCTCATGCAACGATCACAAGAAACCCGAAAAATCAATGCCCACAATAGTCCCCAAGTGAAATCCAATTAAAGCCTAAAAGACACAATTTTGTCGCACAAACAGAAACCCCAGAAACCAGATTCCAAACCCTGGCAATAAAAGTAGTTCACGCAACAATGCAAGCAGAAAACAGAAACACGAAAAAAACCCTAAAATCACTAAAAACCAAAAAAATTCAGGAGCCTAATCCACCAAATAAATCAAAACGGATAAAACATCAGAAGCCAATCAAGATCTAATATACAAAAGTAATATAGATCAAGAAGCTACCTTCTTCCATGTTGAGATTTTTCTGGTGCACAATTTTCCCAATGTTTTAATTGTTTCTTTGTTATACTCCCGCTTCGCTATCGACCCATCAACGTTTCGACCAACCCCACTCGGCGGAGAATTCAAGAAATTCTGGACAGATAAAAAGAAAGGAATCTTTGTGGGTTTTTCATGAGATGTTAAATCGATGTATATATCCGAATAGAAGAGGTTTAATTAGGAAAGATTTGCAGAATAATTCATATCTTTCTTCAACATGTTATTCGAGTTCATTTTTTTCTTAAAAAATCAGAATCATATTTCTTCTGGGCAACATTATTGTGTTGATCTAATTTTTAATATATATATATATATGTTAATTCGATTTTCTAATTTGATTTTATGTTTCATCCTGTCCACCACAAGCAACTGTAGCCAATCTGTAAATATTGTTTTTCACGATTGGATTTGGAATTCTCATCAGAAAATTATTACGATTTTCAAATGTTTCGATGTTGTATTCAGGTGCACATAGGACATATCACCTCCGACACACCTAGATCACGTAAGTTCGATGTACGAGCAGATCTGGATATGCGAGTGCATAAATTTTCAAAAAATTTGAGTGTGTGTGCGCCTTAATGCATCTATTAAAAATAAATAAATATATATATACACTGATGAAATGAAGTTAAACATACATAATATACATCAAACTTACATCATTATTATATTATTTATAAATTTACAATATGAAATTCTTAACAACTTTGGTGTTTGCAACTTTACAATTATTAAAAAGTATTAAAATTAGATTTTATTGAAGGACCTAACATTTGCAGCTTTGCAAAATATTATAGCCAGTGATACAACGTAATTGTATTTGATCATTCTTCTAGTAAGGATTTTCCGAAAAATATATTTTAGAAAATGAAAAATGAAAATGAAATTAAGTATCAAAATTTATTTTATTTTAAGATATAAAATAACGAATTTGAAAAATGAAACCCAATTGTACATATATATTTCAACACGTTTGGTAATAATATTAATTTATTAAGAATGACTCATAGTATTTTCGGAGACTTATATTATGACCTTGTGAAATGAATAATATAAACATTTAAATTAACTCAATAAAAATAAAAGTTTTATTTAAAGTTCATTCTATTAATTTTCATGCAAAAAACTAAGATATCAAAATTATTATTATTTACTCCGCAAAAATGTTACAAATTCATAGATTTATCATACTTTCTTTTATTATATATTTTAATCTTTCATATATTATTATGTCTTTTCATAATTCATTACATAATAGTGAATATTATCTATTTATTTATTATATAATATAATTTTCTTACCAACCTAAAGTACGTAGAAACCATGAAAATTCATCTAAACCCAAAATCGGAGAGTTTTTTTTTTTATAATTACAAAAAAATTGGAGAATTAAGGAGGATTAACAAGATTTAGTAACTTAATGCGCGGCTTAGTAAATCTTAGTGCGCGAATTAGAAATTCTTATAGCGTGAACTATAAATTCTTAAATCGCGAACTATAAATTCTTAAAGCGTGAACTAGAAATCCTTAATTCGCATTAATGCGATGCACGCGCACCAAGTTCGTCAGTTTGGGGCCGGAGCGCCAGTGCGTGGTGGGGGAATGAGGATTATGTGACTTAGTGACACACTTGTCAAACTCGAAATACGACTTGGGCTCATAACTTATTTAATATTTAAATATAAATGTATTTATAAAGGCAAAGTTCAGGCCGGTACCTTATACTGAAACTTTCTTCATCCTAGTCCGGGAAAAAAACTTGCAATCATTTAAGTCCACTTTAGGTTAAAATGACAAAAGTGCTCTTAATAAGAAAAACAATTTCAGAAATTTTCAGTCTCTTCCTTTCAACACTTCGTTCGAGCTTTTCCTTTCACGACTGCGATTCAAATTCTCCTCGTAAATCTCTCTCGATAGTTACGATTTTTTACAGTTTGTTTTTCTCTTCAAATCTTCAATTTTCCATTACATCACTTCGTTCCAGAAGTTTTTTTCAAATATGGTATGTGTGTGTTTTGTGTTTTGTGTTTTGTGTGTGTATGTGTGTAAGTGTATAGTTATGATTCATTGGTGTCTGTGCTTCTTTGCTCATTTCCAGAATTTACAGCCTGAAATTTGCAATGAAAAAGATGACCCAGAGAAAATTTGAAATAAGTATGTGATGCCCGAAAAATGAAAATCAGTAAGTGGTGAAGGTGGAGTGGAAAGAGAGTGAGGTGAGATTTCCCAAAATATCACTGCAAGTCCCACATGAATCTGCTGAATCCCGTGGGAATCTTCATCCGATTTTAGTTACAAAAATTCCAGAAACAGCAGTACCCAACTATTTTCACAAACAGTAGCATTGGGGCGCTGCACAAAGGTTGTGCGGCTGGTGAAGACGGTGGCGGCGGCTGTGAAGATGATGGCGGCGGGCTGGGAAGATGGTGGACGTGGTTGAGGTTGAGAGAAAATAGAGTGATGTGAGATTATACGTATATTTCATGAGTTTGAAACCCTAATTAAGTTAGAGATGAGATTAGGGGTATTTTAGTAAGTAAAAAAGATTTTTAAATAAAACAAAAGTTCAAAAAGTGTACATATGTAAATAAAGTTTTCACCTGCCTATATTTTGATGCAAACATTTTTTTTCTCAGACTTATTTGAAATAACTTTCTGGAAACAGTACCGATGTGCAATTTTCTCATTTATAAATAATATAGTTTTACACTATGTTCGGTTAGAGCGAGTAAAGCAATGCCTAACGTCAAAAGAAGTAATGTATGTGATCATTTCGAAATCGCTCAAAAAGAAGGTACGGGTGTATTTGTTACAATTTGTAAATTATGTAAAACAACGTACACATATAAAGCTTGTGGTTCAGGTAGAGACACCAGAACATTTAAACACTTAAAAAAAACATAATTTTGATGAATCAACAATATAACTAATAGGTTGAGAAGTAACACAAGCACAAATTAATCCTCGCTGAAACGAACTTTGTTTAACAGCTGCATTCAAACGTATGTCACTTGTTAAACATTTGTGATTAGATGTGAACTTCTTTTTATAAATATGAACATTATGGATTTATTGAATTTTCTTCTGCTATATACCTATTTTTAAACATATTTTTAGTTACACATTAAAGAAAAATTGTATGAAAATATTTTTTGAATATAGAAATACCTTGATTGATCATCTTTCGAATTTGTCGTGTATGGTAAGTTTGACAACTGATATTTGGACAAATGTTAAAATGTATTCATTTCTTGTTGTGGCTTGTCATTGGATTGATGAAAACTGGTGTATGCAAAAACGAATTTTATCTTTTGATGAATTGGATTCTGTACATTGGATATATAATGCTAAATATATATTCAATGTTTGTAAAATTTATGGATTCAAGATAAAATATTTTCAAATAGACAACACATTGAATATCAACTCCGCGATGCGTGATTTAAAAGTTTATTTGAAATCAATGTTTGATTGTGTATTTTTTCTTATTAATTGTTCATGTCATGTCATTAATTTGGCTGTGAAAAAAGTTGATTATGAGGACTCTGAATCACTGTGATAGTTACACACGACTCATATTAAGCGTGATTGAAAAAAAACATGTATATCTAATGGTTTGAATCATCTGATTTTTCAATCACCAATAGAAATTCGTTGGAATTCATTGTACAATATGTTGGATTCTATGTTATCTTATAATAAAAAAACTATAACTCAATTTTATAATTCAAGTCAAATGTTTGATACTGTTGATAGTGTATATTTGAATGATGGTGATTGGGAGTTTGTCAGTAATTGTGTATCATTGTTATTTACTTTTAAAGAAGTGACCGACAATTTCTCCGGTGTTTCTTATCCTACCTCTATTTATTTTCTTCTATTAATATTTAACATGGTTTATAAATTTATAGAATTTAGAGATAATAAGGACATGCATTATTTTGTTATTCTACATTTAAATAATATTGGGAAACATACCACACATGCAATGCATCGCAACATTGTTAGATCCTAGTCAAGGATTAAGGTTATTTGAAACATTTTTTGAGTATTCTATTCACAATTTTTGGAGAAGAGTATTAAAGATCAAAAGACGTCAATAATGCAATCTCTCCAAAAATATGTTTCAATTTTATTACAGTGAACATTTCAAAGGAGCATCGCAACAAAGGAGGTTGAAAAAGAAGACATAGATCATTCAGATGGCGGAGGGATAAATTTGCTTAGGAGTCTCGGAAGGAAAAAAAAACTAAAGGGACGAGTACTTAGCACGTCGAATGAGTTGCAATTTTTTCTCAATCAAGAATTTTGAACAGAAGACCACTTCGACGTATTACAATGATGGAAGGTGAATGCAAGATAATATTCCATCTTAGCCACAATAGCTAGAGACGTGTTCACGGTACAAACATCAAACATTGCATCAGAATCGGCCTTCTCAACATGTGGTCGAATAATTGGAGACAATAGAAGTAGTCTTTCTGTTGATTCATTATGCATGCTACATTACTCAAATTTTGAATTGAAGCCGAATGTAAGAATATAAGAGAATGAACAGTTCATTATTCCGAAGAAGAAGAAGCATGCGCTATAACAATACTCATCAATGACGACGACTAATATTATTTCTTTCCATTTCAATTGTTGCAACTCTTATTTGTAATAATATGTTGTAATTTTGATTTAAACAATTATCAATGAAAAAGAAATGTCGGCTGCTCATCTTGAACACAATGACCAACTTTTTTCACAATTCAACATATTGAGAAGGAGAAAACAGAAAGTGTCGGCTGTTCACTCTATGTGAGGAGAAATGTTGTAGGGTGTCATATTTTAATCAAAAGGGCATATGAGTAACATTGGCTTTCTCAATCAATTTTACTATGGTTATTCAATACACATCACATCAGGGTGGTGTGATGCTTCCTACCGCCAATTTCACATTTATCACAGGTCCATGTATATTATTTAGCATTTCAATCATTGAGAAGAACATAGGATGTCATTCGACGATTAGACCTTAAACGATTTAACAAGGGAGTCAAATTCTCCCTTAGAGTACTTCCAATGTTTTAGGAAAAAGTAAAAGGTCATGAAAATACTAATTCTACATTTCAATTTGGCCTATTCACATACTAAGGAACACTACAATTTAAATTATATATGGTGAAAAATAGTACAATGAGTAAGAAACTGCAATCCACGAATGAAATTCTGCTCAACTCTCAGGTGAATTATGAGTCCTAGATTGAAAGGTTGTCGTTCCAGTGCAACATATAACATGTGTGACGCCCTATAACACAACATTTTCAAAAATCTCTAAGAGCTACAAAACAGCTCCATTTAACCATTACTAGCAAATGAAGCAAGAACCGAGATATAAAGCAGACAATGATCCAGTTCACCCTTTTTTAGGGTAGTCAAGAATTTTATAGTTTCCAAATTCGATAAACTTGTAGTCAATATTATTTCAGGATGAGATTCTTGTAATCTCTAGGAGGTTTTATAAATCAGGGATACCAAGTTTAGTCATTGGTACAGAAAACAAGTTCGTTTCTTTCTGGTTTTGCCAAAGAAATTGTGTTGGGTTTTGGGAACCCAAAAAATCTTCGTTTTGATGTTAACAAAACTTGGTATTGTGTTGCTAATATATTTCATCAAGTGTGCAATTCATCGATCATGATTAATATCTTGATGAATTACAAAGAAGTGGCTTGAAGATATAAAGCTTAAATCTTAGATGAGAGGATTGTTTCGATCATATCTCGTAGCTCGGATATCAAAATCCTGTGCTTTTAAAGTTATTTAAACAGCCAACACAAAATAATAAAAGTCATATTTCACAACAGATTAACTGGTTCGAATGTTATCAAGGAGAAAAACAGACAGCAAAATCGAGCTAAACCGCGAAGAAACGGCAAGCTGTTACAGCAAACGAGTATCAGTCAGTGGGCCTTAACTCTAAGCTCACTTATCGGAACGGAAAGATTCAGTATGGGTTGGAAAGCTAAGAAGAAGACCTACAAGTTATCGACAACAATTGAGAGCCGAATCGGAGTTTAAGAAGATCAAAAGACGTCTGCAAGTTGCTGGTCTTACAGCTGAAACATGGAATGTTTGAGCAAGCGTAAGATCTCGTATGTTGAGCAGCCCGATCTCATACAAACTTGGAATCGAGTGATTCTTGATTCTTTGAAAAGCCAAGACAAAGGACTAAATCAAATAATCAAGAGTTACCATCAACAGATCGGAACATCAAATTATCAAGCCGGTCTGAAACTATCAAGCTGAATCTTCCGAGGAGAATACTGAAAATACCAAGCTGATCTGTCCAATCTAATACGACCGGACTAAAATTAAGTCGAGCTGGTCCACCGAAGAAAACCAGTCAGGTCTGAAATAAAAAGATAACCCAGAAACCAGAATATGAACCTTACAAGCTCGGGAATCGTGCAGATCCTTTTTCCAACGGGCATATTATTGTATCTAACATATATATAATTATTTGGGGCTATATATACAAGCTTTGAATCTAAAAAACTATAGATTGAAGATCAATCCAAGTGAGATTAAAGCGAACCCATTTGGGATTCAACATGGACAGCTTAAAAGAAGAGACAAGCTTAGATTAGAGTAATCCAGATTCTTAGGCACACTTTCCTTGCTATATCATATCAATTGAGGAATAATTTTTGCCATCTTTTTTCACTCGAATAATTGTAATTGTGAGCTTGAATAGATGAGTGAATTGTAACTATGAGACATGTTGTTTGCATCTTAGGGTCTTTGCATATTAGACATTAAAAAATATGTCAGATGAGTTGCTAGGAGATCTAGTTGGGTAAATCAAAGTCTTATAGTGAATCATTCCTTAAGCGGAAGAAAGGGAGACATATAATGATTACACCACATTCGAACTTCCATAAATATATACTTGTGTATTTACTTTATTTGCATACTTTTCAAATAGTTAATCGGTTTATAGCGGGTTATGTCGAGTGTCTTCCGCTAAGTTTAGAAACCAAACTCGATATAATCTCTTGGTGCAATCATTTCAAGAATAGGAGCTATTGAAGCTCAAATTGGTTGAACTCGATGTGATTGACCACCCACCACCGATCGACCCTCACAAGTGGTATCAGATCAGGTTGTTCTTGGAAATTTTTTTAACTAATTTTAGGAGGAAATCCTTTCGAGAAATTTTTTCATGAGCATGAAATATTTCAATAGCATAAACTTCAAAAATTTGGTGTATTAAAATTTTTAGCATAAAAATCAATTTCATTGCATTCATTATGCACGGAAATAATTTTAAAATCTATTTTAAAAGTTTAAATTTTTGTTCATTCTGTTCTAGGCTCGTTTTTAAGTTTAAAAATTTTATTTTGGAATTTCTAATAATTTTCCTAGCATTAAGTTTTTCTGGCAGCCTGCAACAACTTTAGGAAAATTGGCATAACTTCTTGCTCGAGTGTCAAATGAAAAACCGTGCAAACTAGACTTGTAGAGGATCACATCTGTAAGGACCCTAATCCTTAAGCGCGGAATCAAGGCATAATAGAGCTAATATAAAAGATCAGAGTGTAAAAGAACGTGTTGAGTCTATGAGCTTAAGCATTACATGCCAAAAATAAGGACTACCAAAAGGATTAATTACATTCCAATCAATGAATGTGTTCAACTATAGTTTTATACTACTCATAGAGTAGATACTATCCAAAATAATCCTGTCCTTCAAGTCCCAAAAGCATCCTCAATAAGCTCACCATCTCAACCCGTCTAGCCCTTCTATCATGCCAAACGTGTACCTACAAGGACAACCCCCAAACATGAGCAATAATAATCATTCATATTCAACACAATATGAAGATAAAGCGTAAATGCATAATCATAATAAACACTTCCTGTTTTCCCCATGCATTTCAAACGCTTCCGTTTGGTTGTCCCTGTACCATAACTCATGAGTATAATCAATAGATTATTTTAATGGTCTAAACATGTCATGAACATATACCATTTCATCAATACCAAATACTGATCACCAATCCCTAGTCTGTCCATCACAATGTATTTTAATGCCCCTCGCTTATTTACATATAGGCGGCATAGGATAACCTCGCTTCAATGGACATGCGGGACTCCCACCCCTCGCCTCTCATTGAGCGGAAAATACCCTTTCCTCGCCCTATATGATAACCACGCTCAAATGTGACATGCGGCGCTCCCACCCCTCGCTTCACATTTAGCGGAACCAAAACAAATAGCGGCAAGCATTAAAATCATCAAGGGATAACCACGACTCATGGGATGTGCACCAATAAACATCATATGCATCTATAAACATCATGCATAACATGTATTTGCATCCACAATGCAATACCACATATATACTCGCATCCACAATGCATAAACAATGAGTATATAAGATACATGTACCGTTGGGTGCCCGTACGTCCACTACGTACCTTTCCAAAATGTAGGATATGGTAGGACTTCAATTCCTTGGCTGAGTTGCCACCTGGGATGGTTCTACATATTCACACAAATCAATATTAGAACCCAATAATAGTCCAATACCAAAAATCCTACAAAAAAATCCAAAAACACCAAATTTGGTGTCTCGCGATCGATCGCCATAAAGCCCCGATCGATCGCGAGACCTCACTGTCTCGAGCAACAAAATTTGCCAATCCGCGATCGATCGCTGAATTTGCGCCGATCGATCACGGCCTCGCCGATCGATCGCGCCAAACTCGCGATCGATCGCTGAAGTGCACTGTCTCCAGCATTGCTGCTCGCGATCGATCGCGGAAGGCACCGATCGATCGCCGAGCCCTGGGCATCCGATTTTCGGGCACTATTCACCCATCTTCAACCCCAACACAAACAAACTCAAATATCTCAACACCAACCATACAAAACCACTCAAAACCATCAATAAACATCTACATTAACTCATATAATTAACATCCACCCAAAATAGTACCAAAACCACAACAACCCAACACAAACCCATTTCAAAACCCTTCAAAATCAACCCAAACTTAAATAAAACACAACAACATTAACCATGAGGTATCCATACCTCTTGGGAACCTCAAATCACCCAATATACTCCACAAATCAAGATTTTTGAAAGGTTTCTCTTCACCCCAAAGCTTGAACTCGAAAATGGAAAGGGGAAAGGGTTTGGGTGATGTTTGGTAAAGGTAAAGTGAAAAGTAAGAGTGGATGAGGTGGGGTTTGGGTATAAAAGTTGAGTTAATTAAAATGTAATCCACAAATCATGGTGTATAAAACACCCCAACATGATATTTTTCAAAGCATTAACTCGAAATGCACCAAAATATCAATTAAACACATGATTTCTAATTAATTGCTAACCAAGGCAAATAAATCATGCTTCCAACCATAATTCCCAACATACCCAACATGCACCCTGAAATGCTAGCCCGGGTCACTCTAACATGTGACTAAGAATTTCCACATAATAATTCCAACACATAATTAATTACCATCATAATTACTCATATAAACTTAATTAATGCACCAGATTGCAATTAATCATTTCAGGGATATCACAATACTCCCATACTTATAAGATTTCGTCCTCGAAATCACATGCACTTACCCCAAAAGAAACTAAACATAAACACATACCAGAGAATAGTTCCGGGTAGTGCTGCACCATATGCCGCTCCGTCTCCCACGTAGCCTCCTCGACACCCCTGCGATCCCACTGAACCTTGATCATAGGTATCACTTTATTCCGAAGTCTGCGGTCTGCTCGATCCAGAATTCTGACAGGCCGTTCCACATAAGACACATCGGACTCTAACTGAACTTCGGAAGGCTGTAAAACATGCGACGGATCCGGCTCATACTTCCGCAGCATCGATACATGAAACACATCATGTATACCAGATAAAGAAGGCGGTAAAGCCAGTCGGTAAGCTAAGGTGCCAATGCGCTGCAAAATCTCATACGGTCCAACATACCTCGGAGACAGTTTCCCGCGCATCCCAAATCGCACAACGCCTCTGAAAGGCGAGATCTTCAAAAAGACCTTATCTCCCAACTGAAATTCCAACGATCTCCGCCGTTTATTTGCATAAGCTGCCTGTCTGTCCTGGGCCGCTTTCATTTTCTGCCTTATCGTCTTTATCTTTTCTTCCATCTCCCGAATCAACTCCGGTCCTCCGACCGATTTTCGGTCCAAATCATCCCAACACAAGGGTGATCTACACCGTCTGCCATAAAGAGCTTCAAACGGAGCCATCTGAATACTCGCCTGGTAGCTATTGTCATAAGAAAACTCTACCAAAGGCACTGAATCCTGCCAAGAGGCATCGAACTCCAAAACACAAGCTCTCAGCATGTCCTCGAGCGTCTGAATTGTACGCTCGGTCTGGCCATCCGTCTGAGGATGATAAGCAGTGCTCAATCTGACTTCAGTTCCCAAGGCTGACT
This sequence comes from Haberlea rhodopensis, assembly GCA_907163345.1. Classification (NCBI taxonomy): domain Eukaryota; kingdom Viridiplantae; phylum Streptophyta; class Magnoliopsida; order Lamiales; family Gesneriaceae; genus Haberlea; species Haberlea rhodopensis. The sequence continues at coordinate 1,804,353 of CAJQUN010000061.1, forward strand.
GAAGGCCTTCCCAAAAATGAGATGTGAATCGTGGATCTCGATCTGACACTATGGAAACGGGGATCCCATGCAATCTCACCACATCTCTACTATACAACTGCGCCATCCTCAAAAAGGTGAAAGTCATGCTATAGGGGATAAAATGAGCTACCTTAGTCAATCTGTCCACAATCACCCAAATAGCATCAAAGCCTGAAGTGCTCCTCGGTAAGTGAGTCACGAAGTCCATGGAAATGTGCTCCCACTTCCACTTCGGTATCTCCAAGCTCCTTAATTCGCCGCCAGGTCTCTGTCTCTCTGCCTTAACCTGCTGGCAGATCAAACACCTCTTTACAAAAGCGACGACATCACTCTTCATCCTTTTCCACCAAAACTGACCACGTAGATCTTTATACATCTTCTTCCCGCCTGGGTGGATGCTAAGTCTGCTACTATGAGCTCGCTCCAAGATTCCTTTACGCAACTCCGGCGTACTCGGAACCACCCAACGGTCACCCAATCTCAAAGATCCGTCATCGGCCACTCTGAACTTCGTTGGCTGACCAAGATGTACTAAAGATAACCACCTCTGAACCTCATCGTCTGACCTCTGAGCTCTCCTGATGTTCTCATAGATATCTGGCTCAGCTAACAAGGTCGATACATACACAGGTGATGCATCTATGTCAAAATCATAGCCCAGATGGCAATAGGAGGTCATCATAGCAGACAAATGGATGACATCCTCAGCAGAACTCCTCACTTTCCGGCTCAAAGTGTCTGCTGTCAAATTGGCTTTCCCGGGATGGTACTCTATCTCGCAATCATAGTCCTTGAGTAGGTCCATCCACCTCCTCTGCCTCATGTTCAGCTCTGCCTGAGTGAATAAAAACTTGAGGCTCTTGTGATCCGTGTATATGGTAAACGACGTACCATACAAATAATGCCTCCAAATCTTCAGGGCGAAGATGATGGCCGCCAATTCCAAGTCATGAACTGGATATCTGGTCTCATGCGGCTTCAGCTGCCTCGATGCATAAGCCACCACATGCTTATCTTGCATCAGAACACACCCAAGGCCCTGAAGTGATGCGTCAGTATACAGAACAAATCTGGAGTTCTCCGTAGGGATCACTAACACTGGCGCCGTCGTCAACCGGTGCTTCAACTCCTGGAAGCTCTCCTCACAAGCTTCTGACCAAAAGAAAGGCACACCCTTCTGAGTCAACTGCGTCAACGGCTTGGCAATCTTCGAAAAGCCCTCGACAAAGCGTCGATAATACCCGGCCAAACCAAGAAAACTCCGTATCTCTGGCACAGAAGTGGGGGCAGCCCACTCCATCACAGCCTCAATCTTCTTGGGATCTACAGATATTCCGCTGCTCGATATGACATGCCCCAGAAACACTACACTGCTCAGCCAAAATTCACACTTACTGAGCTTAGCATACAACTGATGCTCTCTGAGAATCTGAAGCACTGTCCTCAAGTGTTTCACATGCTCTTCCTCACTCCGGGAGTAGATGAGAATGTCGTCAATAAACACAATGACGAACTGATCAAGATACGGCTGAAACACTCTGTTCATCAGACTCATAAAGACTGCTGGAGCATTCGTCACGCCGAACGGCATCACTAGGAACTCATAATGTCCATATCGGGTCCGGAATGCTGTCTTCTGCACATCTCCCTCTCTGACTCGAATCTGATGATACCCGGATCTCAAATCAATCTTGCTATACACCCTGGTACCTTGCAACTGATCAAACAAGTCATCTATCCTTGGGAGAGGATACTTGTTCTTCACTGTAGCCTTATTCAGTTGCCGGTAATCGATGCACAACCGCATCGAGCCATCCTTCTTCTTCACAAAGAGAACTGGTGCGCCCCATGGCGATACGCTCGGGCGTATATATCCCTTGTCAAGGAGATCCTGCAACTGTTCTTTCAACTCTCTCAACTCAGCCGGTGCCATCCTATAAGGTGCACGAGAGATAGCGGATGTCCCTGGCAACAGCTCGATCCCAAACTTAACTTCCCTAGCCGGTGGGAATCCTGGGATCTCTTCTGGGAATACATCAGCAAACTCTGCTACCACTGGCACATCCTCAACTCTTAGTTCCTTATCCTTCCCAGACGTGTCCACGGCATAAATGAGATAGCCCGTGTGGCCACGTTCCAACAACTGAGTCATCTTGATCGCCGAAATCAACGGAATCTTCGCACGAGAACCGTTGCCATAGAAGGTCCACTGACTGCTCAACTCAGGTCTGAACTTCACTGTCCTCTGCCGGCAATCTACCACTGCCTGATATCTGTTCAGAATATCAATACCCAAGATGCAGTCGAAGTCTGACATGCCCAATACGATCAAGTCTGCCTTCAACTCGTTGCCCTCAAAATAAATGAGGCAGTCTGCCATAAACTGATCAGCAACGACATTTCTTCCAGTGGGTGTCGAGACCAAAAGAGGCGTGGGTAAAGAAGACGTGCGCATATGGTGTCTTTCCACAAAACCAACAGACACAAAAGAGTGGGAGGCACCTGTATCGATCAAAATAAAAGCAGGGTACGTAAATAAATGACACGTACCGGCGATCACCTCCTCTGGGGTTGCCTGGGCCTGCTCTCTGGTCAGCGCATACACCTGTCCCTGGGGCGGTCCTACTGTCTGACCTCCCGATGGTCGATGCCCAAACTGCTGCCTCTGGTGTACCGTCCTATCATCAAACCTCGGCCTGTTGCCCTGGAACTCTGATTGTCCTCCCCGAGTTGGGCAATACCGAGTGATGTGGCCCATCTTGCCACAGATATAACAGGCAGGGCACTTGCTTGAAGAATGTGGTCCTCCACAATTGTCACACCTCGGCTCTCCCGGCCTATTCCCTTGTGAAGACCCTCGATTTGCGGACCAATTGCTCTTCTTGTTCTCCTGTTTCTGGGACACTTGTGGGGATACAGTACTAGAATAAGCTCCCACTCCAAGCTCGGCAAGCTCCGCTCTTGTGAGAGCATCATCAAAAGAAGTTGGGTTATTGGTGATAACCCGGTCATAGAGCTCCGATCGCAACCCCTTCATAAAATTCCTCATCTTTGCGTGCCCATTGGTGGCAATGTGGGGAACGTACCTCAGCAACGAAGAGTACCGCGTGGCATAGTCTGACACTGTCATGTTCCCCTGCTTCAAACTTGTAAATTCGTCCTCCTTTGTCTGTCTCGCTGCTGCGGAGAAGTACCGGTTCAAAAACCTAGTCCTGAAGAGTGTCTAATCAATCACAGCACCTAGTGCTCTTAGCTCCATCACCGTGCTCCTCCACCACATTAGAGGTTTCTTAGCTAACTGAAATTCCGCCAGCCTCAGCCAAGCTGTAACAGCACAAGGAGCCGATACAAAGATCTGTTCAAGTCTTTCCAACCACTCTTCAGCCTCTTCTCCGGACTCTGTCCCCTCAAACCGGGGCGGATGGTAAGACAGAAATTGCGTCAGACTGATCTCACCCGGTAGTAATAACTGAGCTACGGGTTCCATGCCTACGGCCGGTGGAGGTAGAGGGTTCACTTGTCCAATGCTTGCGTTCACACTACCAACATCTCCAACCTCCTCATTAGCAGCCATGCTGTAACACAAATGTTAACAACAATTCCAAAGCAATATATATGTTATGCCGTTAGATAACAGGAATGAGAATAAGCACGTTAGTATAACAGGATATACATTAATATGCACCACATGCATAAACATGCTTCAAATGTAAGCACCTAGCCAATCATGCTAAGGCTACCCTTCACTCGTTCCCGGGTTCTCTAATCACTGCTCTGATACCACTAATGTAAGGACCCTAATCCTTAAGCGCGGAATCAAGGCATAATAGAGCTAATATAAAAGATCAGAGTGTAAAAGAACGTGTTGAGTCTATGAGCTTAAGCATTACATGCCAAAAATAAGGACTACCAAAAGGATTAATTACATTCCAATCAATGAATGTGTTCAACTATAGTTTTATACTACTCCTAGAGTAGATACTATCCAAAGTAATCCCGTCCTTCAAGTCCCAAAAGCGTCCTCAATAAGCTCACCATCTCAACCCGTCTAGCCCTTCTATCATGCCAAAGGTGTACCTACAAGGACAACCCCCAAACATGAGCAATAATAATCATTCATATTCAACACAATATGAAGATAAAGCGTAAATGCATAATCATAATAAAACACTTCCTGTTTTCCCCATGCATTTCAAACGCTTCCCATTTGGTTGTCCCTGTACCATAACTCATGAGTATAATCAATAGATTATTTTAATGGTCTAAACATGTCATGAACATATACCATTTCATCAATACCAAATACTGATCACCAATCCCTAGTCTGTCCATCACAATGTATTTTAATGCCCCTCGCTTATTTACATATAGGCGGCATAGGATAACCTCGCTTCAATGGACATGCGGGACTCCCACCCCTCGCCTCTCATTGAGCGGCAAATACCCTTTCCTCGCCCTATATGATAACCACGCTCAAATGTGACATGCGGCGCTCCCACCCTTCGCTTCACATTTAGCGGAACCAAAACAAATAGCGGCAAGCATTAAAATCATCAAGGGATGACCACGACTCATGGGATGTGCACCAATAAACATCATATGCATCTATAAACATCATGCATAACATGTATTTGCATCCACAATGCAATACCACATATATACTCGCATCCACAATGCATAAACAATGAGTATATAAGATACATGTACCGTTGGGTGCCCGTACGTCCACTACGTACCTTTCCAAAATGTAGGATATGGTAGGACTTCAATTCCTTGGCTGAGTTGCCACCTGGGATGGTTCTACATATTCACACAAATCAATATTAGAACCCAATAATAGTCCAATACCAAAAATCCTACAAAAAAATCCAAAAACACCAAATTTGGTGTCTCGCGATCGATCGCCATAAAGCCCCGATCGATCGCGAGACCTCACTGTCTCGAGCAACAAAATTTGCCAATCCGCGATCGATCGCTGAGTTTGCGCCGATCGATCGCGCCCTCGCCGATCGATCGCGCCAAACTCGCGATCGATCGCTGAAGTGCACTGTCTCCAGCATTGCTGCTCGCGATCGATCGCGGAAGGCACCGATCGATCGCCGAGCCCTGGGCATCCGATTTTCAGGCACTATTCACCCATCTTCAACCCCAACACAAACAAACTCAAATATCTCAACACCAACCATACAAAACCACTCAAAACCATCAATAAACATCTACATTAACTCATATAATTAACATCCACCCAAAATAATACCAAAACCACAACAACCCAACACAAACCCATTTCAAAACCCTTCAAAATCAACCCAAACTTAAATAAAACACAACAACATTAACCATGAGGTATCCATACCTCTTGGGGACCTCAAATCACCTAATATACTCCACAAATCAAGATTTTTGAAAGGTTTCTCTTCACCCCAAAGCTTGAACTCGAAAATGGAAAGGGGAAAGGGTTTGGGTGAAGTTTGGTAAAGGTAAAGTGAAAAGTAAGAGTGGATGAGGTGGGGTTTGGGTATAAAAGTTGAGTTAATTAAAATGTAATCCACAAATCATGGTGTATAAAACACCCCAACATGATATTTTTCAAAGCATTAACTCGAAATGCACCAAAATATCAATTAAACACATGATTTCTAATTAATTGCTAACCAAGGCAAATAAATCATGCTTCCAACCATAATTCCCAACATACCCAACATGCACCCTGAAATGCTATCCCGGGTCACTCTAACATGTGACTAAGCATTTTCACATAATAATTCCAACACATAATTAATTACCATCATAAATATTCATATAAACTTAATTAATGCACCAGATTGCAATTAATCATTTCAGGGATATCACAGCATCGGTATATATCTTGCAACCCAAACTTTCTCGAGAAACAGTAGTTTATTTATCAAAGATGAGCCATGTGCGCTGACACAAGAATGGATGAATGAACATTGTTGGAGTTTCGTGAAGATAATCATGGTTGTTGTGCAAGCTATCAAAAGATTTTATTTTTGTTCAAAAATTAATTATGCATTGCATTTTTAGACAATTTTTTTTGAAATCGATCTCTCTCATCTCTTCTTGTTTATCGTTTTCATTTATTCAAATTTTAAGGGGGAGAATTAATTCAATCTTTGAGGGAGAAAATTTAATTTGTCTTCCTTTTTAATTCACACAAAAGGAGGAGAAATTTGTTAAAATAAAACTATGATTCCTTGTCATGCAACAATGTGCTTTAATGTTCGTATTTTTATCCAAGTTTTGTGATCATAAAAAAGGGTGAGATTTGTTGGGTTTTGGGAACCAGAATAATCTTGGTTTTGATGTTAACAAACTTTTTATTGTGTTACTAACACATTTCATCAAGTGTGCGGTTCATATGTCATGATTAATAGCTTGATAAATTACAAAGAAGTGGCTTGAAGATATCAAGCTAAAATTATCAAGCTGAAATCGTGACAGAGTGGATTGTTTTGATCATATCTCATAGCTCGGATATCGAAATGATGTGCTTCTACAGAATTTGAACAGTCAACTCAAAATACTAAAAGTCATATTTTACAACAGATTGATTGGTTCGAATGTTATCAAGGAGAAAAATATACAGCAAAATTGAGCTGGACCGCGAAGAAACAGCAAGCTGTTACAACAGGTGATTACCAGTTTGTTGGCAATAACTCTTAGCTCTCTTATTGAAATGAAACGATTTAGTATTGGTTGGAAAGCTAAGAAGAAGACCTACAAGTCATCTTCAGAAGTTGAGAGCTGAATCAGAGTTTAAAAAAGCCAAAAGACTTCTGCAAGTTGCTGGTCTTGATGTTGAAACATGGAATGCTTCATCAGGCGCAAAATCTCGTATTTTGAGCAGCCCGATCTCATATAAAATTGGAATTAAGTGATTCTTTATTCTTTGGAAAGCCAAGAAAAAGTGCCACAACTTTCATGTTCATCATGTTACCCAGAAATAAAAGAATCAATAGTTACAAGCAACAAATCGGAACATCAAATTATCAAGCTGGTCTGAAACTATCAAGCTGAGTCTTTCGAGGTGAAGACTGAAAATACCAACATGATCTGTCCAAACTGATCCAAACAGACTAAAATTAAGTTGAGTTGGTCTGACCAAGAAAATCAGTCCGGTCTGAAATAGGAAAGCCCAGAAAACAGAATATGATCGTTGCAAGCTCAGGAATCGTGCATAACCTTTTCCAACGGGCATATTATTGTGTCTAATATATATAATTACTTGTGCCTATATATGCAAGAATTGGAATCTCAAAAACAAGAGATTGAAGATCAATCCAAGTGAGATTAAAGAGAACCCATTTGGGAATTCAACATGGACATGTTAAAAGAAGAGACAAGCTTAGATGAGAGCAAGCCCAGATTCTAAGGCACATTTTCCTTGCTATATCAGATCCATCGAGGGATCATTTGTGCCATCTTTATTCACTCTAATCATTGTAATTGTGAGCTTGAATAGATGGGTGAATTGTAACTATGAGACTTGTTGTCTACATAGGGTCTTAGCATATTAGACATTAAAGAACATGTGAGATGAGTTGCTAGGAGTTCTAATTGGATGGGGAATACCCAGCTGGATCGGGGTTGTATAAATGGTTGTATAAATCAAAGTCTTCTAGTGAATCATTCCTTAAGTCGAAAAAGTATAGACGTATAATGATTACACCACCTTCGAACTTCCATAAACAAATGCTTGTTTATTTACTTTACTTGCATATCTTTCAAATGGTTAAATGATTTAGAGCGGGTTATGTGGAATGTCCCGCTCGGTTTAGAAACCAAACTCAGTATAATCTATCAGTGCAATCATTTCAAGAACATGAGATATTAAAGCTCAATTTGGTTGAACTCACGTGGATTGGTCACCAACCCCCTATCTATCCTGACAAATTTGCTCAAGGTCTGTAAATATTAATTCTGGGATCATGTCTTATTTACTGACCTTATCACAAATTTTTCATGAGATTTCGTATTGAATATCCATGAAATTGTTACTACCTGCCGAATGCTTCACACATTTATCTCAGCAATGAGAATGCGTTGTCAGCTTTGAAAAACTCATAATCTGGCCCAATTATAAGTTTCAGCTGATTATTACTCAAACTGAGATGAAAGATTCAAGTAAGAGAGCAATATCTTGTATTGATTTCTTGAAGTTTTAAAGTCTTTTTGGTTTGATGTTAATGTAATATTGTACTTACTTTCGAAAATGTTGCCATAAGATTTTGGAATTTTACAGACGTCTGAAAGTCGGTGTCAATTTATCTTTATGTTATAATAGGCATTTTATCCTCATGGGTTGTAAATAGTCACCATGTAGTATCGCTAATCACATATTTATCCTCATATAGTTTATAAATAGTCATTTTACTCCTCAATGGCTTGCCAAATATTACACACTGCCCCCTTACACGTTATACACAGATGAAGAGTTTTGTACTTATTCACAAACCACACAGTGAACTGTATATTTTTAAATCACATGGGATACATTGCCTATTTTGAAAATCACGTGGATAAACTGCATATTTTCACACCACAAGAGCATAAATTGCCTATTTGAAAAATCACATTAGGATTGTTGACAAAAACCCATTGATAATGGTTGTTGTCGAGTTCCCCTCTCTTGTTGTACAAATAAACAATTGTTTCCCTAATTCTTTGGCTCATATTATTTTAAAAAACGATGAACCAATTGTAGGTATGTACCAGAAAGTGAAAGTTTGACTGAACAAGTAAAAAAGATAATATACACGAACTGAAAAGATCACAAAGAAGAACATGTTTCTTTGTTGTACAAGATCAAGTCCTACAAAAGTAAAACGTAAAACAACACAAGCACATAAAAAATTAGTTGGCTGACAGGAAAACTCCATATGAAAAGGTAAAACCTACATGGCTCTCGGCCCCCAACATGGTGAAGTATGTTTTGAAAGTTGATAATTCAACATCTCAATACTTCAAGTTTATATCTTACATAGACGAAGTAAAAAGTTTGAGGTGATTTTGTTACAATTCCTAAAGACCACCAGTACACATCCAAGAACCAGAAAAAAATGATGATATTGTTGGAAAAACATGCTTAATGAATTAAAATTAAGCATGAAAAAGTCAAAAAATGGAGGAAAAAACGAGCAAAGATAGACTAGAAAAAGCTGCCCGGGAAAAACCCGGGCAGTGGGGCAGAAGATGCGGCGCTCGAGCGCCTCGGCTTCTGTCCTGAAAATGTTCTGCGGTTTTTTCTTTGAAAGGGTGTGTCCCTTAGCGTCCGGATTCAAAGTTCATGAACTAATGATTTCAAATGATGTCTCTTGATGATGTCCTTTGGTCAAGTATAAATATAACAACTCTTGCTTGAATTTAAAACACTTTTGAAGAGATTTAAACACAAGATCAAAGCAAATTTCTACACATTCATATTGTTTATCCCTTGTTATTGGTTAAGCGCATAGTTTAAGGATTCGTGATTTCAAGTGCTTCTATCACGAATCATAGTCGTTGTATCTTGGGAAACAGTTGCCGCTAATCGGAGCACCAGGCAGGGCAATATTGTTTTAAGCACAAATAGTCGAACTTTTGCATTGACGTTCATCCTACAAAGCAATTTTGTTACTTGACATACATCCTGAGATATATTTATTCCAACAGAAATTTCGTTCAAAAGAAACATAATATTTAAGGTGAGCCAAATTATGCATCACTCCACAATCTCAATAGGAGCACAATGGGGATTACTAAAAAGGCAACAATAAATGACAGCATGGTTCTTTCACTGCAGCACACTTAAACATTGGCCAACCATCAAAACGTTTTGGAAGTCTATGTACATGCTGGTTGATACAACAAAAGAGACGCAGCAAAGAAGCAAGTCAAAAAGAGTTAGGTGGTTATGGATTGAGTTAGTAGACGTTTTAACAACAGGTATAAACTGTAAGGAATCCAATAGCAACACACAGTGGAATATAAAACAATTTTTGAATTCTACCAGAGGATCTAAGTAGGACCAATCAGTGTTTAGAGTTATATATTTGCATCATGTTTGAAGCAAGCTGTCAATGAAAGCGTCTGCGAGTCATGAGCAAAAACTCAAAATTCTGTTTCTACGTTATCCATACGATCAAATCATATAAATGGTATTGAAACTTTCAGAATACTAGCCTTGAATTTCGATGGAACATAAGAACAGTTTCGAGTGCTAAACTTTTGATAGAGTTGGCTAGGTTAATTTTTTGTGTCTTAAACCCTACACCAACCAGTATATATATATATATATATATATATATATATATATATATATATATATATATATATATATATATATATATGTGTGTGTGTATATGTGTGTGTGTATATATATGTATGTATGTATATATATACACACACACACACATATATATATATATATGTGTGTGTGTGTGTATATATATGTATGTATGTTCATGAGAGTTCATCTCCTAGGGTTTATGACGGTTGGTACCAGTTCGGAACACTAGGCCCATAAAAAATTAATATATATATATTGTGGGACCCGACTCGGGACATATTACTTCCTTTATTTGGTACCACATTCTCTCTGAATAATATGTACGAGAGTTTTAAACCTTTTCAGATTTAGCGGAAGCGTTTAATCAGACACTTAATAAAGAGAAAATACTAAAACAGTCCCGGTAAGCCAATAGTTCCATTTTTCCTAATTCCCCTCCGGTTCTGGCTCCGGTACTCCTGTATCTGGAACTCACAATAAATAACAAGGAAAACAGAGGTTAAGTCTTTGGGGACTTAGTGAGGGAATAACATTAGCTTTAATATATATAATTATCAAACAGTGTAATATATCAATATGATATGTCATGTAACAAAGATATTGCAATCAAGTAATTGTCAATTATGAACAGTGACGATATATGATTTTAGAGTGAATATCGTGGGCTAAACCCGCCGGACAGTTCGGTGTAGCACTTTTCCCCACATATTCAGATGGGATCTGTACATTCAGTCATTTACGAGCCAAGGTGAACCATTCTCCGGACCGTGAAACGGTGCGCATTGTTCAGATGAACCATATACCCGGACTGTCATCCGTTGTTCATTGGACTCACTTTCCGGGCCGAAGCCGCATTGTCCAGTGGATAAATATCCATGGTTCCATTCATTCAGTCAAAGGATTCGTTCAATCAAAGGATCGATTAGTAATTGATAACATTCAAGATAATTAAACATGCATATCAAGATGATCAATGGAACGAGATAATGTACAATATGATGACAATATATAAAAGATGAGATAAGGAATAACAAGATACTGTAAATTCCAGGCCAAATGCCAAAAGGGCTATATAACAATAATTCGGTAGTACACCTCACCTCACTATTTGATGTCTTACTGGATTGGCTCGATTTTGAACCCAGATGTCAAATAAATTTCTATAAACATAATATAAGTAATTTATGGTGATTAGCAACCCCATATATGTTGTTGAATCTTCTGCAAATCATTTTTTGTACAAAACTTGTCCGGGTAATTTTGAATAAGACTTTAAAAATTCATGATAACTCAACCGTAAGTCAAAACATCACGAAACTTTCCAGAAATGCCTAAAATCATTCCATAAATGTTCGACCATCGAAAAATTTGATATCGGGGAGGCGCGTGACGTTCACGCACCACCGTGCGGCGCGTGGCTGAGCTCCAGCCACCACGCGCGGCTGAATTTTATCGATGTGTTCGTTGCATCAAGATCTACATCTTTGGTTTAGAAACCATTTTGAAATTCTCAACAGATATTGCCCAGAATTTGAGTTTTTGAAATGATTAACTAAGTGTTTTCGTTGCCGGAAATACGTGCGTACAATGGCTGTTTGAGCGATCGGCTGACATACCCATAAACTTTAACACATTTTGAACAACTTTTGTTTAGATTCCAAGTTTAAAATCATTTGATAAAGGCACAAAATTAAAGCTTGAAACTGATACCTTGAACTGGGTTTTCTTGAGCTTTGAACAGCTCACTGCTCTTCGCGTTTTGAGTTTTCTGGGCAAGTTCTCCTTTTGATTTTAAAACACCTCCCTTGCAGAACTCTTTCTGGGTGTATAAGGAGTGTTGTATGAAATTTTCGGATTTTTTGGAGGATATTTGGTATTTTCCTCATAATTTTCCCTATTTCCTACATTTCCTACACCATAATCTCTCTTAATTTTTGCCAACAATTCTTCTTGAGTGTGTGTGTTAATCTGAAGAAAGGGGGGTATTTATAGGGTTTGTGCATGTGTTGGGGTGTTGAAGTGTGGACAAGTGTTGGGGTAAGTTGCCAAATATTAAGTTTTTAAAATTAAGTCAAAATGATTAGTTTTTTAATTATTATTATTATTTCTATGATTTATATATTTTTTTAAAAAAAATAGGGATGTTACAATCTCCCCTCCTTCAAGGAATCTGGTCCCCAGATTCCATCCTTGTCATGGCCGAAACCGGAAGCCATAACTTGGAATCCTCTTAGTAGTCTTTACTTCAATGTCCTAGCTCCCTTCGACATGATTTTTGTAGTTGACGCAGAGTAGTTCTTTCTTCAATCAACGATTTTCTAGGGATCTTCTTGTTGTTGTCAAGTTGAGAAAACTACACTCGTGGTTTTCAGTTTCTGATAAGCAGTATGGCCTACTGACTCTCTGAGTTGTGTCTAACGATCCCTTTAGTATTAGGGTAAGAATGAAGAAGTCAAAGAGAAGAAGCCCATGATCCGAGGAAAAAAAATAAATTATTCCACTACCTGGGAATAAAGGTAGGGCGTATGTATTCAAAGAAACTGCCAATATCAACCTCAAAATATTGATATCAAGTCCTAATTAATCCATGGCCGGATTTGAAATGACAAAGAAACTGGGCAGAGTAGTGTATGTCCGCAAAAGGTTCTCTGGCTGAAAGAGTGTGACTTTAAAAGGGAGGAAAAATGTTAGGCTCAAATCCAACCTCAGGTAATGATTTTGCTGAGACTTTCTCTCTGGTAGCTATATTTACCTCGGTTTGAGTTTCTCATCTCTTATATCTGTCCTTGATTCCAATGTAGATACTGTTGGGATATGCCATAAGACAAGTCATTAGATGATTGTTTATGACATACAATGTATTATGATTTTATAAATGGCAAACCATTATTATATATTATTCGAATATCTGTGCAATATGAATTGATATATAAGTTAATGTCCTTAGAATAATATTGTATTATTCTTAAAGATTGTCCCTAGTCAAGTATTATCATAAATAAGGATAATGATAATACATTTAGACTAGTATGTTTTGATTGATGAATTGTTCATGGATATGAGATATCAAATCAACACATGGGTACATGTTAGAGAACAATGTACTGGACAGACCCACCATGAGAATGCTACATGGATAGTTATATGAGTGTCATAAGCAATTCTCATAGTGATAATAATGTATGTAATCCTTACGACTTGAGATCATCAGAGATCCCAACATAAGGAGTTATGTATCTTTATATTGTCAAACGTTACCTGTAACAGGGTAAACTATAAAGGCAACTATTGGATACACTACGAATTATGTAGAGGGATGTTGATTGATCAAGATTGGATTTGTCCCTCCTATATAACAGGAGAAGTGTTTGGGCCCTTGATCAAGTAAGACTAAAATGCATGGCCGTGCTCGAATGAGTCGATATGTGATATCGAGCTTATTCGTTTATTCTAGTTCTACTTGGGGATCAAGAAATAGAGATTGAATATATGAGTGTGACTATTCCATGACTCGTGTTCAATCTAAACACAAGGAAAAAGGGATTAAGTTACATGGTTAATATTATCACAAGTTCTAAGGTTATGTCGAGTCAATGACATTCTTGTAATTTGGGTAGCCTTGATGTGTTGCTAGATACCGCTCATTGCTTGTCACGTAAAATGAGATTTTATGTCACTGCCAACATTACAAGATACTATCGGGTCGCACAAAAGATTAAATCGATAAAGGGAATTAAATTCATGGGATGAATTAAATAATTAAGAAGATTCTTAATTAAATGATATATAAGGATTTAATTAAATCATGGGTTTGGGCCCATTAGACTTTAAGAAAGTCTTGAACTTTAACTAAATCTTATAATATATATACAAGGTTGTAATTAATTGATAAAAAACAATTCATTCAAAACCTAAAAAGCCTCCAACTAGCTCACTCTCGGCCGCCTTCTTCACGCCATGAACGTCTAGGCCGCCGCCATCCCTTGGTGGTTTAACGGCAGTCGTTTGATCGTTTCGAACCGTGAGTCAAGTTCTGGTTTAAGAACGAGTCTAGCAACTTGTTCTTAAATCCCCTTTTCGATTTGATCGTGTGGATATCGTAGAGACAAATGTGAAAACTTTTGTTTGTGACTCGAGGTGCTACAACGTGGAATCTGCTTCAAACACGCTACAAGGGTGAGACTCTTTTATCATTCCGATATGAACACTCTGTATAGGTCCATGTCTAGGGAATCCAAATTTATTATTTCCGCTGCGCATTGCTTGTTGGATTCCTTACAGTGGTATCAGAGTCGTGTACAAAGCTCATATCGGAATTATGTGGTTAATTGTTTAATCATATTTAGAATTATATTGCATGCTTTAAAACTGTTTAATTCATATATGATATGGAATAAATTGAGTTTGTGAAATCATCGTAAAATTATATATGATATAATTGACTATTTATGTATACGATACACAAAAGCAAAAATCGAACCTTGAAGCTCATGATGATTCGGCCACCACCATCACGGATTGACCCACGGCTGCCACATGAGGGCTAGGGTTTTTCGAACCCTTGGCTCGAGATGGTCTAGCCGTTGTGGAGCATGGTTGTGCATGGAGGTGTCGAAACATGGCTAGGGTTTAGAACTTTTGGCTCGATTAGATGGTTAGCGGCTTCCTCCAGGTGAGAGCTAGGGTTTTTCGAACCCCTTGGCTCGAGATGGTCGAGCCGCCACCTTCATGAATCGTGCATAAGCCGAGCCACCACCGTTGGACTAGAGTTTCGAACCCTAGGGTTCACGTGGCTCACGGCCGCCGCATGTGAATGGGCTAGGGTTTCAAACCCTTAGCCACTTTCGGTCCATGAAGGCGCCGATATGACTAGGGTTTCGAACCCTAGTCAAAATCGTGGTTGGGCCGTGGTTTTGGGCTAAGGTTACGTGACATGTGATGTCCCGAGCGTACGATAATTTCATAAAATTTATTTTACAGTTTTATTGGGATTAAATTTTAAAATGTTTAGAATTTAATTCATTAATTGTTATAGCATGTTTTATGTGTTTGTTTGAGCATGGTGCATGGTTATAGCCCTATGCCCTATTAGATAGGATTTTGTGAATGTTTGTAATTAATACGGCCTGCGAGTCGTGCCTCTTCTATTTTTCTATATGTTATCCCTCCCCTATGTTCCCCTCGAATGTGAATCGAGGAATTCTCTATATCTTGTAAATGTTATATAGTATAGTTTATTTTATTGATGGAGATCAATGAAGATGGACCATGGTGCCGGGATGAGAAGACCATTCACAAAAAGGGAGCTAAAGAGGTGCTTGGAGAAGTTACACTTAGGTTGACCTTTTAGATTTTCTCATTGGCTTGAGAAATCTTTAGTCGGGGCTATAACCATGTCACGTTTACTTTATGTTGATGTATGAGATGCATGTTTAATATTTTATTTAATATTGATGCTTATATATATATGTAGATATGTATATTTTCATATATGTACCGGACATATTTTCAGTATTAATAAAATCATGAGATCAATAAATCTCTCTTATAATATTAAGTTTAAGATGCCTTCCAATTAAAAATACTCGTCAAGACTTCGATTGAACATGTGTGGGTTTGCCAAAGCAAAGAACCGTAACAATCTTAGTAAGACGCAAAAGGATAAAAGTGATAACTGTTATTTAAAATTGGGTTCGACTTAACTAGCGTTATCTCAATAGGATTGGGAACCTAGAGGCATGGGGTTGGAAAAATAATTCATTAGATGAATTTGAACAAAGCGTTGTTCGTCCAATCATCCAAGAATTGCATGTGATTGTAATTGACAAAGAGTTGTCTACCTAAATAACCGAGTCTTGGGCGATTAGCCAAAGCTAACTCAAGATTAAGTGAAATATGGATCTTGGCCCACTAAAGTTTTCGAGGGTTGATAATTTTAAACAAAATAGTGGGAGTGTCATTTAATATAAGACCATATTAAATGATTAAAATCATAAACTTATTTTGCATATTTATATTGTAGATATCCATGGCAACAAACAACGTTACAAATGCACTATCATTGCGATCGGTCCTTTGAGAAGGACAAACTGAATGTGACAAATTTCCTAGACTGGTATAGGAATTTGAGGATTGTCCTCAAACAAGAAAAGAAGCAATATGTCCTAGAAGAACCCTTACCTGATGAGGAACCTCCCTTGACGGCTGCTAAAGCCGATAAAGATGCTTACAAGAAGCATCAAAATGACGCACTTGATGTTGGGTGCCTTATGCTTGCCACCATGAACTCTGAGCTTCAGAAGCAACATGAGGAAATGGAGGCGTTCGATATGATCGAACATCTAAAGCAACTGTACCAACAACAAGCAAGTCAAGAGAGGTATGACGTCTCTAAAGCGTTATTCCAGTGTAGAATGGTAGAAGGAAGTCTGGTTGGAACTCATGTGCTCAAGATGATTGGGTACATTGAGAATCTGGAGAAGCTTGGTTTTCCTTTGGACCAAGAGTTGGCCACTGACGTGATCTTGCAATCGTTGCCTGAAAGCTTCAGTCAATTTGTCTTGAATTACAATATGATTGAAATTGAGAAGACTCTACCACAGTTGCTTGGCATGTTGAGAACTTTTGAAGCTAACAGCAAGAAGTCTAAACCTACTAATGTTCTTATTGTGAATAAGAGCAAAGGAAGGGCTAAAGCAAAAGGCTTCAAGAAGAACAAGAAGGTCCTTGTTAAGTCTAAGCCACATGTTTCTGCACTAAATCCAAAGGGAGGAGTGGCAAAAGAGGGGAACTGTTTCCATTGCGGTGAGACCGGACATTGGAAAAGAAATTGCAAAGTTTATCTGGAGGATCTTAAGAAGACGAAGGGAAGTGTGACTTCCACTTCAGGTATTTTTGTAATAGAAGTCAATTTATCTACTTCTTCATCATGGGTATTAGATACTGGATGTGGATCTCACATTTGTGTTAATGTGCAGGATCTTAAAAGGAGTAGGATATTGGCAAAAGACGAAGTGGATCTCCGAGTAGAAAATGGAGCAAGAGTTGCTGCATTAGCTATAGGAGATCATTCATTATCTTTGCCTTCCGGTTTATCTTTAGATTTAAAAGACTGTTATTTTGTGCCTTCAATTACTAGAAACATTATCTCTATCTCTTGTTTGGACAAGTCTGGATTTTCATTTATTATAAAGGACAATTGTTGCTCCATTTATTTAAATGATATGTTTTATGCTAGTGCACAAAATGATTAATGGTCTTTATGTATTAAATCTTGATATCCCTGTCTATAACATAAATACTAAAAGGATTAAGAATAATGATTCTAATCCAATTTATCTCTGGCATTGTCGCTTGGGCCATATAAACGAGAATCGCATATCAAAACTTCATAAGGATGGAGTATTGGATTCATTTGATTTTGAATCATATGAAACATGTGAATCTTGTTTAATGGGCAAGATGACTAAAGCTCCTTTCAAGGGACATGTTGAAAGGACAAATGATTTATTGAATCTCATACATAGTGATGTATGTGGACCAATAAGCACACATGCTAGAGGTGGTTTTCAATACTTCGTTACATTTACTGATGACTTTAGTAGATATGGGTATGTGTACCTAATGAAACATAAACACGAAACCTTTGAAAATTTCAAGGATTTCAAGAATGAAGTACAAAATCAACTTGGTAAAAGTATCAAAATCCTTCGATCAGATCGAGGAGGTGAATACCTTAGCCAAGAGTTCCATGACTATTTAAAGGAGTGTGGGATAGTCCCACAACTCACTCCTCCGTATACTCCACAATGGAATGGTGTATCCGAGAGGAGAAATCGAACCTTGTTGGACATGGTTAGATCAATGATGAGTCATGCAGATCTTCCGATATCCTTTTGGGGACATGCTTTAGAAACAACAATATTCATACTGAACCGTGTTCCATCTAAATCTGTGGAAAAGACACCATATGAGATATGGACTGGGAAACGTCCTGGTATGTCTTTTATGAAGATTTGGGGTTGTGAGGCTTTCGTGAGACGTCACTCCTCTAACAAACTTGGACCCAAATCTGATAAGTGTTTATTTGTGGGGTATCCTAAGGAAACAAAAGGATATTATTTCTATTATCCCACCGAGAACAAAGTGGTTGTTGCTCGGACTGGTGTCTTTCTTGAAAGAGAATTTATTTCTAGAAAAACCAGTGGGAGACATATAGAACTTAGTGAAGTTCAACCACAAGAAAACACTGAACATGATATTGAGATGGAAACAGAGCAGACACCACAAGCTGTTGTGGATAAAGTGCCTGCTCAAGAGACACAAGCCCAGCGTAGGTCTGTAAGAGAACACCGGGAGCCACAGAGATATGGACTTCTTGTGACTCAACAAGGTGACTTACTACTTATTGATGAGGATGAGCCGTCATCTTATCAAGAAGCTATAATGGGCACTGATTCTGAGAAATGGCAAGAAGCCATGAAATCTGAAATGGAATCCATGTATGCAAACCAAGTATGGACTTTGGTTGACCCACCTGAAGGGGTGATACCCATAGGGTGCAAATGGATTTTCAAGAAGAAGACCGACATGGATGGTAATGTACAAACCTTTAAAGGTCGACTGGTTGCAAAAGGTTTCAAACAAATTCATGGTATTGACTATGATGAAACTTTTTCACCAGTTGCCATGGTTAAATCCATTAGGATCTTACTTGCAATAGCTGCATTTCATGATTATGAAATCTGGCAGATGGATGTCAAAACAGCTTTCCTTAAATCTACTTGAGGATATGTACATGACACAGCCCGAGGGTTTTGTCGATCCAAAGGATGCTGGAAAGATATGCAAGCTACAACGATCCATTTATGGATTGAAGCAAGCTTCTCGGAGTTGGAATCTTCGTTTTGATGATGCAGTCAAAGAGTTTGGTTTCATCAAAAACGTAGATGAACCTTGTGTCTACAAGAAGGTCAGTGGGAGCATAATTATCTTCCTAATATTGTATGTAGATGACATACTTCTAATTGGGAATGATATCCCTGCCTTACAACCTGTAAAGATTTGGCTAGGGAATTGCTTTTCTATGAAAGACTTGGGTGAAGCCACCTATGTATTAGGAATCAAGATCTATAGAGATAGATCTAGAAGATTACTTGGCCTAAGTCAAAGTACATACATAGACAAAGTGCTAAAACGGTTTAGCATGCAAGAATCTAAGAAATGATTCGTGCCTATGACACATGGAATACATCTCGAAGGATCAGTGCCCTTCAACACCAGATGAGAGACAACGCATGAGCAAGATTCCATATGCGTCAGCTATTGGATCTATCATGTATGCAATGATATGTACTCGTCCCGATGTCTCGTATGCTTTGAGCATGACGAGCAGATATCAAGTTGATCCAGGTGAAAGTCACTGGATTGCAGTCAAGAATATCCTGAAGTACTTAAGAAGAACTAAGGATACAATCTTGATTTATGGAGGTGAGGAAGAGCTCAATGTAATTGGTTACACGGATGCAAGTTTCCAAACCGACAAAGATGATTTTCGATCGCAATCAGGATATGTGTTTTGCCTAAATGGAGGTGCTGTAAGCTGGAAGAGTTCAAAGTAAGAGACAGTAGTCGATTCTACAACTGAAGCTGAATATATTGTTGCCTCAGATGCAGCAAAAGAAGCTGTTTGGATCAAGAAGTTCATTTCTGAACTTGGGGTGATGCCTAGCATTCTAGATCCGATTGAACTCTATTGTGACAACAATGGAGCCATCGCATTGGCTAAGGAACCTAGATCTCACCAAAGATCCAAGCACATACTTCGGCGCTTTCATTTCATTCGAGAAATCGTTGAAAGATGAGATGTAAAGATATGCAAAGTACCAACAGATGATAATGTATCTGACCCATTGACGAAGCCACTGTCACAGCAGAAGCATGATCGTCATACTAGATCTCTAGGCATTAAGTATATGTCTGATTGGTCTTAGTGCAAGTGGGAGATTTGTTGGGATATGCCAAAGGACAAGTCATTAGATGATTGTTTATGACATACAATGTATTATGATTTTATAAATGGCAAATCATTATTATATATTATTCGAATATCTGTGCAATATAAATTGATATATAAGTTAATGTCCTTAGAATAATATTGTATTATTCTTAAAGATTGTCCTTAGTCAAGTATTATCATAAATAAGGATAATGATAATACATTGAGACTAGTATGTTTTGATTGATGAATTGTTCATGGATATGAGATATCAAATCAACACATGGGTACATGTTAGAGAACAATGTACTGAACAGACCCACCATGAGAATGTTACATGGATAGTTATATGAGTGTCATAAGCAATTCTCATAGTGATAATAATGTATGTAATCCTTACGACTTGAGATCATCAGAGATCCCAACATAAGGAGTTATGTATCTTGATATTGTCAAACGTTACCTGTAACAGGGTAAACTATAAAGGCAACTATTGGATACACTACGAATTATGTAGAGGGATGTTGATTGATCAAGATAGGATTTGTCCCTCCTATATAACAGGAGAAGTGTTTGGGCCCTTGATCAAGTAAGACTAAAATGCATGGCCGTGCTCGAATGAGTCGATATGTGATATCGAGCTTATTCGTTTATTCTAGTTCTACTTGGGGATCAAGAAATAGAGATTGAATATACGAGTGTGACTATTCCATGACTCGTGTTCAATCTAAACACAAGGACAAAGGGATTAAGTTACATGGTTAATATTATCACAAGTTCTAAGGTTATGTTGAGTCAATGACATTCTTGTAATTTGGGTAGCCTTGATGTGTTGCTAGATACCGCTCATTGCTTGTGACGTAAAATGAGATTTTATATCACTGCCAACATTACAAGATCCTATCGGGTTGCACAAAAGATTAAATCGATAAAGGGAATTAAATTCATGGGATGGATTAAATAATTAAGAAGAGTCTTAATTAAATGATATATAAGGATTTAATTAAATCATAGGTTTGGGCCCATGAGACTTTAAGAAAGTCTTGAACTTTAATTAAATCTTATAATATATATACAAGGTTGTAATTAATTGATAAAAAACAGTTCATTCAAAACCTAAAAAGCCTCCAACTAGCTCACTCTCGGCCGCCTTCTTCACGCCGTGAACGTCTCGGCCGCCGCCATCCCTTGGTGGTTTAACGGCAGTCGTATCTGTTTCAAACCGTGAGTCAAGTTCCGGTTTAAGAACGAGTCTAGCAACTTGTTCTTAAATCCCCTTTTCGATTTGATCATGTGGATACCGTAGAGACAAATGTGAAAACTTTTGTTTGTGACTCGAGGTGCTACAACGTGGAATCTGCTTCAAACACGCTACAAAGGTGAGACTCTTTTATCATTCCGATATGAACACTCTGTATAGGTCCATGTCTAGGGAATCCAAATTTATTATTTCCACTGCGCATTGCTTGTTGGATTCCTTACAGATATTACCGCCATCTATCATTTATGATTGTTGGCATCTTCGGTAGCAGGTGTAGTCGCACCTGGTGAAGTCTCTTCCTTGGTGTAGCATTTTACGTGAGCTTGATGTTTCAACAACCAGTCCATGCTCAGTATAATATCGTAATCATGTATGTAGATTAAATCTGCCAGATTTTATGGTTCGTAGAATTTTAGTGGGTAATTTTTATAGACGATGTTGGTGGTTACTTCAATTCTTATCGGTAAAACTGATTTTTTTAGATGATATGTCAATTTTTATCAGGATAACAAAAGAATGTGTAGCTCTAGGGTCAAACAAAAATTTAGTCAACTTTTGAAAATGAAATAATGGTACCTTCAACCACAACGGTCGGGTCAACTTCTTCATTTCCCATTAGGGCATAAGCCCTTGCTTGGATTCTATGTTTTTGTGGCGGTGGTGTCTTCTGGGTCCTTTTTGGGAAATCCTGGATGCGGTGTTGTTCACTTCCACACACCAGACATTTTTCGTTCTTTCTCCAACAGTTCTCTTCTTCGTGAGTGGGCATCTTGCAATAGCCACATTTCGGTGCATTAATATTACCCAAGTCTCTTTGTGGTTTCTACCCAGTTGGTTCTCCAATTATTTCCTTTCCACGATTCCTCTTCTTGTTGCTTGTGTTTGTCAAATTTGGGTTATAGAGCCTCTTTTCCCTCTGCTCTCTTTGAATCAATGATTTGATATCGGATTCAACTCGTAACGCTTGGTTGACTGCAGAAAGATAATTAGTGGATTCGGTCGATTGTGGCCCAACGGATATCAAGATTTAAGCCTTGAATGAATTTCTTAGTTTTCCTTGGTTCATCATCCATATAATGTGGAGCATAGTGAATTAGTTGGTGGAATTCGGCCTCATATTCAGCTACAGTATGTCTTCCTTGTACCAAATCCATAAACTCTCGTTCACGGGTGTTCAGTATTAAATGTGTAACATATTTCTCCTCGAATGCACGTACAAAATTCGCCCAGGTCCTCGGGGTTTGATTTCTTTTCCATTGGTGATCTATGACTCTCTACCAATGATGAGCTGCATCTTCAAATTGATAGACAACAAAGTTGACCTTCTGTTCATCAGAATAGTTGAGAATAGGAAAAATTCTCTCAACTTTGAGCAACCATTCTTCTTCATGATGGGCATTAGGGGTTCCGTAGAATTTAGGTGGGTGGAACCTCAGAAATTGTTCAAGTGCTCTATCTAATGGTTCTTCATTCCGAATGACATTTCGTGGTGGATATTGTTGACAGAATTGCATGAACTGTAATAAAATTTCCATCGCATTACTGTTGGGTAGCTCTTGTCGAGGATGTTCTTCTTCTCGCTCGTCGTTCCTTCTTGGGTTACGTACTTCCTCAGGAGAATTTTCCTCATTTTCGTGATTTCTTGTGTGAGAGCTACCACCAAGTGACGATGACATCCTAGCTCGTGAATTATTTCTTGACGACATCATCAAATTTATGAGAAAGTGGTGATTTAAAACATATTTCTTTTTTTAAAACGGGAGTTAATATTAATAATGCGTAATGCACAAAATGAAATTAATTAACTAGAGTAAGGTTAACTCACCATTCTCTGAAATAATGACAATTATGGAAAAATAAAGTTTGGTGATATACTATCAATCCTCATTGGTTGTTCCGGGTTTACTCAATCTGAATGTCAACCATAATAGTCTCAATAGAGAAAACTTTTTCGAGCTGGGCTATAACACATAACTCTATAGTTACAAATAGTTAGTTGCTCTTTCTTACCAAGGTGTTCTCAACATTCATGTATGATCTCTAAAGACTTTTATCCTGAAATAAACCGGTCAAATTCATCAATATCTTACAACCCAAAGCATAAAATTATTATGGAGTTTATTCTATTACCCAAAGACATTTCATAATAGACTGGGAGCCTGGGCTCTGATACCACCTCTGTGGGATCCAACTCGGGACATATTACTTTATTCCTTTATCTGGTACCACATTTTCTCTGAATATCATGTACGATAGTTTTAAACCTTTTCAGAAATAGCGGAAGCGTTTAGTCAATCATTCATTTTACGGTAGCGGAAGCGTTTTTTACAAACTAGATAATAACAAAATACAACCCAGTATAACTTCCTACCAACGGTCCGACACTTAATAAAGAGAAAATACTAAAACAGTCCCGCTATGCCAATAGTTCCATTTTTCCTAATTTCCCCCAGGTTCTGGCTCCGGTACTTCTGTATCTGGAACTCACAATAAATAACAAGGAAAATAGAGGTTAAGTCTTTGGGGACTTAGTGAGGGAATAACATTAGCTTTAATATATGTAATTATCAAACAGTGTAATGTATCAATATTATATGTCATGTAACAAAGATATTGCAATCAAGTAATTGTCAATAATGAACAGCGGCGATATATGATTTTAGAGTGAATATCGTGGGCTAAACCCGCCGGACAGTTTGGTGTAGCACTTTTTCCCCACATATTCAGATGAGATCTGCACATTCAGTCATTTACGAGCCAAGGTGAACCATTATCCAGACCGTTATACCCTGACTGTCATCCGTTGTTCATTGGACTTACTTTTCGGGCCGAAGCCGCGTTGTCCAGTGGATAAATATCCATGGCTCCATTCATTCAGTCAAAGGATTCGTTCAATCAAAGGATCGATTAGTAATTGATAACATTCAAGATAATTAAACATGCATATCAAGATGACCAATGGAACGAGATAATGTACAATATGATGACAATATATAAAATGTGAGATAAGGAATAACAAGATTTTGTAAATTCCAGGCCAAATGCCAAAAGGGCTATATAACAAGAATTTGGTAGTACACCTCACCTCACTATTTGATGTCTTACTGGATTTGCTCGATTTTGAACCCAGATGTCAAATAAATTCCTATAAACATAATATAAGTAATTTATGGTGATTAGCAACCCAGATATGTTGTTGAATCTTCTGCAAATCATTTTTTGTATAAAACTTGTCCGGGTAATTTTGAATAAGACTTTAAAAATTCATGATAATTCAACCATAAGTCGAAAAATCAAGGAACTTTCCAGAAATGCCTAAAATCATTCCATAAATGTTCGACCATCGGAAAAATCGATATCGGGGAGGCGCGTGACATTCACACGCCACAGTGACGGCGCGTGGCTGAGCTCCAGCCACCTCGCGCGGCTGAAATTTTATCGGCCGACATACCCATAAACTTTAACACATTTTGAACAAATTTTGTTTAGATTCCAAGTTTAAAATCATTTGATAAAGGCACGAAATCGAAGCTTGAAACTGATACCTTGAACTGGGTTTTTTTGAGCTTTGAACAGCTCACTGTTCCTCGCATTTTGAATTTTCTGGGCAAGTTCTCCTTTTGATTTAAAAAACCTCCCTTGCAGAACTCTTTCTGGGTGTATAAGGAGTGTTGTCTGAAATTTTTGGATTTTTTGGAGGATATTTGGTATTTTCCTCATAATTTTCCCTATTTCCTACATTTCCTACACCATAATCTCTCTTAATTTTTGCCAACAATTCTTCTTGAATGTATGCGTTAATCTGAAGAAAGGGGGGTATTTATAGGTGTTGTGTGCATGTGTTAGGGTGTTGAAGTGTGGACAAGTATTGGGGTAAGTTGTCAAATATTATGTTTTTAAAATTAATCAAAATGATTAGTTTTTTATTATTATTATTTTTATGATTTATATATATTTAAAAAAAATAGGGGTATTACACACACACACACACATATATATATATATATATATATACACACACACACATATATATATATATATATATATATATATATATATATATATATATATATATATATGTCGGCCCACTACTATATATATTGTAACACCCCAAAAATCTCAATTACAAAATTAGACAAAATAAGTTGAAGCTATATTCAATGCTACTAAAATAATCTTCCTAAAATATGCATAATATTAAAATAGTAATAATAATAAATCTATAATAATGGTAAAATATTGAAACAAAATTCATTAGGCATCAAAATACCATTTATCACACTAAATTCAAATATATATATAGAAATAATAATTCTAAAATATATGTATATATATATATATATATATATATATATATATAATTTGAATTAAATTTACGACTTAATATTTGGCAAAAAACTTACCAACACTTGTCCAATATCAACACCCCAATTCATGCACACAACCCTATAAATACCCTCCCATTTCTTCAGATTTCACTCA
The DNA here is from genome assembly GCA_907163345.1 of Haberlea rhodopensis. Taxonomy (NCBI): domain Eukaryota; kingdom Viridiplantae; phylum Streptophyta; class Magnoliopsida; order Lamiales; family Gesneriaceae; genus Haberlea; species Haberlea rhodopensis. The sequence continues at coordinate 1,830,405 of CAJQUN010000061.1, forward strand.
CAAAATTTCAGGTAGAATTGTTAGCAATTAGGATAAAAGTTTGGGGTTAGGAAAAATGTAGAAAATAGGGATATAAATGAGAACATTATGAGGAAAATATCAAATCTCTTCCAAAAAATCCAAAAATATCACACAACACTCATTATACACCCAGAAAACATTTAGTGTTGGAGGTGTAGCAAAATCAGTATCCAATTAGTCCAGAAAATCAAAATCCCGAAGAACTGTGAGATGTCCAAAGCCTAGAAAACCCATTTCAAGGTATCGATTTCAAGCTACGATTTCGTGCCTTTATCAAACGATTTTAAACTTGGAATCTAAATGAAAGTTGTTCCAAATGTGTTAAGGCTTATGGGTATGTCGGCTGATCGCCCAAACGACCGTCGTACGTACGGATTTCCAGCTACCCCAACACCTAGTTAATCATTTCAAAAACTCAAATTCTGGGCAAATTCGGTTTGGAATTCAAAATGATTTCAAAACAAAAATGGTAGATCTCGACGCGGCGAACACGACTGCAAATTTTCAGCCGCGCGTGGCGTCGGAGCTCGTCCACGCACCGGCACGGCGGCGCGTGAGCTACACGCGCCTCTCCGATATTGGAATTTTCCAGCGGCGAACATTTCTGAACTGATTTTAGGCATTTCTGGAAAGTTTCGTGATTTTTCGACTTATGGTAGAATTATCATGAATTTTTAAAGTCTTATTCAAAATTACCCGGACAAGTTTTGTACAAAAATGATTTACAGAAGATTCAACAACATATCTGGGTTGCTAATCACCATAAATTACTTATATTATGTTGATAGGAATTTAATTGGCAACTGTGTTCAAAACTAAGTCAATCCAGTAAGATATCAAGTAGTAATGTGAGGTGTATTACCGAATTCTTGTTATATAGCCATTTTTTGGCATTTGGCCTGGAATTCACAGTATATTGTTATTCCTTATCTCACCTTGTATATATTGTCATCATAATGTACATTATCTCATTCCATTGGTCATCTTGATATGCATGTTTAATTATCTTGAATGTTATCGATTACTAATCGATCCTTTGATTAAACGAATCATTTGACTGAATGACTGAATGAATGGAGCCCTGGATATTTATCCACTCGACAACGTGGCTTCGGCCCGGAAAGTGAGTCGAATGAACAACGGATGACAGTCCGGGATATATGGTTCATCTGAACAACGCGCACCGTTTTACGGTCCGGGGAATGGTTCACTTGGCTCGTAAATGACTGAATGTACAGATCCTATCTGAATATGTGGGGAAAGTGCTACACCGAACTGTCCGATGGGAGCCATCTCTTTAGCCCACGATATTCACTCTGAAATCTTAAATCATCGCTGTTCATTATTGACAATTACTTGACTGCAAGATCTTTGTTACATGACATATCATATTGAGACATCGCACTGTTTGATAATTATAGTTATCATAGTAGCATTGGATGTAGACATACGAATCACTCTATGGGCGCAAATGCCGATCGCCGTAAAATTGGGATGAAGTACTAGAGAAAGCTATCATAGGACCTGAGATTGTGCAAACCATGATTGACAAAGTCACGGTCATTAGAGATAGGCTCAAGGCAGCTCAAGATCGGTAGAAAAATTCGGCCGATATGAAGAGAAAACCATTGGAATTAGAAGCTGGTGAGAAAGTGTATGTGAAGATTTCACTAATGAAAGGAGTCATTCGATTCGACAAAGCTGGAAAGATAAGTCCAAGATATGTGGGACCGTTTGAAATTTTAGATAGGTGGGAACTTTGGCGTATCGATTAGCCTTACCTCCAAATCTATCTAGGGTTCATAATGTCTTCCATTATCTCAACTGAGGAAGTACATCCCTGATCCAAGTCACGTACTTGAAGCAGAACCTCTAGTGGCTCAAGCAAACTTGATTGAAACGCTGAAGTATGAAGAAGTTCAGATTGGAATCGTGGATTCAATGGACCAAGTGCTAAGACGAAGGACTATACCTTATGTTAAAGTCCAATGGTCTAATAACACGAAGAGGGAGGCCACGTGGGAACTCAAAGAGAATATGCTAAATAAGTATCCTTATCTTTTCCAAGATCAATCTAACTCAAGTTTCGAGAACCAAAACTGATCGCTATTATTTTAAACAGTATTTTCGAGTGTAGCGATTCTATACCGCAAGTGCACGGTGTTAAGTTTTAGTATAATGATAATATAAGTATGAGTGTCGAACCCACGAGGACTAGGAATTAAGTACCAAACTCAATTAAATTAACTATATTTAGTATACGATAAATGGTTCTGATTATCAAACTAAAGTGACAAATTAACTCAAAATCAACCTAAGCAAACAGTGATGAATGAGAATATAATCAAAAGAAACAATTATCAAGACTTTCGGTTCACCTATGTAATACCCCACAATTTGCCTATTAGTTAAGAATTAATTCAAACAATCTAAGGTGACGAGTTTTCCTAGTTCAATTGTTATACCTTGGTCCGGCTATAACAAATCTAATACTAACGTAACAATAAGCCACTCTCGTATCCTTATTGAACAATTCATGTTGTAAATTGATCTATGAAAACTTCTAGCTTTCAATTTTGGTAAATATATAGCTATCAAACGTATATTTGACTTTATCTCTCGATATCAGTCTGAAATCCACGACATAAATCACTATATCGAATTCCAATTTTATCTCTCGATCTCAATTGTAATTTATTATCATTCAAGGATTGCCAAACCCTTAAAAGCATGAAGAACAATGATCTATGCACTTAAATATATAAGAATCAATCAAAAACATTCAATTTAAATCATGGGTTCATATAAATGATCCTCTAAGTCTTGACAACAAACTTAACCAACGATCTCCATCAAATAACAATGCATAAAATTGTATTGAACAAAACTAAACATCATAATCTGATATAATTGTAGAACTAAAGTTAGAAATACGGAAATAACGAGAGGCGTTGACTCGTTGCATTGCTCCGTCGTCCCGTCTCTTCCGATGCGTCTCCTCTTCAATGGTTTGGTGGTATATGGATTGTTGGGGAGGATGATGAGTGATGGAGGCTGCTTGTGTAGGTCAAAAGTGAGCCAAAAAGTCCACAATTTCGTCTGATTTGTCCCTTAAATAATGTTGGATGACTCCCTACAAGTTTGGACACAAAATCACTTGATAAGGAAGGAAATCTCGAGTTTATCGGGTCTGGCGATCGATCGCGATAATATGCCGATCGATCGCCAGACTATTCTGTTTTATTTTTCAAAATCTTCACCCGGGCGATCGATCGCCAATAATTATCGATCGATCGCGGGTTGCTTCTGCCTCAAGGCGATCGATAGCCCGAATATTGCGATCGATCGCAAGTCTGATTTTTTGGATTTTGCACTTTCGTCCCTCATCTTCCATGTTTGCTCGCTTTGGTCCTTTTTCATCATTTTAAGCTTAATTCCTCCACTTTTATGCATTTGGACCTGGATTCCTGAAATATACAAATATATACCAAAACGCGTAATATTTCCCAGGAATCGCTACAAAAACACCCCTAATCTTATATTAAAATAAGTGTAAAAATCACACTTATCAGAAACTTCTAATAAGGAGGAAGTGATGTGAAGACCCGAAATCTGCACTTAAATCAATTCAGCAGACATTTAAGAACCATCTTAGCAGATATTTCAAATCAGCTCAACCTATGGATTTTACTCTAGTGTTCCAAAGATTCTACCGATTCAAGTACTCTACTGATCCGAAGATTCTACTGATTTGAGTACTCTACTGATCTGAAGATTCTACCGGTCAGAGTACTCTACTGTTCTGAAGACTCGACCGATCAATCTAAGCAATCAGTCCAAGGGGCTTGGGATGGTTCTAATATTTATAGGTGAATAATCGGGAGTTACAACCCATGATCTCCATTAATCCCAAGCAAAAATTACACAAACTCTGCACCAAATCTTGAAAATACAAACACACGTTCTGTTATTTCAGAGAAGCAGAAAACCCATAGTTTTATTTTTTAAACAGTAAATTAATTCAACTAGATGAAACCAATAAATGTTGTAATTTATCATTGTGTGCAGGGGAGTGATTTGGTAGAGCCATACTTAACGGAATTTCAATTCCTAATGATGTGAACGATTTATCGAAAGAGTTGTTCACTTGTCTATATTCTTGATATTCAATTAACTCATTACCAAATGTCTTATCACGCCTCTCAGATTGTTGACTCCTGGAGCATCCTTATTGATAGACAGATTGAGAAAAACGGGCAAAAAAAGCATTACTATATTTTTGATTGCTTGTCTTGGGTAATAAAACACAAGTTATTAATTTTAATTTCTTATAAAATTCATGTGTATTAAATTTGTGTGTGCTGCTTGACAGCATTACGTTGCAAGGAGATCACGAGAGATGTATTGACAAGAGACAGCAAAACACCAAATAAATGAGAAGATTGCCCAAGCCATGGAACATAGATTCCTTATTTTTCCTATAAACACATGCGACCGTGAGGACCCATCAGTTACTACTGGCTACCATTGGACATTGCTCTTATTTGACTTGCAGGAATCGAAGTGGACACACTACAATTCAATAAGGCCATGCAGGAAAGACAAAACTGATCACTACTTTGGTAAGGCCAAAATACTGGTAATTTGCGTTACAATTTTAAGAGTAATTTTCTACAAATACTATAAGTATGTTGACAAAAGAATATGAACTCGTACCCAATTTACAGAAAGAATATGTCGAAGAAGCGATGCATAAAGTGATTGAGGATGACCCTATATCAAAGGGTATACAATACACTCCCAGTGGAAACCTGGGTCTGTCAACTGTGGCGTCTTCGTTTGCATGAATATGAAAAATATTATGAGAGGACAATCGGTGCCAAAACATTGTATTGTTGACTACAATACAGATTACAAGGTAAAGATGGTGAAGATGATTATTCATGATGCAAGATTGTTACAAAATGATAAACTGGAGTGTTAGCCTATGTAAAATAACGGGTGAAATACAATTGAAAAAGCACACCTGGTGCATGTATATTATAACTGATGCATCAAATTATAACTGGTGCATCGTAAGTACACCTGGTGAATGTATATTATAACGAGTACATGTCAATGTTCCTGGTGCATGTAATCATAACTGGTGCATGTAAATTATAAATGTTGCAGACAATTATAACTAGTGCATGTAATTATAACTGGTGCATGTAATTACAAATTGTGCATGTAAATTATAACTGGTGCATGTAATTATAACTAGTGCATCTAATTCTAACTGGTGCATGTAATGCATAACTCGTGCATCATAATCATAACTGGTGCATGTAAATTATAACCGGTGCATACAATTATAATTGGCGCATCATAATCATAACTGGTGCATGAAATCATAACTGGCGCATCATATTGTAACTGGTGCATTTAATTATAACTGGTGCATTTAATTATAACTGGTGCATCGTAATTACACCTGGTGCATGTATATTATAACTGGTGCATGTAAATTATCACTGGTGCATGTAAATTATAACTGGTGCATGTAATTATAACTGGTGCATGTAAATCATAACAGGTGCATATAAATTATAACTGGCGCATGTAAATTATAACTGGCGCATCATAATCATAACTGTTCCATGTAATTATAACTGGTCCATGTAAATTATAACTGATGCATGTGCGTCGTAATCATAACTGGTGCATGAAATCATAACTGGTGCATCATAATCATAACGGGTGCATGAAATCATAACTGGTGCTTGAAATCATAACTGGTGCATGTAATTATAATTGGTGCATGTAAATCAAAACAATGCATTAAATCATAACTGGTGCATGTAATTGTAACTAGTTCATGTAGTTATAACTGGTGTATTAAATCATAAATGGTGCATTAAATCATAACTTGTGCATATAATTATAACTGGTGCATGTAAATTATAACTGGTGCATACAATTATAACTGGTGCATCATAATATATAACTGGTGCATGTCATTATTCCTGGTGCATGAAATCATAACTGATACATGTAATTGTAACTGGTGTATGTAGTTATAACTGGTGCATCTAATTAAAACTGGTGCATCGTAATTACACCCGGTGCATGTATATTATAACTTGTGCATGTCATTATTCCTGGTCCATGTAATTACACCTGGTGCATGTATATTATAACTGTTGCATGTAAATTATAACTGGTGCATACAATTATAACTGGTACATCATAATCATAATCGGTGCATGAAATCATAACTGGTGCATCATATTGTAACTTATGCATGAAGTTATAACTGATGCATATAATTATAACTGGTGTATTTAATTATAACTGGTGCATCGTAATTACACATGGTGCATGTATATTATAACTAGTGCATGTAAATTATCACTGGTGCATGTAAATTATAACTAGTGCATGTAAATATAACTGATGCATGTAAATTATAACTGGTGCATGTAATTATAACTGGTGCATGTAATTGTAACTGGTGCATCTAATTGTCACTAGTGCATCTAATTATAACAGATGCATGTAATTATAACTGGTGCATCATAATCATAACTGGTGCATGAAATCATAACTGGTGCATCATAATCATAACAGGTGCATGAAATCATAACTGGTGCATGAAATCATAACTGGTGCATATAATTATAACTGGTGCATGTAAATCATAACTGGTGCATTATACCATAACTGGTGCATGTAATTGTAACTGGTTCATGTAGTTATAACTGGTGCGTTAAATCATAACTGGTGCATTAAATCATAACTTGTACATATAATTATAACTGGTGCATATAAATTATAACTGGTGCATACAATTATAACTGGTGCATCATAATTATAACTGGTGCATGCCATTATTTCTGGTGCATGAAATCATAACTAATACATGTCATTGTAACTAGTGTATGTAGTTATAACTGGTGCATGTAATTATAATAGTGCATCTAATTATAACTGGTGCATCGTAATTACACTCGGTGCATGTATATTATAACTTGCGCATGTCATTATTCCTGGTCCATTTAATTACACCTGGTGCATGTATATTATAATTGGTTCATGTAAATTATAACTGGTGCATCATAATCATAATCGGCGCATGAAATCATAACTGGTGCATCATATTATAACTGGTGCATGTAGTTATAACTGATGCATGTAATTATAACTGATGCATTTAATTATACTGGTGCATCGTAATTACACCTGGTTCATGTATATTATAGCTGGTGCATGTAAATTATCACTGTTGCATTTATAATTTGTGTATGTAATTATAACTGGTGCATGTAATTATAACTGGTGCATTTAGTTATAACTGGTGCATCTATTTATAACCGGTGCATCGTAATTACACATTGTGCGTGTATATTATAACTGTGCATGAAAATAAACCGCTGCACAAAAAATCGTACATCTTTATAATTGATAGACAATCATTTGTTAAAAATTACATGTGCGTGAATTTTTTTCCCAATTAGCAAATAGGCTCTTTACAAGTTTTTCTATTGTGGTACAACAAACTTTACTGATGTTTTCACCTTGAGATCGAATTCTTCTCTTCTTTGGGTCCTGGTTGCCTTTTTGTTTGCGGTGGTAATATATGTTTCCATTCCCATCAGAGGAACATCACCTTTGGTATGTCTTGGAACGGGTAAAATGACTCATTCATAGCATAGCCTGTACGTACTAACATGGAACTGTCTGTCAACTACTTCATCTATTGGCACTTTATTCCTCATGAATACAGCAATAGCATGAGGACATGGGAATCCAATCAACTGCCACTTATAGCATGCATGTTTGATTGTCAAGCCGAACAGTAACTGCAGGGCAGGAAAACACTTCAAAGTAGCAATGCGAAGACATCTTCACATTCCAAGCATGGCCTGCATTTACATAAGATGCCCATTCTTTTACATCCGGGCACACAACACCTCACTCCATTTGCATGCCAGTAATCTTTTATCAGAAAACAAACACATCTTAACTTTAATACAATCAACCATATGTGTAATAGGAAGACCCATTGCATCTAATATCCATGAATTGAAGGACTCTGCTGCATTTGAGTACTTCTCTCCATATCTCATCCCAGTAGAAATGCATTTGTCCACTTATCCAATGAAAGTCCCTGCAAAAAATATTCCATATTTTGTCCGCCTTCTCGTTTTAAACAGTAAGTTTCTCATTAAAAATAGCCACCGTCGGGGAGTATGCACATTCATCCAGCAGGAAACATAACCTCTAACGAAAATTGTTTTGAAAAGTGTTTGCCTGAATATTTGTCACACAAGTTGTACTTCAAATGGTATAACTATTAACAAAAAAAGTGTTTCAGAGATGCTTCAAACACAACTGACAGCGCCTCCATCAGACCGACATTACGATCAGATATATATACATCTTCCCCGTTATCTAAAATATTAGTCAAACAAGATAAAAACCAACACCAATTATCTTAGTTCTCGGAGTCAACTATAGCAAAAGCAACAGGAACAAACCTACGAGATAAAACCATAAGTTATAACTGGTGCATGACCTTGCTATTAATAATTGGTGCATTGCATTACAAATGGTACATGAAAAAATATATAATTGTAACTGGTGCATGTAATTATAGAACAACTGGTGCATGAAATTTTAAAAACTGTGCATGAAATAAATGCAATTGGTGCCTGAAACAAAGAACTGGTGCACAAATAAATAATAACATGTGCATAAAATAATAAAACAACTGGTGCATGAAACAAATAACTGGCGCACAAAATAAAAATATAATTGGTGCATAAAATAATAAAATAACTTTTGCATGAAACAAATAACGGGCGCACAAAATAAATAATAGCTGGTGCATAGAATAATAAAACAATTGGTGCATGAAATAAATAACTGGTGCACAAATAAATAATAACTCGTGCATAAAAATCGTGCATAAAATAAATACAGCAGGTGCATGAAACAATTAACCGGTGGATGAAATTTTAAAAACAACTAGTACATGAAATAAATACAACTGGTGCATGAAACAAATAACTGGTGCACAAATAAATAATAACTGGTGCATAAAATAAATACTATTGGTGCATGAAAAAATTTAAGTTAATATTCGTGCATCATTAATTTACCTTGATTATCATCCTTAGTCGTGGCAGACAGAAGATTGCCCTTGAATCTGGATTTAAGAAACGTTCCATCAATGAATAACATTTGGCGACAAAATTTAAAACCGTCAATACTAGCGTGAAACGAAACAAACAGACGGGAAAATTGGTTGTTGTCGTCAACTTCAAGCTCTACAAAACTTCCGACATTTATCGTTCTCACCGCGTGAACGTAATGAATTCAGTTCTTGGAACGACTCATCATAATTTCCAAATGCAATAGATCTAGCTTTCTCCACACTTCTCCATGCCTTATTGTACGTTATATCCAAGCTGTAATCTCTCTTCATTAACTCACATACATCAATCGCAGAGAATGTTGGATTTGAAGACACTCGTTCCGCAATAATTTTAGATATCAAAACTGAACTCATCCTTTTTTATTTGTCATTCATCACTCTCAGCCCACATGTGTGCATGTTTTGCAATTTTTTTTATGTAGCAAGACCTATATATTCTTGATATACTAGCATTCACAAACCCCTCATCATGCTTTCTAGCACACTCGGTAATTACCCTATCCTTATTATTTTTTACACAATTGAAATCAAACACAAACTCAACCGAATATTTACTTAATTCACAGTGAAACTCTTCTACGTCACCACTAAACTGTTGCCCAACCCTACTAATATTTGATGCCCAACCGGAACACAACAACAACTTCTCTTTGCCTTTAGAATTACACATTTGAAGGTCAGAATCATATCCTGCAGATGAGTTACATCCCTGTGCACGTAATTCAATTACATCGACAGGTTCTGTATACCAACATGCTTCACTTGCACCACTGTTTTGCCTACTATCTGCGAGCACATCCGTCTCGCATGCACCACCGCGTTGAAACGACACATTACCACCACCATCGACAGTCTGTCAATTCCTACTTCCCGAAGAAACTCCATGATATGCATTTCTTCATCATAAACATCAGTTGTCACCAAATGAACATCTATAATCTTACACAGAAGAAACATATTTCGTATATCATCCTTATTACTCAAACAACATTTAGGGTGCTCGGGTACAGAATATTTTAAAGACATTGCATCAAACTTGTAATCATGTTATTTACCGATTGCAATAGATTTTAACTCACTGTATGAAAATGTGCGATTCACATTCAAACTTACGTTTCATCTCTACATTTCAAGAGAATCATAAATCCAAAATCCATTGCAACAGATACAAAAGCAAAGAAAAGCACAAAATTATAAAATACCTTATGGAACTTCCCTAAAACAGGAACGAAAACCAGACACTAATCGTAAATGCCTCGCTGGAACGATTCGATTGAAATGATTTTCGAGGTTTTTAATTTGAGAAAACGAACGAACGTGAATTCAAAAAATTTCAAATGGCCGCCTAAACAAACCTCGAACTTTTCAATAGGATTTTAAGGTTTTCTCACTACAAGGGTATTTCTAGTATGAAAATAGACCTTTTTAAACTAATAAGTTTGAAAATTGGACTTAAGCATGCATTTATTTGTACACTTTTAAAAAATGGAGATTTATTTGAAAAAATTGTTTGGTAAGAATACTTGAACGTAAATTTTCCTAAAAAAAATTACTGGGTAGGGTTAGCGAAAAAGGTAACCTGCGGCCCAACAATATGGGCCAAAGCCTAATGCCTAAAAATCGGGGCCATTAGCCCACAGTTCCAGCCCAAGATAAACCACCAAGACGTGTGCACAAACTCTGCTATTTACCTTCGCAGTTCTTCTATGGCGACTGAGAATAATTCCAAGCCAAACAACAACCCCAACAAAATTAACAAGAAAAGAAAGCATTATCTCCCTTACAACGTACTCCGTTTCAAGTTCATATCTTTCAATAATAAAGGATTTTATTTTCAGTTGATTGCTTATTGTTTTACTGATGTTTTGGTGGTTTTTTTCCAGAAGGCAGTGAAGAAAGGCGCTCACCCTTTACGCCCGGGAGTTCAGGGCTTCTTCATAACGTGTGATGGTGGTAGGGAACACCAAGCCTCGAATGAAGCCATCAATGTTATTGACTCTGTACGTATATATTTGCTTTCAGTACAAAGGAACGAGGAAAAATTTGAGTTCTTCTTTTTGTTTGCTGTTTGATGTGTTAGAGTTTGAGGCTTTTTGCTGTTTTCCTGTCGATTATTGTGTTGGCTGTAAGATATTAAAGTTTTGATGAATTTAGGAGGGGTCAGGGGTGTTATCATTGGCGTCTTCTTCCCTGAGTTTACCTGCTTTAAAAGATTTCATCACATAAAATTATGTTCTCTCCTCTGCGTCACTCTTTAGGGACTCAAATTATCTCCACTGCCTTTGCTTTATTAATTGGTGTTGTGTGATCTAAATCTACTGTCCTTTTCTTGTTTTACATATGGTTGGTATGGACCTAATACCTTTTTGTTTTAAGAACTCACATTTCATCTCCCAAAACATGTTTAGTTACCATCTCTCCATTAAAAACCCGGGTCATTCGTTTATTCTTGGATCCGGATGTGGGAGTTACATCTTTCCCCGATGTGTCATTTACCACTACCTGGATTTGCTTGTTGTAGATGTTAGTTTTTCTTCTCGGCCTTCTCTTTGAAGCTACTTATAGTAGTTTTATAATTTGCTGTTTTTTGATTCAGTTTTATGAAGAGCTTGTGGAGGGGATGGAGTCAAAGGTTGAGCAACTGAAACCATCGGTGAAGCCTTTGAACAAAATAACCAAATTTTCGTACTCTGATTCATCCAGTAGTGATGATGAAGGTAATGATGAGAATAAAGATGTAGAAGATGATGGTCAAAGGGATGGAGATGAGTTGCAGAAAAAGAATGAAAATGAGCCTGTTATTGCAGTAAGCATTCATTCAAGAAACGAGCCAGCTCCTCAAAACGAGGATGATGTATCTTCCAATAAGAAAACACAAGAAATCGAAGAGAAGCCTGAGGATCACCTCAATCAAGAGGCTGGATCTGTGGTGCCTCCTGTTAAGAAACAATGTGTGCAAACAGATACAGCTGAATGTGGAAATGGCTCAGCTCTCAAGGTAGGAAAAAAATCCGTTGATCAGCTAATTGAAGCTGAGCTAGCTGAGTTGGCTGACAAGAGCAAGGTGAGTGGGAAATGGCTGCCAGATTTTTCTTTCTTTCTTTTTTTGTTGAAAAATATGCCTGATATTGATACAATGCCTCTTTGTCAAAAAAAGAGGCGTTTTAGCAAACTAGACCCGGGTTGTAATGGTGTTGTCTTCGTACAAATGCGTAAGAGAGAAGGAGATCCTAGCCCGGAAGATATCATCCAACACATGATGACCTCTCTTGCGTCCACCAGGAAACACATCTCAAGGTTTGTATTTTACAAGTTAATTCCTCTTAATTCTCCAACCTAGAGAAAATAAAGATGTGTTCTTTTAGAAATGGTGTGATTCATTCGTTATCATTTTTAACATTCGGCATGAGTGACCTCACCAGGTTTCTGTTGAGAGTACTTCCGATAGAAATAACGTGCTATGCATCAGACGAAGAAATCAGAAGGGCAATCCGACCTCTAGTTGATAAGTATTTTCCGGAAGAAACTCAGAACCCACGTAAGGTAAATTTACGACCTGGTGGTTCTTAGCCATTTCGTATTTTATACCAAACCATTGTGTGATTGGTCTAGACAGTTCTAGATTTCATGAACGAGCAAAAAATTCAAAAGGGTAGGCATCGGGCTTGTTTAAGTTACTTCTTTGAGCTCGAGGCATACTGTATTGTTACCCACAAACATACGTGACAAAGCAAATCTCCATCTTAATGTCACTATTTCCAATGTAGTTTGCAGTGCTTTATGAAGCTCGGGCTAATACTGGTATTGATCGAGCTAAAATTATAGGCGCTGTTGCCAAATCTGTTCCACCACCACACAAGGTCGACCTTGGCAGCCCCGACTTGAGTATATTGGTCCAAATTGTCAAGGTAAGAAAAACACTTTTTCCAAGATTCAAACCAACTGCTTCTAGCTTGTACTTTACACTCCCATTGATGGAAGGGTGGTGGCGTACAAAGCTAGAAGCAGTTGGCGTGTATTTACTCACTTTTGAGCAAACACAATTCATTGAGACTTGGAGATGAACTTGTTTCTATATGTGCTGACATGCTTGTTCTTCATTTCTTTCAGACCGTATGTTTAATAGGCGTTGCGGAAAGGTACAAGGAACTGGCCAAGTACAATGTGAGGCAGCTCACTTCAGCAACAAAGCCTCAAGCCGTCAACCAAGAATAGTAGAGCTTCAGTACTTGAACTAAATTTGGTTGGGCAGTTTGCATGGTTACATGTTCAACGACTATGAAACTGATTTAAGTTAATGAAGACCGAAATATTATATTTGGATTTTACCATCCGATTTGTACATGTCTAATTGCGGGTACTTTTTATGATCTTGGAACAGATTTTTACTAATAACTTCCATTGTTTTCAGATCATTATTCAAATCTTAAGCGCGAACACTTGAATCCGTCCCTTTAATGAGACCTACTTCAAGCTAACCGTTGCAGACCTATTTTACCATTTAAAATGTCCACGGTAAGCTGTCTAACATATTAAAAAAAGAAAAAACTACAAATTCCATGTCTGAAAAAAATATTAATATAAACGAATAAATAGAATTGAATTCAATATTTCAGACCTTAGTTACACAATCTATCTAGCATTGTAAACTATGAGATCAACCTAGTATACATAATGACACAAACAATACAAACTATACACCATCAGTTTATGATTCCTACAAAAATAAAGGGGCTATACACATTTTGAATCGCCCCTGATCCTTGGTGTGATATCTACGATAACACGGCTGGATATTTGCCGCATATCTTATAATTCAAAATCTTGATTGAAATATGAAAAACGCGGCGAGCTTTCCAACACGAGTGTAGAGGAAGATATCACACAATAAATATAACTGGAGAATACGTCCGGGCTATACATGTATATATATATATATATAGCAACTAAAGTACTGTATCCACAACAGAGGATGCTGAATGAGATGCAGCTAAAAGGGCAGCACCAATACCTGATCCGTCTTCAGTCCCCTTAATTATGACATAAGGAGCAACATCCTCACCTAATATTTGTGCCAGTGCCTCATTTAAATACTCTTTGAACATGGTATAGTTCGTATAAACCCCCCTCAATCGTCACCACCGTTCTTTTTATCTCGGTTTGGCTTCCCACTTTGGGTCTGGCTTTTCCACTCGCGACTCCACTCCCATCGCGGCCAATCTTTTTCAGTATCCCACAATTCCAGCAGCTTCCAATCTGGCTGCTCTGCAGGTCACTATATCACATACCTTTACAATAAGCTTGCGAATATTAAGGGGAACATCAGGGATCTGAAAGACAGAAATTGGGATCTTTTTCAGTAAGATACAACTAAAATGTGAATAAGGAGTGGGTAGGCGTTCAACCTCCAAGACGTCTTTTAAGACTCTGGCTACCTCCCTTAAGTCAGGGGATTCATCCTTGTGCATGGCAGCCATTAATGGAGTCCTGGAATAGTTTTAGGAGTGGATAGAAGAATAAATATGCAACAAAGAAATGATATTACCAGGTTACAACATAAACATGTTATTTGAATACCGCGCCAAGAATGAGATTATTACCTCAAGATGAAGGGCACATGTAATTTGGAAGAATCAGGTCCAAAAACATCCGACTCCTGAGACATGCGTAGAATCACTCTGCGTACAATTTCTCCTAGGTACATTCCGGATATCATTTTCTCAAAACCCTATAGCACATCATATTTTTCATTGATCAGTCGCCAGCATGAATTATTGAGCAAAAAGAGAGTTATATATTGTTGAATTAATATCACCTGATCATTTGGGTTAGGACTCTCAGCATAAGTAAATATCGTATGAATTTCTAGGCAAATGTGACGACCAAAAATTCCCCCATTCTACGTTGACCACCTAATAACATTTCAGAAATGTACAAATTAGAACCGCTAGAAAATGAAAGCAAATGTGTCTATATCAAAATGCAAAATACTTGATCAACAAAAAGTCTACCATGTCTCTCGAAAGTAGTAAGAAGACCTTGACACTTTATTATGGCATCTGCTCTTTCCAAATAACAGGCATTGGTACCTGTCCCAAAAATTACAGCGACCAATGTGTCCTCATCATGATAATGACCCACAGCCAAGGTCCCTACAGTATCATTTATCTGCTAACACAATAAGCAACATTGATTAGTATACCATAGATGAACATGAAAAGATATGAACATAATCATTCATCTAATCATGTGGGGATCAATAATGAGCACACAAATATGATGTCAATATTGAGGAAGAAAGCAAAAAAATTAGCAAACTATGCCAAGGGAAGATGATTCATGAAGAAAATTTTTCACCTATAGAAAACTGTAACTCAATCAGAGACAAAAGGAAAATAAGAGCAATTATTTAAGTTAGCTAAAAACAATTACAAACTAGAGAAAATAATAAGATTATCTCCTTTACGGGCTTACGCAGTACGCGATATGTAAAACTAAAAGCAGCAGAATTTGATCATTAAATGAGAATAAACCTTCATTTACTCTGTATAATGTTATCAAGTATTAGGATTGAATAAAAGTACTTACAAGTGCAGTCACCTGAATATCCAGGCTTTTCTGAGATAATGCTTGTTGTAGGCACTGAGAAACATCTCTTCCAACCTGAAAGTAAACATGGAATCCCACACAAGTTATACATCAACAGATCTCCGTTCATATTGATGAATTTAAGCAACAATATAATTATTCTAATTTAATATAAGAAAAATGGCCTTCGAATAGTCTCTTAGAGTGAAGTAGCTTGACTGACAGATTTAAACCAAAAATGACATCAATTTGCAGGAGTAATGTAAATTTGAAGCGGGTAGAATTGAGACCAATTATATGGCAAGAAGTCATTTGCTTTCAGAAATCCTTGATTTCTCAATGAAATCTATTGTCATGTACTAAGGCATGTTGGACAAGAAAAAAAGGAAAAGCAAAGTAGATCTTTAAGACTGAAATAAAATGACAATTTCTAAGACCTACTTCATAGTAATTGGTTACTTTAGAATAAATCCCGCACCCCCCATAACTACTTATCATCTTCCACTCATTAGGCAAGACAAGTGAGAACCAACACAAAGCAAAATCTTCAACTAACCGTGTCTTCTATAGCGAATCCTTTCGTCCATTTGATTAGAATTCCTGATGAAAAAGAAATTTGTTTAACGGGAAATGAGAATGTGAAGCCTAGTTCCCTCTGTCCCTTTTTTGAAAGCCCAGAAACGCTATCTTCATTTTCAACAAAAACCTTCAATGACGCGGCTATGAAATCAAAAAGCTCCTGATAGAGGAAACCACAATGAAGAAAAAAGGTCAGTGTCTCAATTCTTACAAATTACCCTGAACAGAAGCCAAATGCCTAAACTCGGCTACCTCACTTGTGCTAACTCAACAAATGCTCAGGAATGGGTTGTCGATCTACGTCATGTCCAATAATAGCAGACCTTTGGCCTCCTAGCTGAACCCGCAAGACTCGAAAGTTGGTACCACCAAGATGCAGAACATAAAAGGTTCCTTTCTCATTCCTGGAGAAATGATGTAAGATTGAACTTAGCAAGCAACGCTAAACTTAAGAAAACAAAAGGAGTTTAAATTTCAAAAAAGCCTTTCTAATTTTATCCACAACAGAAATTTGAATATCCAATAAGGCTGTGTTCGGTGTACATGATAAGGAAATGATTAATTAGTAATCCTTAAACATCCCACGTTCGGTTGGGAATTTTCAAATCCATATTAACTTATCTCCCGTGATAAAATAAGGAGAAGACATCACACCTCCACCATGGGTTGTGTTATCACCCATCTTAATCCAGCAAGTAAATGACAACACTACCCCTTATATCAAATTATTTTGACCATTTCAATTTACGTATTTCTGATGATAAAGATGGCGACAAAAGTGTGAACCACAACAGTGACAGCAATGACTTACCGATTAGAGGATATATGAGATATTTATGATTTTGGCGACCATTTCCCAACAACCGTCGAGAACGGAGACACTTTCGCCCCCAAAGCGGCGGTGACTTCAAAAGAAATATAACCCACAAAAATTGGGAGGATCCGAGCAAGATTTGAGTGTCATGCTTCCATGTTGTGATGGAATTTGCGAATTTGGTGATGATTGAGTAGGAAACCAATTTTTCAGTACAACAATTGGGATAGTTATGAACGCAGAAACAAGCATCGATGTCATGTGTGAATGAGAGATCTACCCATAACTTGTTTCATGCTTTATAAGATGAGGCTTCAATGTCTGTAATTGCTAATGACGATGGTGTACGGCGATAAGGGTGGTATTCTGTGTAGCGGCGGCAGAGATTCATTAAGAAGATGAGCATCCAATTTCATTAAGGGTGGTTTTCTGTGGTTTTCAGTAAAAATTGGATGCTCATCTTCTTCCCTTAATGAATCTCTGCCGCCGCTACACAGAAAACCACCCTTATCGTCGTACACCATCGTCATTAGCAATTACAGACATTGAAGCCTCATCTTATAAAGCATGAAACAAGTTATGGGTAGATCTCTCATTCACACACGACATCGATGCTTTTTTCTGCGTTCATAACTATCCCAATTGTTGTACTGAAAAATTGGTTTCCTACTCAATCATCACCAAATTCGCAAATTCCATCACAACATGGAAGCATGACACTCAAATCTTGCTCGGATCCTCCCAATTTTTGTGGGTTATATTTCTTTTGAAGTCACCGCCGCTTTGGGGGCGAAAGTGTCTCCGTTCTCGACGGTTGTTGGGAAATGGTCGCCAAAATCATAAATATCTCATATATCCTCTAATCGGTAAGTCATTGCCGTCACTGTTGTGGTTCACACTTTTGTCGCCATCTTTATCATCAGAAATACGTAAATTGAAATGGTCAAAATAATTTGATATAAGGGGTAGTGTTGTCATTTACTTGCTGGATTAAGATGGGTGATAACACAACCCATGGTGGAGGTGTGATGTCTTCTCCTTATTTTATCACGGGAGATAAGTTAATATGGATTTGAAAATTCCCAACCGAACGTGGGATGTTTAAGGATTACTAATTAATCATTTCCTTATCATGTACACCGAACACAGCCTAAGGACACTAAAAAGAGGATTGAGCAATTATATTGCTGAAAATTTTAGCTGTTATTTTGTAACAGATGCTTATATATGCTCAGTGAGATTTAGCATTAACAAAATTGTCATTTGACACATTGCAAAGAATAAAATGAAAATTATCATGTTTTCATCAGAATCAGGGGGAAAAAGGGAACATACAAGCAACAAAAAGATATACACAAAAAGAAAAATGGTAACGAAATCTACCTTATAAATGTAAAGAGAGAACAAAATAATGATCAACTGCGATATAATTGGAGAAATATAAAATAGAAACTACGTAACCATAGTCTCGGATGGTTTCAACTGTGACATAAAAAGAAATTCAGGTATGCAACAAAAAGAACGTCAAAGAAACTCGGTAAAGAATTTACCCCTAAAGAATAAATAATAATAACCAACCATATCAATGCCATCAGCACTTTACATCATCAACGCTTTCCCTTTGGTAAATAATAAAGAACATGATAGATTTGCAACTTGATTATTTCAAAGTTACAACAAAGGAAATTCAGCAATTGTTAACCAGAGAATCCTAGGTGGGTGTATTCAATCTAGACTTTTATTGACTTTTTTAAATGACAAACTTTTATGGAGTTAGAGAGATTTCTATTGACTTTTATAGAATTTTATAGAGTTATAAAAAGATTTGTATAAAGTCTCGTATACTTTTTCAATAGATTTTTATAGGCTTTATTGACTTTTAATGGCTTTTTAAATGATGGACTTTTATTAAATTGATTCTAACACTTTTATAGAATTACACAGAATTATAAAAAGAATTTTATAGACTCTATATAATTTATAACTTATAATTGATTTCTTTGAACTAACAATTGAACATAAATCACTTCTTCAACTTATAATATTTATTTTTACTATTAATGTAAACAAAGTTTACTTATTTAACAACCAAAAAAATATGAAAAATCGCTATTCAATTCTTTTGCATGGCAAAGATTAAACAACTTTTTTGCATCTTCATGATGAAGACCTTGAGGATTCAATCAATGTTGCTATATAATTATAATCTATAAAACAAAAGTTTCATATTAAATAAATTTTTATAAACTTAAAATATTTTTGATGATATTTGACTAGTATAAAAATTCTTCAAACATACTTTTTAAATTAAACATGATAATTTATATTGTTATAAATAACTTTTATTTTAGAAAAATATTAATTATAATTGTTTAAAGATATAGACCCATACAATCGTTTTAAAAATATATCATCATATAAAATTGAGCACATTAACTTGCTATTTTATCAAAATACTTGTGCAAATATTAGTATTATATTGGGATGTTTTGTCCACGTTTAACTTAAAATTGCCTAAGTGGTTGTGCTCGGGGTTGCGAGCTTGTTCGAAATTTTATTTGTTTACTCGTGGGATCGGGATGCTTGGTCCACGTTTAAACTTAAAATTGCCTAAGTGGTTGTGCTCGGGGTTGCGAGCTTGTTCGGAATTTTATTTGTTTACTCGTGGGATCGGGATGTTTGGTCCACGTTTAAACTTAAAATTGCCTAAGTGGTTGTGCTCGGGGTTGCGAGCTTGTTCGGAATTTTATTTGTTTACTTGTGGGATCGGGATGTTTGGTCCATGATTAAACTTAAAACATCGTTGTTTTTTACGGAGGAAAGTAGCCAATTGAATAATTTTATTCATGAATGAAAAGAAATACAAGAAAAAGTAAAAACCCTACTCTACGGGTGAAATATCTCTTCTGGGAGGCTTTCTAAGGCAGCCCCCACATCGAGGAAATCTTTTGAAGCTCCTTCGGGAGGATAGCCCTGAGCTTCAAATTGGCTAACACATGCTTCAAATCCATGATAAAAAAACTTAGAAGCACGGTCAGCCACTATGTTGCCATACTCCAGAGACTTCAAAAATTCAGCCTTCTTGGTGAGCCAGAACTCTTCCATTCGAGCAGTAGTCAAAGATTTCTCTTGAGCAACTTGCTCAAAGACAGATTGATATTGCTCGGTCATGGATTTGTACTGCTCCGATAAAGTAGGGTTAGCACTTTCCAGATCTGCGAATTTCGTCCGCTCTTCTGCAAGGGCTTTCTCCGCTTTATCCCGAGCTGACACCAGGGCCAAGTGCCGCTCTTCCAAAAGACTCACCGACTTCTTCAGGTCCTCACCCATACTCTCCAGCTGCCTGATGCTCTTCTGGTTATGGCCATCAGCTGATCGTACTAAATGAAAACGGGTGAGAATCTCACCCGCTATCATGTGGGCCTGCATCATTGCATATAGAAAATAAAAATGACGAACGAATGTACTGAAAAAGACCAGCGAGGAAGATTAATTGGTAAAAGTATCTACCTGAGTAAAGGAGGTGGAGAAGTCATTCACCAAGTTGCTGAAGGCCAATTTCCCGAGATACTTACGGTCGGCTGAATTGGGGGTGTAGCACAAAATGGATTAGGAGGCTTTGGGTCGGGTTTTTTCAGCAGGGGGACGTTGGGAGAGTATGTGTAAGGGATTAATTACATTCCCAACCAACTGAATGTAAAGTTCGTGTTGATGTATTGAGCCGTTAAGATTACAGGCCAAAATAAAATTTCCAAAAGGGATTAATTACATTCCCAACCAACTGAATGTTAATCATATAGCTTTACACTACTCCTAGAGTAGAAACTATGCAACAAAATTAGGCCTGCTATGCCAAAAGCACTCCTCACTGGCTCACCGCATCAACCCGCCTTAGCCCGTCCGCCCAAAAGTACCTACAGGAACAACCCCAAACCATGAGCATGTATATAAATCATATTCACAATAATATGATCATAATTCAATGCATAAACATAAATGCGATTCACTTCCTGTATTCAATACATTTAAAAGCTCCATTGGTTGTCCCTGTACCACAATAATAATCAATGGATTATAATACCGATATGTATGTCATGACATGCACCCATTCCGTGTATACCAATGGCCAATTCCCGGTCTTATTATATCAGTGATATAATACCCATCGCGTTTATATGACAGCGCATTAATACCCCTCGCTTCGACATATTAGCGGCATAATATCCCTCGCATCAATATGACAGCGGCATTATCCTTCGCTTCGACATATTTGCGGCAAATATTCTTCATCGCTAAATATGACAGCGGCAAGTATTCTATCATCGCTTCGACATGAAAGCGGCAAGTATTCTTCATCACTGTAATATAATCTCGACTCACAATCATATGCAACCGCAATGCATATCCAATCAATTATGCAACCATAATGCATATCCAACCATGTATGCAACCATAATGCATATTCACTTATGTATGCAATCACAATGCATAATTAAGACCATGTATGCAACCATAATGCATAACCAATCAAGCGTAATAAATACGTTTTACCGTCCAATGCTCGTACGTCTCACTACGTACCTTAGTTCCAAAGGTGGAGATGTCGTGGGACTTTATCTCCTTTGATGTGTGGCTACCTGGGATGGTTCTACACAATCACATGAATCCATATTAGAAGCCAATAAATGAACCATTACCAAAATAACATCATTTAGAACAAAATCCCAAAACCCACATTTTATGCCTTGCGATCGATCGGTTCCCCAGCCTCGATCGATCGCTAATGTTCAACAAAAAGGCATTTTGGTTCTGCCTTCGATCGAGATTTTATCTCGATCGATCGAGATTTCACACGTCGATCGATCGGAACTTTTCCCGATCGATCGGTGAGCTCGTTTCAAGCCTTGGCCAAGCTCTGCCCCGCTCGATCGATCGGACCCATATTTCGATCGATCGAGCAGCCCTGTTCCTGCGAGAAACCTCCATGTATGAGCTTCCAACAACACCTAAACTCATATACAACCAAGATCAACCACCCAACACATCATTAAACCACAAAACAACATTAAAATACATCCTCCAAACATGAACAACATGTTGGACCAAGATCTACTCTTTTAACCCCAAAGATGAGTTACAAAACTAACCAAAACTCAACAAAACTTTACCATAATGAAAGCTTACCACTTGAGCTTTATGTTTTTAGCAAGAAATCACAAAAAGACTCATTTTTCAAAGCTTTCTCCTCTCCTATTGTTTCAGAAACGAAAATGGTAGATCTTAGATGAAAAGAGGGGGGTTTGGGGACATAAAGCTGATAGATGAGTGGATGGGATGTAAAGGTGTGCAAGTGGCTCCCTTGCCAACTTACATGGGATTTAATTGTACATCTAAACAAAAGCATGAAGTATAGAATACCCCAACATGATATTTTAAAAGCATTTTACCAAAATGCACCAAAATCACCATTTACTAGATGCTTCACCAAATAAGCACAAACCATTTCATTTAAACCATTATAATACCCAATCACCCAACATGTATAACATGCACCCTGAAATGCTCTACCGGGTCACGCCTACCATGTGACAAGCATTTCACCAAGATAATTAGTCCCAACACATAATCTAATTATCACCATAAACATAATTAATGCCCAAATTGCAATTAATTATTTCGGGGATATCACAATACTCCCCTACTTATAAGATTTCACCCTCGAAATCGCATGCACTTACCCAAATCGAAACTAAACATAAATCACATACCAGAGAATAGTTCCGGGTAGTGCTGCATCATATGCCGATCCGTCTCCCACGTGGCCTCCTCGACACCCCTGCGATCCCACTGAACCTTGACCATCGGTATCACTTTGTTCCGTAGTCTGCGATCAGTCCTATCTAAAATCCTGACTGGCCGTTCCTCATAGGATACATCAGAATCCAACTGGACCTCAGAAGGCTGCAATATATGTGACGGATCCGGCTCATACTTCCGCAGCATAGATACATGAAACACGTCGTGAATACCTGACAACGACGGTGGTAGTGCTAAACGGTAAGCCAAGGTATCGATGCGCTGTAAAATCTCATACGGTCCCACATACCTCGGAGACAATTTACCACTCATACCAAATCGAACCACACCCCTGAAAGGTGAAATCTTCAAAAAGACCCTGTCTCCCAACTGAAATTCCAACGGTCTCCGCCGTTTATTCGCATAGGCGGCCTGCCTGTCCTGGGTTGCCTTCATTTTCTGACGGTTAATCTTTACCTTATCCTCCATTTCCTGAATCAGTTCGGGTCCTCCCACTGCTTTACTAGTCAAGTCATCCCAGTATAATGGCGACCTACAACGCCTACCATACAAAGCCTCAAACGGTGCCATCTGAACACTCGCCTGATAGCTGTTGTTGTATGAAAACTCTGCCTCTCTGCCTTAACCTGCTGGCAGATCAAACATCTCTTAACAAATGAGATCACATCACGTTTCATCCGTTTCCACCAGAACTGATCATACAAGTCCTTATACATTTTCCTACCTCCTGGGTGGATGCTAAATCGGCTACTATGAGCTCGCTCCAAGATTCCTCTACGCAACTCCGGAGAACATGGAACTACCCATCGGTTACCAAGTCTCAAAGAACCATCCTCAGCCACTCTGAACTTTGATGGATGACCCTGAAGTACCAATGATGACCATCTCTGAATCTCATCATCTGTCCTCTGAGCTCTCCTGACATGCTCATAGATATCTGGCTCGGCCAATAAGGTTGATACATGCACAGGCGATGTATCTACGTCGAAGTCATAGCCCAGATGGCAATATGAAGTCATCATAGCCGACAAATGCATGACCTCCTCAGCAGTACTCTTCACCTTCCGACTCAAGGCGTCTGCTGTCAAGTTCGCCTTCCCCGGATGGTACTCAATCTCACAGTCATAGTCTTTGAGCAAATCCATCCATCTCCTCTGACGCATATTCAACTCCGCCTGAGTAAACAAGAATTTTAGGCTCTTATGATCCGTGTATATGGTAAAAGATGTACCATACAGATAGTGCCTCCAAATCTTCAGGGCAAAGATAATAGCCGCCAACTCCAAATCATGGACCGGGTATCTAGCCTCACGCGGCTTCAACTGCCTCGATGCATAAGCTACCACGTGCTTATCTTGCATCAATACACATACCAAGCCCTGAATTGATGCGTCAGTATATAGAACAAACCTCTTATTCTCCGTGGGAATTACCAATATAGGAGCCATGGTCAATCGATGCTTCAACTCTTGGAAGCTCTGTTCACAAGCCTCAGACCAATAAAACGGTATCCCCTTCTGAGTAAACTCAGTCAGTGGCTTAGCAATCTTAGAAAATCCTTCAACGAAGCGTCGATAATAGCCAGCCAAACCAAGAAAACTCCGAATCTCGGGTACAGAAGTGGGTGCAGCCCACTCCATCACAGCCTCAATCTTCCTGGGGTCCACTGAAATCCCACTGCTAGATATAACATGCCCCAGAAACACTACACTGCTCAACCAAAATTCACACTTGCTGAGCTTGGCGTATAATTGATGATCTCTGAGGATCTGGAGCACCGTCCTCAAGTGTTTCACGTGCTCTTCCTCGCTCCGGGAGTAGATGAGAATGTCGTCAATAAATACAATGACGAACTGGTCCAGATAGGGTTGGAACACCCGATTCATCAAGCTCATAAAGACAGCCGGGGCGTTCGTCACACCGAACGGCATTACTAAGAACTCGTAGTGCCCATACCGAGTCCTAAATGTTGTCTTCTGCATATCCTACTCCCTGACCCGTATCTGATGGTACCCGGATCTCAAATCAATCTTGTTGTACAGCTTTGTGCCTTGCAACTGATTAAACAAGTCGTCAATCCTTGGGAGAGGATACTTGTTCTTCACCGTGGCCTTATTCAGTTGCCGGTAATCGATGCACAAACGCATCGAACCGTCTTTCTTCTTCACAAAAAGGACTGATGCGCCCCAAGGCGATACGCTAGGGCGTATATATCCTTTATCAGGGAGTTCCTGCAACTGCTCCTTCAATTCCCTCAACTCTTCCGGTGCCATCATGTAAGGTGCACGAGAGATAGCGGATGTCCCCGGTAATAACTCAATCCCAAACTCGACTTCCCTAGCCGGTGGGAATCCTGGAATCTCCTCCGGGAACACATCAGCAAATTTCGCTACCACTGGTATATCCTCAACTCTTAACTCTTTGCTCTTTCCCAACATATCAACGGCATAGATGATATAACCCGTGTGTCCACGTTCCAATAATTGGGACATTTTAATTGCTGAAATCAACGGAATCTTCGCACGAGAATCGTTGCCATAGAAATCCACTGAACTCCCAAATGAGATCTGAAACGTACTGTCCTCTGCCGACAATCTACCACTGCCTGATATCTGTTCAGAATATCGATGCCCACAATGCAGTCGAAGTCTGACATACGCAGTACAATCAAATCTGTCTTTATATCATTGCCCTCAAAATAAATGAGGCAGTCCATCAGAAACTGATCAGCAACAACTTTCTTTCCGGTGGGTGTCGAGACCAATAGAGACATGGGTAATGGAGACGTGCACATATGATGTCTCGCCACAAAGTCCGCAGACACAAATGAGTGCGAAGCACCTGTGTCTATCAAAATAAAGGCGGAATACATAAATAAAAGGCACGTACCCGCTATCACCTCCTCTGGAGCTGCATCGGCCTGCTCCCTGGTTAGTGCATAGACCTGTCCCTGAGGTAGCCCCATCGTCTGTCCTCCCATATGACGAGGCACCATCGGTGGCCTCTGCTGTACTGTCCCACTAGAAGACCTCCCTCGGCCCTCTCTAAGATCCGTCCGTCCTTCCCGATTGGGACAACGCCGAGCAATGTGGCCCGACTTGCCACATATGTAGCATGCAGAACAATCACTCATCAAATGCGGCCCTCCGCAAAAGTGGCACTTAACATCTCCAACTCCACCAGATCCCCCAAAAGTAGATGCACCACCTCTCCGATCACCTTGCTTCCGACCATCCGGTCGCCTTCCGCTAAACCGGGAAGAAGAAGAAGTTCCCTTTGACTTAAAAGATCCTCCCTGGGGCCTCAGATTCTCAGATGTAGATCTTTGTGATGAGACTGGTGGGGGTGCGGCATCAGTATAAGCACTCACCCCAATCTCTGCCAACTCCGCTCTAACAAGTGCATCATCAAAGGATGTCGGGTTGTTGGAAATGACCCGATCAAATAGTTCCGGTCGCAACCCCTTCAGAAAGTTCCTCATCTTGGCATGCCCGTTTGTTGCGATATGGGGAACATACCTCAACAACGATGAGTAATGCATGGCATAGTCTGAAACTGACATGAATCCATATTAGAAGCAATAAATGAACCATTACCAAAAATAACATCATTTAGAACAAAATCCCAAAACCCACATTTTATGCCTTGCGATCGATCGGTTCCCCAGTCTCGATCGATCGCTAATGTTCAACAAAAAGGCATTTTGGTTCTGCCTCTGCCGATCGATCGAGATTTCACACGTCGATCGATCGGAACTTTTTCCCGATCGATCGGTGAGCTCGTTTCAAGCCTTGGCCAGGCTCTGCCCCGCTCGATCGATCGGACCCATATTTTGATCGATCGAGCAGCCATGTTCCTGCGAGAAACCTCTATGTATGAGCTTCCAACAACACCTAAACTCATATACAACCAAGATCAACCACCCAACACATCATTAAACCACAAAACAACATTAAAATACATCCTCCAAACATGAACAACATGTTGGACCAAGATCTACTCTTTTAACCCCAAAGATGAGTTACAAAACTAACCAAAACTCAACAAAACTTTACCATAATGAGAGCTTACCACTTGAGCTTTAAGTTTTTAGCAAGAAATCACAAGAAGACTCCTTTTTCAAAGCTTTCTCGTCTCCTATTGTTTCAGAAACGAAAATGGTAGATCTTAGATGAAAAGAGGGGGGTTTGGGGACATAAAGCTGATAGATGAGTGGATGGGATGTAAAGGTGTGCAAGTGGCTCCCTTGCCAACTTACATGGGATTTAATTGTACATCTAAACAAAAGCATGAAGTATAGAATACCCCAACATGATATTTTAAAAGCATTTTACCAAAATGCACCAAAATCACCATTTACTAGATGCTTCACCAAATAAGCACAAACCATTTCATTTAAACCATTATAATACCCAATCACCCAACATGTATAACATGCACCCTGAAATGCTCTACCGGGTAACGCCTACCATGTGATGCCATGACCCAAAACTTTACATGATCATGTATACGCATCATGGTATATATGAAATCATTCATAAGCATAAGTGCATATATTTTGACATTTCATATGTGCATTGGAAAGCATAGAGATTGGGCATAGAATAAAGGTGAAAAAGAAGAAGAAACATAAAGTGAATAGATATAGAAGATAATGAATATATTTATATATGGAATAATATAGTGAATAAAGGTTTAAAAAAAATATATAAAGAAGGAAATAGATAAAGAGTGCATCGATTTAAGCACAGATAAGGACTATAAATTTAATGTGTTTCAAATTAGAGAAAACAAAAGAAAGACGAGTCAACCTCCCTATGCCTCCAACTGACGTCTGGCTATTGTGACTAAATCAGTTATCCAAATTAAATACTAACAAAAAGAAAACTAATGAAGAGAGAAATAAAACGAGAACAAAATTTGGGAAAGTGGAGTTCTTCGAAAATTTTGAATTCCAAGCCCTTAAAACAATCAGAAACTCTTGCTGCTTGTGTGGATAGGTACTGGATGAAGGAAGTCATCATGGTCCTTTCTTTATTTCAATTTGGAACACCTATAGCGAGAGGTATAATCCTTTAGCTACTGTTATTTGCTAAGATAGTATGTTAAGAGGAGATAATTATCGAATTTGTTAGCTCCTAGCTAATTAAGAACTAGATGAAACTTAGGACAAATTCAAATAATTGTATAAGAAATTTTGTACGAATTTCATGTGATCCTTCTGTTGTAATTAGGTTAGATATTATTTTGAAATTACTATATATATACTAAGGTTAAATATAGTTGATGAATGGTTCTTTAAAATTTAAAAGGCTTTTGAAACCTACACTGAATGAATTTGATTATGTTGGATAATACGAGAATTTGGAAAGAAGTATGTTTCACCTATATAATTAAAATTAGAGCCACAAATAACATGTATATATGGTAACTGATATTACACAAATGGTATTAAATTTTGGATATGCATTGTCATATGCTTATAGGTCAGCATCTCGGTAAAAGTACAGACGAGATCAATTAAATAAAATCATCGAGATATGGGCGACAATTTGTGAGTATACCCTTATAACTTGGTATTTAACTTTATATAAGTATGTGATTTGTGTTATATAAGTACCTTGAATTGGTGAATGAATTGCGATGAATGCAATATGATGTGAAAGAACTAAATTAAGTTCTGAAATGTATATGTTGAGACGTGATGTTATACGTTCTATATGATGTTATTTACCCTATGATTTGATGTTATGCATATGATTATGACATGTGCATTAATAAGAGATTAAAGAACTCTGTTATGGCCACTAATGACCTTGAACCATGTGTTATTTCATTCTGAGTACGGTCAGAATTACAGAATCAAAGAATATCGATCCCGAGTTAATTGAGAACTCAAAAGGGGATCTACAGAGTGCCGGCCATATCGTGATCACGGATTGTTCTTGGTATTAGTTGGGTCATAACAGAATAACAATACAGACATACATGTGCATCATTTCATTTGATATGAAATATGTGAACTGATGTAAAGCTTATGATGATGAATCATGTGAGTATATTCATGTGCTTATGTGGCTATGAATTATATGCTTATGTGATGTGTAAATATTTCGTTATTTGAATATGCTCATTGAGTTTGCAACTCACCCAAATGCAAATGTTGTTTTTCAGTTGCTGTAGATACAGTTTGATTCTACAAGGTGTTTCTACATAGGTTGGAAGTATGGATCCAAGGTCGGCTGGCTGACTCTAGTCCTTCTCCCTCAGCTCATCATTTGAATATACTGTATAGGTTTTTGGTTGGGTTGTTAGGGGTACAACCTTGGTCATTTTTGTGGCATGTATGCCTTGTAAATTATATTATGATGTTATGAGATTGAAATTTCCGCTTCCATTAAATATTATGTTATATGCCTCATGTATATGTGTTATATGTGTAAGGGGTGTCACATGTGACAAGCATTTCACCAAGATAATTAGTCCCAACACATAATCTAATTATCACCATAAACATAATTAATGCCCAAATTGCAATTAATTATTTCGGGGATATCACAGTATGTCCAAGAAGGAATGTGATATCTCGAGGTTGGCCGAGAAACACCGAGAGCGGGTTGGGAGGAGGCTCGAGGTTCGGAAGGGATGATGGAAGAAGAAGTTAAGGGGATGTGCTTTGGGCGAAGAACTTGGACCTTCGGGAGTAGCTCTCTTTCGGCGCTGAAGAGCTTGAGTCCTCTCGGGAGAAGCCCTCTCCTCAGGAGGAGTCACAATCTCGACAGAAGGGGGAGGGGCAGGAGCAGTAACAGCCTTAGAAGTTTGGCCTTTCTAGCTCTTTTCCTTTAACTTCTCGGCCATCCTAGCTTTCATCATCTTCGTTTCTGAAAAGAGCAAAGAAATATTAGTCCGAGCATAACAAGTCTAAGGTAAAGCGAATGAGACTGCTTAAAAAGCACTCACCGAGGGGCATTTTCAAGGATGCACCCTTCGGGCTCAGCTGGAACAAGTATAGCAATCCGTCGTCAATCAGCTCCATCAAATTAAAACACTGATCGCCAAGTGGACGACGAACCGACAAATACGGTTCCTCCTCAAGGTGACCATTGATTGACTTGCCCATCGGGAGATTTTCCCTCCACTCCATGGGGCAATCCCAAGGTTGGAGTGGACGGGCAAAAAAGTAGGAGTTTTTCCAGTTTTTTATGGACGAGGGGTATTTTTTGAGGAAGCCAACCCCTGTCCGAGAAGAAAAGTAAAAGAGCTCGATCTCTTTCTTGTTTAATTGAAAAAAGCAATGGAAAAGTTCGGGAGTGTGAGAACCCGATTTTTCAACCAATCAATAACTAGAGTTTTGGTCAACTCAACTACATGGTGTTTTGGTCAGCTCACCTACCCGGAATTTAGTCAAAAACAATTAATTGATATCAAGATAATATTATAAAGGATAATATTGAATTATGTTAAAGATAACAATGAGTCACATTATCTCAATCTTGTAGATAACAAAATACTTGATAGGTAATAATCTAGATTACAAAATATTAGATAGATGGCATTTTCAAATTCAAAATACTTAATAGAAAAGCATGAGTTAATAAATACTAATAAATAATTTGTGAATAATTAGGAATCATGCCATTATATTTATTAGCCAATAAAACACTTAAAAGAGATAAATCCTATTCGATTTAATCTTGTATACTTTTAGCTAATCCTAGAACTTAGTATTTTTATAATTAGAGTTTGTATATGAGAGAATATAATATTGGGTTTATATATTCAATCTTTTAGACTTTTGAAACAATTAAAAGTGTGGAGATAATTGAAAATACTACTAAAGAATAATAAGTGATCTTTTATCAAATATCTTAGCTAGTAAATCACTTAAGTAAATAATCTTGTAAATCTTGATAAATATTTAGCTAGATTCCAAAATAATTGTGAGATAATTATTTGAAGATACAAAATACTCAATAGATGATTATCTAAGATATCAAATATGTAAAGACCCGAAAATTTGAGACTATCCAACAAATTAAAGTATATTGCACAAGCCAATATTATTAATAGATAAATTTGCATTACATAAATAATTCCATGCCAAAATGAAAATAACATATTTATTAATTAGATCCATAGATGATTTTGTAAGATACTAAATACTTGTTAGATAAATTCACTTTATAAAAATAATAATGAGTTTATTATTGGATTTAGGAATGAATAATAGAATATTAGATAGATTATATTAATAGGATAGATAATCTTTTTAAAGTTTTAAAAGATTTAAGAGATAAACTTTGGTGAATAATAAAAGGCAAGCTTCAAGTCCTCAATCACCAATATCACCTAATCAATCTATAAAATTTAGTTTACAAAAATAAGAAGATATGATATGATATGATTGATTATCTAGAATCTTTCTTAATAGTTGCAACCTATTTAATTAAGAATTGAGAGTCAACCAATTACCTCACAACCTACACAATTTTCGAAACACACACTAGCACACACTAGAAGGTGTGAAATTTTCAGCAAGGAAAGGAGAGGAAATTCATCACGTTTTTGCCACCCAAAAATTCATTGAAACACGCAAGAATCGTTTTCGATATCTGTAATGGGTTTTTGCTTTCGTTTTCTAAAAATGATTGTATGTATGCTTTTAAATCTCAATCGATATGAATTTATTTTGAAATTATGCAAGTAGTAATTTTTAAGCACTTTAAACTTTGAAATCTGATTGGAAGTGGATTCCTTTATGACCCTGATGCGGTGTGATATAACCGTTTACATGACCTTATACGGTGGTTAACCGTTGTTTCTGGAATGTCCAGACCCTTTATTCGTGGGTAAGCCGATGCATGACCTCTTCTCTAGGAGGGCACTACCAAGAGGAAACTAGAAATTTAATGTGCTTAAGTATATCAAAATTATGAACAATTGATATGTTATGATTATGGCTCGATGGAGCAATTATGTTAAGATGCATTCATATCAATATATGTTTGATTAAGATATACGTTTTTGGAAAATTATGAAAAAGTATTATTATCATATCGATTGGCCCCTGCTT
Organism: Haberlea rhodopensis; assembly: GCA_907163345.1. NCBI lineage: Eukaryota > Viridiplantae > Streptophyta > Magnoliopsida > Lamiales > Gesneriaceae > Haberlea > Haberlea rhodopensis. Next base: position 1,862,496 of record CAJQUN010000061.1, read on the forward strand.
GCTGAGTGTTTATCAAAACGCTCACCCCTTACATCCACTCCCCAGATATAAGTGAATCAAAATCGAGAGGAAGATCAAAACCAAATTTGGAGATGATGAATTAGATGATATTGTTCAAGACGCCTTTGCCAGTAATTTATGAAGCTTCCGCTGATATTTGTAAGAGTTATTTATTTATTTTTGGAATAATAGACTGGTTTTCGAAGAATTCTGTATTACGAGGCTTGTTGATTTTGAATTGTATTTAGAATCAACGCCGGTGTTATCGACCCGGGTCTCAGGGCGTGACAGGGAGTGGGAGTAAAACCCAGAAGAGAAAGAACTATGAAAAAGCCTGATAATAACCGATAATTATTGGGAAATAATTGACTAAGAGAAACAGAAAAGTAGGAGGCTACTTCAATAAAGAAAGGAGGGATAGGAAAGCGGAGGCCTCCTCGGAGTTGATCTATATAAAAAGGAAAATACCCCTTGGGGGGTAAGTGGGGACGAGATCCGGAAGGAGGAACAATAATAGAAGTCCCCTCGAAAATCCCCCATTTGGTTCGAATATTACTTAGATGCTGAGTCAATTTGACCTCAGACTCAAAGATCTCGAACTAGGGAACACGGGTTTTCACTAAATCTCGCTCTGTAGCAAGTCTCTGCTCTTGTATACGAGCAGTCGACGCAGCAGAAGAGCTTAGAGTTTTTTCGCTATCAAAAGAAGAAGAAGAAGAGGGTTGTGGAGAGGGGCTAATAGCGTCTCCCTCATTGAACATTTCTATCGCCCGTAGTGAAGAATTGGCTGAAGAGGAAACCATACTTAGTGTTTAAGAATTGAAGATTACAAAGGCAAGTTGTTCGATCGTTTGATGCTAGCTCGGAAGCAAAATGCAGCAAAGTGAGATAAATGAAGGAAAATGATGGGTATTTATAGATGGGACCATGTGAACAGTCATTTAATCCTCACCGTCCAAAAATAATGGAATGAACGGTCATAAAGGCGCCTCGGGAAATTAAACATCGCGCGGCATTTGAAATTTTTAAGCGGGAAAAAAGGGCGGCAAAAAATCCCGAGCAGGTTAAGGCTAGGATTTTAGCCGAAGACAATAAAACAAGACTTCATAAGTCTCGTCTTGCTTTACTTTAGGGGGGTGAGGTGATGTCATATGACATATTGACTTCCTCGGGTAAAATCCCTCCAAGAACCGAACAAGTCATATACCGAACAGAAGGACATCGAGCAGATAGCACCGAGCAGGGTTTTACCGAACAACTGCTAAACCCTCCTCGTTTTCTGGTCAAAGACTAGCGGAAGACCCGGTGATAACCAACAAATCAACCGACGTGGATAAACGTGCAGTAATGGGGCGCGGATTTCTCGGATACGTTTATCTCCTGTTAAGCCACGATCAGAGGACATCGTGTTCCGGATATCCCGCGAACCAATCACTGGGAACAGCCCTATAAATACCCACGGATGGTCTCATTGGAAGAGGTTGAAATTGTCTAGGCAAAAAGACTTCGATGAGAGCATATTCACTTCTGTTCGATCATTTTTATTATTTTTCTGGGATATTTTTATAAGTCATTTGACGATTGTAAATTGTGTCCTAGGAGTCCTGTAATCAACAAAAAGTGTGATAATAAAATTTATACTCGACTAGGTCCCATGGTTTTTCTCTCAATTTGAGGGTTTCCACGTAAAAATCTTGGTGTGTTCTTTTTTATTTTTCGTTAACACTTCATTCTACCTAATACCTAAAACTATCGGTTCACATCAATATTAAATCTTAAAGCCAATTAAACTAGCAATTGCAAATTTTAAAAAAATCAAAATAAATATTTGGGGTGTCAAAAGTTCATTTTTCGTACTCGTTAACTAGTGAATATTTCGATACTAAAAATATTATTTTTGTTTTCTAAAAATTTGGAATAACTAGTTTAAATGGATTTAAGTTTGAATATGTAATGCGATAATCGAATGCGGGGATAAATCTTCGAGAACAATATAAATCGATCCAAGATGAAGCAAAGTGTTACAATTCATGAAAGTTGGAGATGTAAACTGTAATTTTTCAAACAATGATTGCAAAGTGAAAATTTGACCAAATTATATGATGTTTTATATAATTTTCCCTTTTTTTTTTTACAAAAATGTCATATTTCATTGTAGTATATATTTGATTAATTATTCTATATATATAAAAAAATCATTTTATCTGTACATGCATATGATTTTAACTTGTACTTGTGATGATGTGGTAAAATTTTACAATTAATTGGGTACGAAAATAGGCTTAAGGAAATAAGAACATATATGTAATTCCTTAGAATATGATCTAAAATTTTAAACGAGATAATTATTCTATTTTATTTAAATTTTTAAAATTGCATATCGTAACTTAATTTATTATAGTCAAAACTCATATATAGAACCAACACAAAAAAGTACTTGTAGGAACCCGATTTCAACTCCATTTGTGGATCAATTCAATATGATTGATCTAAACTGATTATCATATAGTTTGCATTTTTATTATTTAAAAATAGTTGTGTTTTAATATTGATTTGGTGTGCAAACCATATACATATAAATATTCCCAGTCACAATTGCCAACATTAATTACTACCAACTAAGAATATATGATCATCACCAAATCTGCTGCCCACATTTAAGTGTTGAATGAAGTGCCATTAAATCCATCTATATTTTAATTGATTGCTCTTCATTATTGTATAATTCTCATTTATTGTCTGTGTAAAGGTGCATTTGCACCGTATTAGTCTAGTCATGCACATATATTGTGTACACCAATAGACGCATACGGTGCACGTTTATTTGTTTTGACCTATCATCATTAAGATGCACGTAATATAAGTGCACTACCTAAGTCTAGTAATCCACGTAATGTACATGTACCGCTAAACTCATGCGGTGTACGAGGGTTTAGTGCACCCAAGAAACCAATAGATGCACGTAATATAAGTGCACCATTTGAGTCTAGCGATAGCGATGCACATGAAATTCATATGTACCACTAGACTCAATCAATACACGTGGTTTATTTTTGTAATTGCCTCATAAACTGTTATTTTGTAATTACCTCCTAAAATGAACCTATAACTCAGACGGTTTACAAATAGGACCTCTAACAATATATCATACATTATACACGTTAAATTACATGTGTCCTATCGATTTAAAGTAATTATGTGTATAACTCAACATTTTTTCTTTCGAGCATAAAAGATAAAATATATTAATGAAAACAGTATTACATCAAGTCATATGTTGCCAACTAAAAAACACACCTAGTAATATGCGAACAACGTTATCAAAATTTAATACATTATATCATCATCGTTATAAAAGGGGTACTTCAGGAAATAAGAGTACACAATATAAGAATTAAATATTAATATAAAAGTTCATTTCTTCATGTAGTGAAAATAAAAAAGAGGTGGTTTCAAAATATTAAAAACAAAAAAAGAAAGTAAAAAGAGTACAATTGTTGTACCCCTAAAAATGGAGTAAGCAGCAATATACAACACATGATATCACTAAGTAACCCGCGTTCTTTACACTCTTCTAATATCGTTAATAAACATTTTCCCCTATGGTTTGTAAAAATGTATTTTACCCATATGATTTACAAAACATAGCACAATGTCCTTCAAATGGAGGGGATATTTTGCACATATTCACAAACCATATGTGATTAATTGCCTATTTTCAAACTGCATGAAGTAAAATGGTTATTTTGAAAACTACTGTGGAGTAAACTGCATATTTTCAATTCACATATATGTAAACTGCCTATTTTGAGAAACAACGGCGATTCGTTGAAAGAGAAACTTAAAAATGTGAAACCATATCAGCACCATGTGAGTTGTGGCCCTTCCCCCTCAATCAATTACCAACTTCAAGAAAGACACGTGTCCTTTAAAGTAACCTCCAGTGAAAGCATAAAGGTTGGACTAATTTCCCTATACACCTGAAAATCTTCCCAATTCTAAATCTATACAGCTTTATATTATAGCAAATAAAACTGAAGAGAGAGTAACACACAAATTCTTTCTTTGATCGGACCCATTTCTGTATCCAATTTTTGCCACTTTTGAAGTTAAGAATTGAGTCTAATAAACTTTATATTACGACTGCACCTAATGCCCACATAAATTTCCTTCCAAAGTGCCCCATGCAATCGTAAGACGAATATGTAGTCAATTATTCAAAGTTTTCCTTCCTTTACTTTGAGGATTTGGCAAGATACAAGTGTCGAAGCTTTTCATTTTCCTTTCCTTTAAGGTCCTATATCCCAAGACAACTTTTTTACACCAACAGTAGGTTGTTTCTCGAAGCAGAATCAGTGAAATCTTGATCCATGATAGGATCACCATTACATTCTGTTCAAGTATCCTCCTTTGATACCGGGCAGAATAGAAAGCCGGAGATAATCTGAGGATTAAATAGAAGGTATAGAAAACAAAGAAAATAAAGGTAAATTTGCATTCTGTGGTGATAGTAAGAGTTACTACTTGCTACTAGTAGCCTTTGATTGCCATATGTCATATAGTTCTAAGGGGTCCAAAAAAACTACCATCAAAATTAAATGAACAAAGAGGTACCAGGTACCCGTTTCTAATAGATTGGTTCTGCTGTCATCTATGCATGCATTATGCATTGATGTTGAGTAGTAGTATGGTATGAATATAGATGAGATCTTGCTTGCAGATCATTTCCCATTGTTCTGGTCATGGTTTCGGCTATACAGCTACACAAATTAGTTCTTTGCATGTGCTACTCGAATTTTCTGCATCGAACGATGTAAGAAGGTGAACATCAGAATCAACAATTCAAAAACCAAGTAATCCGCGTTCTTTACGATAAAACTGTAACTATGCTTACGCACAACACTGTTGGATAAGGCAGCTAATTGTAAATCAGAAAACTTGATCTAAGATCCATGCTCTTACCATGATATTCTAGCTTGTTAGCACCAATCAGCTACTAGTACCTACATTTCAGTGGTTCCTTCACCATAATAAAGTAACATGTCAACAACTGAACTTAGGTTAATTTTTTAAATGTGGAAGGTGTGGAACAAAAGGAAGCACACGGAAAAGAGGAAAATAAGTACCTTAGTATTTTAAATTAATGTGATTTGGGAACTATAGTGGAGAGCAAAATTTAGAGGATTCATCTGAAGCAGGGAAGAGAACTGGTCGGTTTTCTGCAGTGAATTGTGAAGGTGAAGCAAACAAGTTATCAGGAAGAGTGTAGTCCAAGCTGTTCCATGACAAAAACAACATATATTAGGAGAAAAAAAATTAGGAGAAATTTAAAATTTTAGTGAACAGTTAAATAACAAGCAGAATAGTTGAAGCTTGAATTTATCGTGTATGGTTTCTCGGAAAGATTATCAAAACGCAATATGCTGCACTTCTTTAAAATAACTTCTAGTACCTTTTAGATATATCAGATTCATCTTCATCTATATGTTCTTGGTTATTGGCACCTTCAGGATCATTGTTAATTGCCAATTTAGTTCCACCAGCCAACCTCCAATCATCAGCTGTAATGGCTTGAGATGTAGCTGCTTCTTGGCCACCATCATCATCTGTAAGAAATAAAAAGATGGCCACTTGTAATTTGTCGAACTAATTCATCAAGCTATATCACTTGTTGCCAATGTGTTTATACACACACACACACACATGCTCAAGGACTTATGAAATGACGGAAGTTAATTAAAGTAACCTCTTGAAACCTCTTGATCAATTGCATTACAAGAAACAAGGAGATTCTGATTTATCAACTGGGACCGTCTTGGAGAGGAAACTGGGAAAAAATTATGCATTTGAGGCTGATTTTTCAGGTCCATTAGGCGTAAATTCATCATCCTTCTTCCTTGGAGTTCCACAGCATGCTGTAATTCAGCTTCCTGCTCCATTTTTCTTCTCAGCATCATCTCTTGGGAATTGAGTAACATTCGAGGTCCTGTGCGACGAAAAAAAGGAAGGAGAATCATATTATAAACTCGTTGTGGTCGGGTTAATATGCAGCCATCCGTGTCTAAATACCAAAAGGAATATCGAGGTGCTCTCTCAAATCAAGTTCCATAGGGCTTAGAGAAGCAGCATATTCCCCTAGCTCACTGTGACGATGATGTCTCCTACAAGTGGTTCAATAAAAATTGGACATCATAACCAGCACAAAATTGACAGTTATAGCTCCTAGGAAGGAGAAAGAAGGAGTGAAAAAAATACTTGTCAGGGATCGTTCCTTTCTCTTTGTAAGGTTTGACAAGAACACGAGACTCACAAACAAAATGAGGGTTCCCTTTTGCCAAAATGAGCTTCACAGTCTCAGGGAAGGCAAAAGTGACAAACCCGAACATTCGTTTTTGCTGATACGGTATCCTAACATCTTGCACCGGCCCAAAATTACTTCAAACAAAGATGACCAAGCACATTCTAGTATTAGTTCCATGAATTAAAGTTTCAATCAACTGTAAAAGAAATCACCTACCTAAAGTAATCAGACACATCCTCCTCCTTAAATGTAATGTCAGCAGGAAATGTCAAGTAAATCTGTCGGGAACTCGAATTTTCACCAGTACCAAGTCCCATTGAAATAGATACATTCCTCTCCAGTGGATACCGATTAATTTTTTGGAAATTATCTCCCGTCATTAGCGCAGTGGCACCCGATCTAACAGTACATCACATTGCGGATGAGAAATTATATTAAACTAGTTCAAACGGACGACCAAACGTGTCATCCATTATCACAACAGCCACAATTCTATTCCCAATATATAATCTCCTTGGTTAAGTTTTTCATTATAAATATACTAAACTACAGTGCACGATTTTCGTGGAGTACTACTTTAGCTGACATTCAATTCATGTACATCTACCAAAAACTAGATTCCATAGTAGAATATACACCAAAGAATGAGGAAGGGAGCAAGAATAACACCACAACTTACGATTCCAAAAGCAGGTAAAGTAAATTAAACAGCAAATACTTTTAACCAGAATCAAAATTAAGATAGTAATACACAAACACAATGGCACGAGGGAAACCGTGAAAACAAAGAATGGCAAAGAATATTTCAACTCTTTGAATAAAAGGTCAAAACTTGCACTTGTGGTGAACTTGATTAAAAAAAATGAAGGACAATGTAACAAAAAACAAAACAAAAATACCTCTGATTCTCATTCAGAAAGTTCACACGCTTGCTGCCACCATGAGGAAAGTGACTTCCGGAAGCCATGAGTGCTAAACTCTGCTGCTGAATAGCTTTCATTCTCAAAAACTCATCGATACCAGAAAAATTCCTGCATGGAGACCCTACCTCAATAGCTTCAACACCATCACTATCACTGTGTATGAACTTGCAAGAACTGCCATTCTTGCAAAAACCCCTCCCAAAGTACATGCAAGGAGTCCACCCAAATTCACTTCCAGCACTTCCTTCCTCGAGATTAGCAAGAAAGGAAGCATCATTCACAGAACAACTCCTTCGGTGAAGTGGGTTGGAGTGAGGGAAATTAATACTGCTTTTAAAATCCTCACCATAAGCGAGAATAAGAGAATCACTCTTCCCACTTGGACTTATTATTGGATCCCCCATGGAATCATCAAGAATCAATTGATCGTGAACTTTCTGGCGCACCTGCGCCCCACCACCACCGCTGCTGAACAACTTTTCACCAAACTCATCTCTAAACAAAGACAAACTCGATGAACCCGAAAAACTATTCGCACTGCTATTACCACTGGTGTAAGCGCCATTTTTTAGAGAAGCATAAGAGACAGGCTTCGGGCTAATCCTTGGAAAAGCATCCGCTGGTGGAGAAGGGTTACTCAAATGGAATCCATCGTTCGGTATCGAGATTCTTGGCGAACTAAGCGAAAATGGGTTCTTTGGCCTTATGGCAATTGAAGCGACGGAAGAATGGCTACTTGGATTAATACCCAAACAAATCTTCACTTGATTAATACAAGATAACAAAATGGCATCAGAACTCTGGGCTAATCTTATTATATGTTTCTCCCCTTCGTCTTGTATCAGAATAACACCCATGATTTTCGTAGAACTTTCTGGGTCCAAACTCTGAATTCTTGACATCAACACTTTGGTAGCCTCAGATGTATCCATGGAGAGTTGTTCGAACTCTTTTCTCTATCTTTTTCCAGTACTTTACTGTGTTTTTTTTTTTTTTTTTTGGGTTCAGAGTGCAGGGACAAGTTGTAAACTCCAGCAAGACTTCCACTCCAACAAGGGCTTTTCTTTAATCTTTATCTTTTCCTTTTCCCATCTAAATCTCCGGGGAGATAGTGAGATTGACAGTGAAAAGGTGAGGAATTTGAAGGGTTTATAGTACTGGTTTTTTCTTTTCTTTTTTTAATAAAAGACTAAAGAGCCTTTTTAGAGGGAAACACTAAACGGGGCAAAGAGATGGCGATTAATGGAGGGGGCTTTGTGTTAATATGGGGAATTGGGTGGCAAAGATTTTAATTTCATGTGTTATAAAAGGTAAATTATGGAACAAAAGTATCAAAAAACCTAATCGTAAGACATGAACAACAATAAATGACTAGGTCTAATCAATCATCAGAAGAAGTTGAACAAAATACAATAATAAATATCAAAATGTACGAAGCTTAATCTTGAAAAGTATTGTATTTATGTCACACATTATCCCTTCAAAAATCATATTGCTCCGAGCTTTCCGCGATATTTTGTTAGTAGGAGACGGTCTTTGATATGTACACTTGAACTATTTAATATCAACATTGATAGTAGACATCAAGAAGTATATAGGAAACCAATCCTTAATATTAGATCAAAGTTAAAAAGAGAGTTTTGTATTCGGTCGGTTGTAAGCAGCTTGGCCTTGATGTATAACCACAAAATAAAGGCATGATTTGGAAGAATTTCCAGGCTCCAAACAAAGCATTAATAAATATGTATTCGTACGGATTCATATCGATCTTATGTATATCATACATATCATTTAATAATTATTATATAAAAAATGTAAGATAACTTCTTTCGTTCGGTTTATTATTAAATGTTGACTAAGAGGAAATGTTCACGTGCCTCCTCTCGTTGGGGCAAGCCAAATGTTGGATTTTTCCCAAACGACGGTATTTTCAAGGCATCAACTATTGAATGATATGTGTATAAATATTTTTATTCAATGGTTGTTAATATTACTCCCAACTCCCATATAACCAGTGTTTTCATAACCGGACCGGACATAAAACCGGTGTCCTTACTGGTTACAGGTTCGATCGGTTTAATCGGTTAAACCACTGGTTCAACCGGTGTATGACGTCATCATGATGTAATATCTATATTTAATTTTTGAAAAATATATAACATGTATTTGTAATAGTTTCAAATGTTCATAATAAAAAAAATATCATTGTAGCAACATAGCATGGAGACCAATATTTTACACAATCTTTCAATAATTTCATCTATTTAAGTTTATAACTATTTTTTTTATATAAACTTTCTATATAAAAGGATTAATTACAAACGCACTAATTAGTCATGCATACACCAAATTTGTATTATATTATTCAATAATGGGCTACTATATTATTACAAACACTTTATTATTGATTATCAAAATTAAGAGATTTTTTGTCTTTTTTGATACAATATATTACTTTTTGTATTTATATATAAGACTGATACAAATATCAAAAATATATAATGAGTAAATGTTAAAACTCATAGTTGCATGGAATTGATGCAATACAAAATTAGATCTAATATATATAATAAACTCCATAAAATCTTCAATCATGGCAATACAATTGTCATGTAATCCACCAATTAAAATGCAAGAATTGATTTTTTTTATTAGAAAGTTCATACATTGCCTGTAGAAGAAGAAATGTTGTGTGAATGATAAAACTTAAAAGGGATAACAAAAAAAAATGAAAAAAAAAAAAAGGTGAGAACCGGTTCAACCAGTCGACCGGTTCACCGGTTCGACCGGTTTTTGACCGGTTCTCACCGGTTCTTTGCCCCTCCGATTTTATACTGTTAACCGGCCCGGACTCAGCACCGGTCACCGGTTGAACCGGTCGGACCGGCCGGTCCGGGCCGGTTTTAATAACACTGCATATAACGCTGTCTATTGAGAATAACAACTACTCGACACTTTCTCCTTTTTTCCTCGATTATTTACGGGTCGGGTTAGGAACATGTTAAAGGGATGGGGTCAAACTGGTTTGTTGGCTTAAGTAACATTGTGTATTAAAATGAGGGCCACACAGGCCCAATGGAAATACCAGACCCAAAAGGAAACAAGACTGCGTCTTTTTTAAGTAGAGCAAATTTCGGGTCGGTACCAAAAAGAGAAAGTTTTTTCGTTTCACTCTAGCAAAAAAAATCTATTTCAACTAGGTCCATTTCGCAACAAAAAGACAAAATTACCCCACTACTATATGATGTCTCCTTCTTCCTCAAACATGCGGAGACGACATTCCATAAACCATCGTTGGCAAGAATAATGAGATCGAGAATAAGGAGATCAGTTTCAGCATCAGATCCGTTTAAGTTTCTAGATCTCGCTACAGCGAACATATCGATCCTTTAGAACGGTCCACACTATTTGTACGAAGCATAAAGAGAAAAAAAACACTCAAAAAAAAAAAACCAAATCTGTAGATTCTGATGAGAAGGAGATTGTACTGAAACGGAACTATGTATTTTCTTTACAAAGAAATTCAAAGTTCATGGCAACTAGAGCAGTTCTACATGTATTCAAGTTCTGTATGCGTATGACTGGAAAATAATTTTTTCAAAAAAGTGGGGTATTCCTGACTTTGAAGAATCTATGGCCACATTGTTTCATATCCATGGATACGACAATAACTTCTGGGATAAATTTGAGGGGAGCAAATGCTTATGTTTGATGCAACGAAAGCAGCCGAAAGAAGACTTTATATTGCAATTTGAGTTTTGGAGTTAAATTCGGAATGAGCAACTATATACTGATACAAATTGGAAGGATATATGTTCATGTAGGTGTGGTGCCTAAGGCTTTTAGATGCATATGTTGGTTTATTGGTTTATGCTGAAGATGAATAACAAACATGTTCTAATGAACGATATGAGTTTATCGGTGCATGTGATTTAGATGCACCGATAGACTCTACCGATGTTATGTCTATCGGTGCATGTAAATCACATGCACCGATAGATTATGCATATTAAACTATCTCATATGTTTCTATCGGTGCATGTAAATCACATGCATCGATAGACACAGATGATACAAGTCCACCGCAGGAAAAAAAAACTACCTCAACGCATGCATTTGAGTCAATCGGTGCATGTGATTTAGATGCACCGATAGACTCTACAGGTGTTATCTCTATCGGTGCATGTAAATCACATGCACCGATAGATTATGCATATTAAACTATCTCATCCACCGATAGACACAGATGGTACAAGTCCACCGCAGGAAAAAAAACTATCTCAATGCATGCATATGAGTCTATCGGTGCATGTAAAGTACATGCACCGATAGACCCGGTCGGTGCATGAAATTACATGCACAGACAGATTCAGCTGGTGCATGTAAAAATTAAATAATCAAAATCAAATAAAGCGATTGTAGTTATGGTCAATCAATTGCTGGATACATCTTCATCTAATCGACCCTACCCATACATATTATTCGCGATCAAGTGGATATTATCATCCACAAATATTGGGTTTTTTGAATATGTATTAAGAATTTGACAAAAGAGCGAATATCTGGACCAACAAGCAACAACCCATTTGCCATTTAAATTTGTTTTTGATTTAGATTATATTTGCAGCATTTTGAGATTTTCCATTTGATTGTGAAATTTAAATATTTCTTCATGCGAGCGATGACTACGAGCCTAAACCAAATTGGATTTGAGATTCAGATTAATTGAGTTTGATTTAGTTTCTTGATCATGTAGGCAACATATGTTTCTGTTAATGGATATTTACTTATCGATACCTATTTCGTCGGAACTTGATTCTCGAAACGAAGTTATTCTGTGGCATCTTCGATGATGAATGTTCTGTAAAACTGATTTATATCACGTGCTTCTCTAAATGAGTAATCGGGCAGTGGATTAGGGTTCTTGATTAAAAAAGGGTATTTTTCTCATAATTAATGGTCTAATTTGATTAGGGTTTCAAAAAACGAACTTAGTTGAAAGAACTTTCTTGTAACATGTATTTAGTTGTTAAGAAAATATTTTGGATGATTTAGTTGAAAGAACTTTTGGGAGTTGATACCTTCTTGTAATTTCCTCTTTTAAGTATAATACTAGCAAGTACACCGAATGAAATGTCAAATTTGAGTTCGAATCACTCCATAGATCAATATTCAATCACTAGAATACAAATATTAAAGTTAATTAAGGCTATATTAATTAAATGGGATAAAGTAAAATCATAAGTAAACTAAAAACATAGGGATTTTGCCAATTAAATTTAACAATAGAAAATAATCGGGGAAGAACTCATATTCAAAAAAATTAAGACACACAAAGGTGCCAAACCCCACTTTGTTGGCACGAGTTAAATTCAATTAATAAGCTCTTGCACAATTACATTGAAATCCACCAAATTAATTATTATTATATTTCTAGTGGTAATAATCCTATTTAAATTAATATTACAAGTGTTTTAATTGAAATTAATTGGATTTAAATGCATTAAGTTGTCATTTAATATTAGTTTTCACCAAAACCGAATACTATTTCTAGTCGGTTTAACAATATGTTGATTAACGTCTTTGAAGCTATATCTAATCAACAATCTTTCGATTCAAGATTAATCAACAAGTATGCAAATAATTGATCATACTATTTACAAGCAAGAAATAATAATTTATTAAAAAATAAACCATATCAGATATAGTATTGTCTTGATTATACCGTGTACTGGATTTAAAAGAAATTACTCCATAAATCAAACAAAACAATAAACCATTGTTTGAATTTATGATAATAAAATCAAAAGGGAAAAAAGAAAATCTCATAATGAATAGAGTGATTCCCCTTGAATTTGGTTTCCTCACTCCCAAGCTCTAGCCATCAAATTTAATTATAGAAAGTCCCTTCAATAGATTAGGGCTTCAATATTTTTGGTTTCTCTCAAAAAGCCTTAAAAAAGAGTCCAACATCTTTGGAATTAAGAAAATCATGTCTAAATTCTGGATCTTTTCCTTAATTTTCACGATTCTGCGGATTTTGGATCCACAGGCTCGTGGGTTTTTTGTGGGTATTCAGCCGTCGTGGACACAATTGTGTCAGTTTCATGGATATTTCTCAGAATAATGATCATGACAGTTATATTATTTTTTTTAAAAAAATAGAGATTAAAAAATAATCAGAATATTTGAAAAATAATTAATAACCTTGGTTAGTTTATTTATGATGAATCTCTAATACTCACTAAAATTGATGAATGCTGCTTGCATGGAGATGGTTTTATGCAAGAATTTTTTCTAATCAACCAGCTGACATAATGTGAACCGATGAAATTCTGTAAAGGGTAGATGCCATTTTCTGCTTGCTGGTTTATGTTTCTGACTTGTTTGATTGACAACATTTGAGTTGAAATTACCATGAAGGAGGTAACTTAGATGAATCATCAAGACTCTTGTTATTCAAAATATTTATGTGTATGTATCTTGGCCCAAAAACACGCATGGAACGAAAATGGCTTAGTCGAGGCAACTCTTTGTCTTTTTAAGACAATATTGCATCGCCGTGATGCTAACAGTTTCGATGACATTTGTCTCCCAGGATACCACGACTTGTGATTTGTGATAGAAACACTTCAAATCACAAATCTTTTAGCTACAAATGTCTAAAAGCACTCAACAAGAATAATGATGAAGATGCACAAAATTCTCAAGTTTGATCTTACAACTTTGTATTGATTTTTTCGAAAATCTGTGTTAAAACAAGTTAGTGGATGTTATATTTATAGTATACCAAATATATGTTCAAAAAGTACCATTTGGAGGCACCCTATCATGAAAACACATTAACACCCGGATGTGAATAGACACATCATTCTGCCACAAGGTACATGGGCGCGATCGACCGCCGCTTGGGGTGTGATATATCGCGCGTCACCTTAAAAAAAAAATTCCTCTTTTTGATTTATTTCAAAAAATTTAACAATCCCCCACATGAATTTAATTAATTCATGTATGCAAATGAGAGTTTTAACGAACTATTATGGCATCTAAATAGATAACTTGCTGCTTTGAATCTTCAGTATTAGTATTCATTCGGATTTACTTGACTTAATAATGAACTTATAGTTCTAAACTATTTAGTTGTTGGTGTAAACCGAGACAGTTGAACCCACACCACAAAAACAAAAAATCTAACATTCGTATTGGTTTCATATTGTTGTGTTCATTTCGGCCTTGGACCACGTTTGGTTTCATAAGTGTTTTTCCAAATTTTGAAGCGACCACAATTCGCACTCACGTAGGTGATCTCCTAAAAGAGTATCCCGCTATACTCCAACATATTCTTATATGTCTTAGGAATCATTAAAATCCTTTTGCTTATCCTCGTACCCTTTTTTGCAGGCTAAAACCCATATCATAAGAATGTGTTGAAGATTGAATTATATGATGTTTATACAATCTCATAACTTACTTGACTTAATAGTGAACTTATAGTTCTGAACTATTTAGTTGTTGGTGTAAACCGAGACAATTGAACCTCACCATAACAACTCTAACATTCATATTGATATTCTTACAGTTGTGTCCATTTCAGCCTTGACCATGCTTTGTTTCATAAGTGATTTTCCCAATTTTGAAGCGGTCACACTTAGCACTCACGTATGTGATCTCTTAAAAGAGTATCTCGCTATACTCCAACATATTCTTATATGTCTTAGGAATCATTAAAATACTTTTGCCTATCCTCGTACCCTTTTTGCAGGTTATACCTCTTATCATATGAATGAGTTGGAGATTGATCTCCAATGTGTTTGTACAATCTCATAATTTAATTGTCGTTTTTGAACCTAGATCTTGGGATCTCCAGTCAACAAGGTTGGGTATCCACAATGAGATTTTGATTATAGGGTTTTAATCACATTCCACTCGATAAACTATATATTTGATCTCTCGGATAACCATTTCATATAGGGGTCCGTTGTTTTACATAATCACTCAAGATTATGCCACTAGAGATCTTTTTTGGGTTATTTATTTAAATAACCTGAATAAAACAAATAATTACAAAATAACCCGAATTCTGAAAACATTTAAAAACTAACCTTACCCGCCAACTCAGTTGGCGGGTCCAATAAGTCACGCCAACTCAGTTGGCGTGACTAACGTTGAATAGTAGTCACGCCAACTCAGTTGGCGTGACCTTTGTTTTATAGGGTCACGCCAACTCAGTTGGCGTGACATTATTTTAATAGTGCCGCCAACTGAGTTGGCGGCACTAAATGTGCTATAAATAAAGCCGTCCGCCTCTTAGTTTTCTCACCAATTCACAACTTCTCTTTTAATATTTTTATTATATGATAAAATTCTGATTATGCTCTGTAGTTGCAGCTTTAGCTGATCTTCTACATCAGAAAAGATTTTATTAGCTACTAGTAATAGTTTTCTGTAGTTATCAAAATATGTCTATTCAAGTTTTATTTTATTGGGGGGGTAATATTATACAAGATTCTGAGTTCGTCCGATATGATCGTGGTCCATCAAGAGGTACAACTATACGGCGTACAATTAATTTTCTACAATTATTAGATAAAATATATGATATCACTGGGTTCGATCGCAACCAGTTTCTTTTGAAATTATATGCTAGGCATATGTTCAAAGATTTTTCGGGGTTACGTCAGACTATTTTACCCATAGATGATGATTACAATTTAGCATGGCTACTTGATTCAGAACAGGGTCACAGTTGCTTGGAATTTTATATACAAGCAGAACCAAGGAATTATGATTATGTTCCAGAAATGCCAATGAGTGGCAGTTTTTCAGAAGGATTGACGACATCTGTTATTCAAGAGACGTCTGTTGCTCGACATCAAGCTGAGGGTTCATATAGTGGTGGAGACCGAGATGATCATCCAGTAGATGTTGATAATGTTGCCGCTGAGCCACGAGCAGACAGTTTTGCTGATTTTGGTGATCAAATTAATTCTGAACCAGAGGGGATTCCATCTGATGATGAGACTGATGATGATGATGATGAAGTTGATATTGGTGTGATGGCAGAAGCAGTTGAAAACCAAGAGGAGGGGGCACCAACCATGACAAATGATCATAATCTTTATCCAACAATCCCATTCTTTTCCATGACACATCCAGAAGTTTTTGGAGATTCGATTGACAATCCAACAGGCCGTTGGGGGAGTTTTTATGATTACTCCAAAGGTGAAATCCATCGCAACATGGTCTTCAAAGATAAATTTCATCTGCAGGCAGCTGTGAAGGATTATTCAGTACGTGTTGCAAAACGTGAGTACCATGTTGTTAAGAGTACAAAAACATTGTGGAAAGTAATATGCAAACACGGTACAGAGGATATACCTTGCAGATGGTACCTGCGTGCATGTTTGGATAAAAAAGTTGGGTTATTCAAAATAACCAAATATGGTGGTCCTCACACTTGTCTGCTGAGTGAGCTGTCGCTTGATCATTCGAACTTGGATAAGAATATGATTGCTAGCTTGTTATTGGGAATCGTTCGTCGTGATCCAGCTTATGAAATCAAGTATGTGATTCAAACAGTGAAAGATAAGTATGGCTTTGAAATATCATATGCAAAAGGCTGGCATAGTTTGAAACGTGCAATACGGAACGTGTATGGAACCTGGGAGAGCTCGGTCAACAAATTACCTTTCTATATGGGAGCTTGAAAAAATGGAACCCAGGCACAGTCGTGGAGTGGGATCATCTTGATAATGCAAGACCGAGAGAAAAAACTTTGAGTTATGTTTTCTGGGCCTTCCAACCGTGCATAGATGGTTTCCGCCACTGTCGTCAAGTTATTACAGTGGATGGCACACATCTGTATGTAAAATATCAGCATAAGATGTTGATTGCTGTCTCCATGGACGCGAATAATCAAGTGTTACCGCTGGCATTTTCAATTGTCGATGAAGAGAACTTTTTGTCATGGAAATGGTTCTTGGAGATGGTTAGCAAACACATTATTGGAGAATCTGGCGGCGTGTGTTTGATTTCTGATCGACATCCGGGCCTTATTGCAGCAGCCGACTGTATCCCCGACTTTAAACCCCCCCGTGGAGTGCATCGATTTTGTTTGAGGCATCTTTGCTCAAACTTTAATAGTCGTTTCAAAAATGTGTACTTAAAAGACTTGTGTTGGAAAGCTGGATCAGAAAATCAACTGATAAAATTTGAGCGTACGATGGAAGAGATCAAAACCATTGAACCAAGGGCTTTTGATTACCTGAATCGGATTGATAAGTCTCAGTGGACACTTGCTCATGATGAAGGATGGCGTTGTGGTATCCTAACAACAAATATGTCGGAGTGCATAAATGGAGTCATGAAAGGTGCACGTCGCCTTCCAATCACTGCCATTGTACAGTTAACATTCGATCGTTGTGTGCATTATTTTTTGGAGCGAGTGAAAAAAGCTGATAGAATGATCGAAAATAATCAAGAATGGCCGGATTATGCTTTTGAAAAATATGCTCGGGCTGATCTTCACTCCATTCATCATGAAGTTCAGATGTTTGATCGAAGGCATCTAACAGCCTCAGTTATCACAAGGATGCAAGTTGGACGTGGGGGTAATACTCATGTTGTGAAGCTCAAATCAAGGGAATGTTCTTGTGGGAAGTGGAAAGAATTTGGGATTCCTTGCTCACATGTGATACAAGTATGTCGAGCTTATGGCATAAACGCAAAAACATTTGTCAAGGAGTATTATAATATGCAAGAATATTGGAGCATATATCAAGGTGAATTTGAGCCATTATGGGGAGAGCAGTATTGGGAAACCCCGTCATTCGAACTGTACCACAATTCCACCTTGCGTACTATAAGAAGACGAGGTCGAGACCGAACAACATGCATGCAAAATGAGATGGATTGGCCTGAAGCCCGGGCAAGACGACATATGGCATCGAGTTCCCAAAACCGATAAAGTTGTAATTGTTTTTTGATATTGTTATTGTTATTGTTTTTGATATTGTTAGTGTTATTGTCACATATCAAATAAGACATTCATATGGAAGTACATTCATTACATTTAATACTAAGATTCACAATAGGCAAACATGACTACATATATGAAGGCTAAAACTCTATAATGCCCCTCCAGTACCACAACGACGTGGCTGTTTCCGTCTCTGACCGCGTCCTTCCTGAATGGGTGGGTCTTCTTGCACTACAGGTACATCGTCCAGCTGAACATCAGGTGACAAATTAGGGAACACAACCGGTGACACGGCAAATTGTGGTGACATCGATGCATATATCTCGGGGAATCTAATATTCACATCTGGGCTGGTTTGTTCTTGTGAGTACATGGGTTGATGAGGCGTGAAATGCGTTTGGTCATACAACTGATGCTGTGGTCGAGGAGTATAATAATCAGCGTACATTGCACTGGCATATGATGAAGAGGGACCTGGCATATATGTCGGGACATAGCTTGAAGGGCCAGCATCTCCAAAACCCGCATGCATCGACTGTACTTGTTCTTCATCACTCACATGCATCGGCTGTACTTGTTCACCTTGAGTCGCATGTCCCTCTTCGTAGGGCGGAAAGTTTCTATCGCGTCGTTCCTGCGCGACATGCAACACATTTTGTATGACATTTCTGACATCACTAAATGCATCCATGTACGCCCCTACGGATTGTTCCTCAGCGATATTACGGTCGCAGGTAACTGTTAATTGCGACAGCTGATCAATCTGAAATGAGTGAACATTTATTAAGTATTTAAATCTAAACACAATTTTCAAATATGTAATACATATGTAATAAAGCAACATACCACATGTTGCCATGCCGGGCCATCTCCATGTTGATAACCAGCCTCCACAAATTGTCGTTGATGGCCAATGAATCTACGTGTTACTCGTCCATACCAGTCATTGTACCCGACAATTACACCCTGTCCAGCTGACTCATATCGCGGGCTGTCCACGGTATGAGCATGTGCATTTCCCCATATAGTCATGTACCGCCTATGGTGTGCAGACCAGTCATTATTGTTTTACCCCTGCGGTTAACTACATGTAATATATCATCCCCTGACCGTGGATCTGGTGGGATGTTTTGTACCATGCCGAACTGACTGAAAACCCGCTCAGGACGATGCATCTCAACTATGTCATACAAAATGAGTGGCCCGCTGTATGTCCATAACTCAGTATGCAGTCCTTCAATATAATCATCAGGGTACGGCTGCCAATTAAACTACAAATATAGTATTACATTAAAATAATGTTCAAAGACTATTATGTTTTATACATGAATATAAAAATAAAATTACTTGGCTTAATGGCTGCTGGTCAAGGATGTCCCTAATAATTCGTAATGAATGTGTGCCAGTTTCTGTAAATCTTACTTTACATGTCCACCTGTGTACTCATAATCATCATAAAAAAACATAAATTATATAACAAAATATTAAATATAATATTATACATTGCAAAATAATTTGTGATACATAACCTTGCACCATATGGAGCAACAGGTAAGTAATTGTCCTCATCGATTGGTATTGGCCCAATATCAATTCTCAGGCGTCCGAGTCGAGGAGCTAAACTTTCGAGCCGGGACCATGCCCAAATCTAAAACATTAACATGAAGAATATAAATTAAATATGCAAGATATATTTTTTCAGTATTTTAAAATAAAGGTAACGATTACCTGTAGGAGTTGTAATGCACCACATATTACTTTTTTCCCTCTCTCCGCTGAAGTGCACAACTCACGATATAAGAATGCCAGCACAGCACTACCCCAGCTAAAATTACCAACAGAACTGATATCTTCTAATTTCTGTATGTACAATAATTTTACAGTATTGCCGGAGCTATCGGGGCACATAATCCCACCTATCATTAATAATGCACAACCTCGTGCATATTTAGCAACCTCATCCGCCGTACTATGCAAATGGATCCGATTTACTATTAAATGATGACTCAACGCAGACATTAACAAACATGCACCTTTAAAGTGACCCGGATCTGGTGTAAATCCCAAATGACGATAACAATATTCTTGCCACTCGGGTATTGTCTTATCAAAATTGGCACCTGACACTGCAAGACCATTTATTGGCAGACCCCAAATAACTGCAATGTCTTGCAGTGTAATAGTCGCCTCTCCAGATCTCAGATGGAATGTATGCGTTTCACGACGCCATCTCTCTACTAACGCCGTGATTAGATGAGGGTCAATGGTAATCTTATTACACCTATATACACCATAAAACCCAAACTCATGTAACATACTTACAACACGTGTGTCTAATGGGCAAAGATCCCAAAAATAGCTGCTCGGATTTCTCACACGCAAGGGCCGATCAATATCACCTGCCCATACATCTTCAGAACGATGACATGACTGCAATAACAACAGATGATCATCGATCGGGCCTGGTACATTCATCGGATCCATCCTATTATATGAAACAAAAAATATATTAGTACATATAGACAACATAAAGTAAACAAAATAAATTAAAACTGATAAAACATGACGATGCTACCGCCGACAACCACCAGCCATCAGCAACCGGCGGCCGACGGCGGGGGGCGGCGGACGGCAGCGAAAAAGTGTGACAGAAATTAATTCACGGCGACATGATTTTTACCTCTAAATTCTGAATCTGAAACTACGAAGTGACTGGAAGCAAAATGAGAAAAAAACGATAGTAACTTGGAGGTCAAACGCGAGGAAGAATTTAGACTGTAATAATCGCCGAAGTTGTTGCCGAAGAAGAAAGGTTGCGGAAATTTTATAACTCCAAGTCACGCCAACTCAATTGGCGTGACCATTAATTGGTCACGCCAACTGAGTTGGCGTGACACATGATATTTATTGGTCACGCCAACTCAGTTGGCGTGACCAATAATTATTCACACCAACTTGGCTCCAGTTGGCGTGAATAATGGTCACGCCAACTGGGTTGGCGTGACCGTAAAAAACAAAGGTCACGCCAACTCAGTTGGCGTGACTAATATATTTTAAATTTGTCACGCCAACTCAGTTGGCGTGACCAAAATTTTATTAGGTGACGCCAACTGAGTTGGCGTGACCAATTGGACACGCCAACCCAGTTGGCGGGTTAGGTTACTTTTGAAATGTTTTTATTTTTCGGGTTATTTTTTAAATTATTTATTTTATTAAGGTTATTTAATTAATAAACCCGATCTTTTTTTCATATGGTATTATGTCTAGGCTTCTCTGTCAAGACTTGACATTCACTTAATACTTCATGCACCTTTTATGGCATTAGCAAAACACATTTTAGTTGCATGTACAAGCCTTTTTCCAATAAGGATTTTTCTCTAACAACTTATAAAGTCACTCTGCCAAAGAAGTTTTACATGTTTTGCATAGAGAATTTTCTACAAAAATATATCTTCATTCCGGTAATCACATTACCTTATTTGCATCAATTTATCCTTTTAGGATATTTGCATCATCGAAATTTAAGCATTGTAAACTTGAAATCTAATTCCAATATTTAATTTCTTGTAAAGTTGGATTTAAGTGTTATGTTTACAAAATTCGAGACCAGAGAAAATATTCAACTTTTATTCACAATTCAAAATTTTAAGCGCATAGATTCTTAAAAATTATAAGTTCAAGATTATATTTCTTGTAAACTTGAAATTTAAGCGCAATGCTTAAAATTTAAAATTCGAATTAATCCTTGAGATTCCTTTCTTCAAATGTTTTGGAAACTTTAATTCCAAGTATTGTTATTGATGCACACACGCCATAAAGTGTTGTCGACATTTTTCTTTGTTACTTGATGATTTCTAAATTGTTTCCCCCAATGAACATATCATCAATATACAAGTATACATATGCTTAGGTGTGTATATATTTATCACACTCGTTAACATATTCGACAACATGATTTGCCAAATTTTTCATGTCATTTATTTGCTTTCCGTCCTTGCCTAAATGTTGTACTTTAGGATGTGATTGACTCATAAAATTGCAACCCCCACAACTTCGGATAGCCTCGAATTGCACTGATGTTCAAACTTAGTTCCAAGCGTTAGTGGTTTAGAAATCCAAATTCAATATTTTATTTATTGAATTTTTTGGATTTAAGCGTACTTGCTTATAAAAGTTAAAAGTTGGATAATATTCTCAACTCGGTTCACAATTTGCAATTTTAAGGGGACTAACTTAGAAAACTTGAATCAAGATTTTATATCTTGCAAATTCATGTTTTAAGCGTACTAACTTAGAAATTCAAATGAAACAACTTGTGGCTTCGACTCATTACTTGTGTTTTAAGCGTACAAAGCTTTGAAACTCAAATTCAAGATTTTATTGTCTTGTAAATTCAAGCTTAAGAGTCAAATTTTTAGACAACACAAGTATAATCTACTCACAATTTCCCACAGCAAATCTCATTTGCTAAATTTGATTGCAATCTCATTCTTGAAGTGTTTAAACACCTCAACGGCCTCGTTTTTGCTTTGTAACAAAGAAGCCACAACAATATCATGTGCAAATATTGATAAAGTAATAAATTATTTTTCACATTTCTCTAGTTTGCACAATCTTTCCATCACAAACATCACTGTGAATTAACTCTAAAGACGTTACGTTTTTTTCTAATAAATGAATGACGATTTTGTTAACTTACCCTCCACACAAACAATAATTTTAACATTACAATTTGCGCTGCGAACCATGGTTTAAATTATCCTAACAATCACGTCACAAACTATAAGATTCAATCCAAGAAGTAATAACATAAATTTTATTGCTTTCAACAAATACTGTCATTACATTTGTTTAGAATCACTCAATTCTTGTAGTTTACAACTTTTAAAGATACACAATTTAATTAAGCTGTAAGCACTAGATCATCCAAATCATTTGAGAGACGATATTCTTCGGTCACATTTACTTGATTTATAGCCTTCTCACGATCGTCTTTATTGCGACAATCCTTCGCCATGTGATTTGGTTTTCCACATTTGTAGCACTTGCATTTGAACTTCTCCGCCTTTCCATATTTGGAGGCCATGACATCAAACTTGCTCTTTGTTCCGGATGGTTTTTCCACTAAGTTTATTCGTGCTTCATACTGGTGCCTATTTTCCTTCATTTCGGAAATTCTGTTGTCCTCTTCGATTCTCAAGCGAACTACAAAGTCTTCAAGATTCATCTCTTTTCTTTTGTGCTTGAGATAATTCTTGAAGTCATTCCATGATGGATGCAACTTTTCAATCATTGCGGCCACTTGGAATGAGTCACTTAGAACCATTCCCTCCGCATGAATGCATGATTACTTGCAAATCTTGCCTTGCATCATCATCGGCTTTGTGCCAACCATTTTTAAATCGTCCAACGATGAATTTCTTCATGCCGGCATCCTCAGATCTATACTTTTTCTCCAAGTGTAATGCCTCGATATGAATCATACATGTTTGATATGATTATTGAGTAATTATGAGATAATTACGGAATAATATGGACTCGGGTTCGGGTTGAACCGAGTATGAAAGACGAAATGGTTTATTGATAGAATAATGTTCATGATATTTTTGGAAAAGAATTGATCTAAACATAGTTGGGAACAACTAATTGATGTTGTTGAGTGATATGAGTTTTATGAAATTATATGAACATGGTTTAATAATAACTCTATATGGAAAATATGGATTTGATGCATGATAGAACACATGGAATAAACATGGATGAGTTATTACTAACTATAAATAAGGGAAATCAGATTTGAAACTCATAGAACACACATTTTCACCCACAAAATATCTACACTTGCTCTCTTCAAAACCTTGTCTCTTCTCTTGCAACTTTGCTTGGTTGTGGCTTGGGAAACTTGTTGTGAAGTATTGTGAAGTGAAAGTTCAATTAGTTGGTAAGGTTTTATGTTATGTTAACTTGTATGTGTGTGGATGAACATAGATATGTAAGTTGGACATGAAGTTTACTTGTTGAAGTAATATGAGATTTAAGTCAACAAAAGGTGTTGTGTTGTTAAGAAACATGTTCATATGGTGCTTGAATTATGTTCCATGAAGTTTGGTGTTGAATTATGAGATGTGGAGTTAGAACCATGAAGACAAACATAAAAATCGCCATGTTTTGGAACTTCTGCTGTCTCACGATCGATCATTAGAAGCGTACCGATCGATCGCTGAGACAGGGGAAATTATAAGGCGGTTGAAACTCGTAGTGATTGATCGCTATATTGTGACCGATCGATCACAAGCTTTGGCGATTGATGGCTGAAGTATTACCGATCGATCGCTAGAGGGCCGAAATATTATGTGAAAAATTGACTTAAATAGCGATCGATCGCTACATCAATATTGATCCATCGCTAGGGTTATAAATTGAAGCGATCGAACGCTATAAAGACCGATCGATCGCTACAATTAATTGTTGGAAATGTTATACTTTGTGGAAGTTTTGATGGTGAAGCCTATTTTAACATGATAGTTGTTGATGTTCATGTAGCACCATCACAGGGGACGGGTCAGAAAGGAGGTTTAGCGTTAACTCCCGATTTTCTATAGTCTGTACAACACGACATGTATGTGTTGACATACAAGTATTGATCTTATTGTTGATGTGATGTTGATTACACGTGTTGAGATTGAGATATATGATTGTTGTACATTGATGTTATTGAGGCATATAGTTGATGCCATGGGAGGTATGCTACTGTTGGGCATATGATATGGCTGTTATAACGTGTGAGGACGGAAATATGATATGTGCTGCTAATATGTGACGTGAAGGCTGAGTCACTGACATATTGAGCTGAGAGGCATTTCGTATATGTCGGGTAATAACATGATGATGAATGAGACATGTCATGACATATTTGTATTTTGTGGTGCATGATACATAACAATCACAGTTGAGATCTTACGATGTTTAATTATCGTATTATGTATTCTTATGGATATGGGAATGAGATGGTTGTCTATCAATACTCATGTTGTGTAGTTTTTTCTGTAGGGACTCATTGACGGGGGAGGCCGAGATTGTGAGTCAACTTCTGCTGCGAGATGAACCACTGATTAGGATTTGAACATATTAGGTTGTTTATCTGTACATGATGTAAATTATGTAACGGTTTTGAAAATGTTGACTGACATAGTATGACTCTTTATTAGTATGACTTATTACTTAATCCTACATTATAATTGTGTAATGATTTGATACATAAAGGATTAAGTAGCGAGGACCCCACATTAGTGGTACCAGAGCAGTGGTTCGAGAACTGGGTGAACAATGGTAGATGAAGTGAACTAGGGAGTTGCCTATTCACTTGAAATCATGTTTATGTTGTTGTTTAGTATATGATGTTATACTAACATGCTTTATATGTTGAATATTATTTTTAACCCTTGTAGTGCAGCATGACAGCCAGAGTACCGGGGCATCCTCAAGAAGAAGTTGGGGATGCGATGAGCATGAATGCCAGTGTTGATGTAGTTTATATGCCACCACCACCAGTAGGCCAAGGGTCAGTGGAACAAGTGTTGTTACCGGGGGAGTTGACATTGACCCAATTTCTCAGTTACTAGCCACCTTCATTTGAGGGTACTAAATCTGGTGAACAGGCTGAGGGATGGTTATAACACATCGAACATATATTTGTGTCGGCACCGTGTGCCAAATCAGCCTGGTTTAGGTTAGCTAAGTTCTAGTTGGCTGAGAAAGCAATGATGTGGTGGAAGGCGACACTGATTGAATTGAGAGCTCAGGGGCAGACTGTGGACTGGGATATATTTAGGAGTCGATTCCTGGATCACTATTTCTCTTTGGCTGCAAGGCAGTTGAAAGAAGATGAGTTTACCAATCTGAAACAGTGAACAATGAAGGTAGCTGATTATGCTTTGTAGTATTCCTCATTGTTGAGGTACATACCTCATATAGCTTCAAACAGTAAGGCTAAGATCAGACAGTTTGTTAAAGGCTTACGGCCTGAGTTGTTTGATATGGTTATTTCTAATAACCCTACTTCGTTTGAGGAGGCGTTGACTAGGGCAGAGATGGCTGATAGGAATTGGGGCATACAAAGATGTAGGACAAGCTCAGAAACCTACATCAGACAGTATGATACCCAGAGGTGATCAATTTAAACTATCACGAGGAGGTGCATCATCCTCGAGATTTGGTGGTCGGAGAGTGGATAATCGAAAAGGGAGTGAACTAGTCACCAAGGGACAGTCACAAGGAAGCAGTAGTAGAGGCTTGAGATGCTTCAATTGTGGAGGAACACACTATAGGAGATAGTGTGCACATACTGATGGTCCAATTTGTTTTGGCTCTGGGAGAATAGGGCATATGATACGAGACTATCCTCAAGCTGGAGGACAACAACCAGACGGAATGTGTCAGAAAGTACAGTGCAGCAGAGACCACAGTTTGTCCCTTGGACTGGTGGGGGACAAAGAGCAGGACCGCCCAAAGTTCAGGTTTATGCACTGAACAAGGAGCAACGAGATGCAACTTCTGATGTTGTGCTAGCGGGTGTTATTTATTTACTTATCCCGCTTTCTTATTGATTGATACTTGAATCATCTCATTCGTTTATTGCACAAAGTTTTATTGATCGGTATCATATATGCTCGTCTCCACTGTTGATGCCTCTATATGTCTCGACACCCATGGGAACGATTGTTATGACTTGTCAGATTGTGTATGCTTGCTCTATTCAGTTTGATGATGATTATGGAATCCAGACAGATTTGATTGTTGGGTATGACTGATTTTGACTGTATTCTGGGAATTGATGTGTTGAGTAGATATCAAACTGTTGTGGATTGTTGTCAGAATACGGTTCGGTTTCAGTTTGGAAAGGGAAACCAGTGGATCTTCTATGGACATGGATCTCGTGCAAAGATTTCTTTGATATCTGTTATGCGGATGTCACGTTTGTTAGAACATGGACACACATGATATTTGATATATGCTATTGCTATAGCTGAGAAGAAGGGAAAAAGAATAGTAGAGAATATACCAGTAGTTGCAGAATATGTAGATGTCTTTCCAGATGAAATTCATGGGTTTCCACCAAGTCGTGAAGTGGAATTGGAATTGAGTTGCTACCTGGTACCTCTGCAATTTCACGAGCACCATATCGAATGGCCCCAACTGAATTGAGAGAGTTGAAAACTCAGTTGCAAGATCTACTTGACATGGGATACATATGTCATAGTGTATCGCCTTGGGGGTGCTCCGGTATTGTTTGTAAAATAACGATGGATCAATGCGATTGTGCATTGACTACAGACAGTTGAATAATGTAATGATTAAGAATAAATATCATCTTCCCCGTATTGATGATTTGTTTGATCAGTTGCATGGATCAGTCATCTACTCTAAGATTGATTTGAGATCTGGATATCATCAAATACGTGTGAGACAGAAGACATCATTTAGAACTCGTTATGGACATTATGAGTTCTTAGTGATGCCATTGGAGTAACTAATGCTCCATCCGTCTTCATGAGTTTGATGAATCGAGTCTTTCAGGAATACCTTGATCAATTTGTCATTGTGTTTATTGATGACATACTGATATATTCTAGGAGTGAAATGGAGCATGTTCAACATTTGCATATGGTGTTGCAAATTTTGAGAAGGATTCAATGTATGCCAAACTCAGCAAGTGTGAGTTTTGGTTGAACGGTGTAGTATTTTTGGGACATGTGATTTCCAAAGATGGTATATCAGTGGATCCGAAAAAGATAGAAGCAGTATTGAATTGGTCAACATCTACTTCTGTGCCAGAGATTCGTAGTTTCTTGGGTTTGACAGGATACTACAGACGGTTTGTTGAAGGATTTCCAAAAGTTGCCAAACCGTTGACACAACTGACACAGAAGGGGGTACTTTTTATATGGTCAGACGCATGTGAGCATAGTTTTCAGGAATTGCAACATCGGTTGACTACAACCCCGGTGTTGATAATTCCATCAGAACATGAAATGTTTGCACTATATACTGATGAATCTTTACTTGGTTTGGGTTGTGTATTGATGCAGGATAAACATGTTGTGGCATATGCATCAAGACAATTGAAGCCACATGAAATGAAGTAACCAGTGCATGATCTGGAGTTGGCAGCCATAGTCTTTGCTTTGAAGATATTGCGACATTATTTATGTGGCATGTCTTTTACCATCTGTAAAGACCAAAAGAGTTTAAATTTTTTGTTCACTTAGGCAGAGTTGAACATGAGATAAAGGAGGTGGATGGATCTCTTGAAAGACTATGATTGTGAGATCCAATATCATCCAAGAACAACCAATCTGACAGCTGATGCATTAAGTCAAAAGGTACAATACAATGCAAATGATATGATTCAATTGTCAGCTTTGATGACTTCTTGTTGTACATTGGGCTATGAGTTTGATGCAGTGCCAGTAAGGGTATCAACATTGTTGGTTGAACCCGATATCTTTGAGAATTTCAGAACGACACAAAACAATGATGATGAAGTACAACACTGAAAAGAGATGATAAGTCAAGGGAAAGCATCTCATTTTATAATAGCAAGTGATGGGAGTTTGAGATACGGAAAGTGGTCATTGTAGTAGATACAATATACATCGTGGAGGAAAGAAAATGTACAAGGATTTGCGTACACAGTTTTGGTGGAAACGCATGAAACATGATGTGCTGGAGTTTTTAAAGAGATGTCTACTTTGCCAACAAGTTAAGGCAGAGAGACAGAGATCGGGAGGTGAATTGATGAGTTTAGAGATTACTCAAGGGAAATAGAAACATATTACGATGGATTTTGTGACCCATTTACCAAGGACTTCTTCTGGTTCTGATGCTATTTGGGTGATAGTTGACGGATTGACAAAAGTAGCTCACTTCATACCGTACAATATGACATTTACCTACTTGAGGATGGCTCAATTGTACATTCGTGAGGTAGTAAGATTACATGGTATACCAATGTCAATTGTATCTGATCAATCCGAGTTTTGCTTCTCATTTTTGGGAAGGATTACAGACAGCAATGGGGACTGAAGTACGATTGAGTACAACTTATCATCCTCAGACAGATGGTCAGACAGAGCGTACGATACAGCCGCTTGAGGATATGTTAAGTGCATGTATCTTAGAGTTTGATAACTCGTGGCAAGAGTCGTTGCCGTTGAATTCTTATACAATAATAGTTATCAGACCAATATACAGATGACACCGTTTGAGGCATTGTATGGGCGACGATATAGATCGTCATTGTCTTGGGATGATGTTGAACAGTCTTCTATAAGTGGACCGGATATGATACGAGAAATGGAAGAGAATGTGAAACTGATCAGATTGAGATTAAAAGCTGCTCAAGATAGACAAGCCGCTTATACAAACAAACGGCATAGGCCTCGTGAATTCCAAGTTGGACAAAGTATTTTTGAAAATCTCACCTTTCAGAGGTGTAGTGCGATATGGTATGCGCGGAAAATTGTTGCAACGGTATGTTGGTCCGTATGAAGTATTGCAACGTATCAGTACGTTGGCTTGTCAACTGGCATTGCCGCCATTGTTGAGTGGTATTCATGATGTGTTTCATATTTCGATGTTGAGAAAATATGAGCCTGATCGAGTCATGTATTTCAACCATCTGAAGTACAGCTGGATACAGATGTGTCATATGTGAAACGACCAGTCAGGATCTTAGATAGAGCAGAATGAAAATTGAGAAGTAAGGTGATACCAATGGTGAAGGTGCAACGGGTCAGGCGGGGTGTCGATGAGGCAACGTGTGAGACGGAGCAGCATATGATGAAGCAGTATCCTGAGTTATTTTCTAGTATGTTATTTATGTTGTTTCTTATACTACTGGTGAGTAGTTATTTTACTGCAATCTGAATATGTTGAGAATCTGAATATTTTGGGTATATGTTTTGTTTATGGCAATAGTATTGAGTATATTCAATTTCAAGGACGAAATTCAATAGTGTGGGAGAATTGTAATGACTCGAAATGAATCATACATGTTTGATATGATTATTGAGTAATTATAAGATAATTGTGGAATAATGTGGACTCGGGTTCGGTTTGAATTGAGTATGAAAGACGAAATGGTTTATTGATAGAATAATGTTCATGATATCTTTGGCAAAGAATTGAGCTAAACATAGTTGAGAACAACTAATTGATGTTACATGATATGAGTTTTATGAAATTATATGAACATGATTTAATAATAACTCTACATGGAAAACATGGATTTGATGCATGATAAGACATGATATGAGTTTTTACTAACTATAAATAAGGGAAATCAGATTTGAAACTCATAGAACATACATGTTCTTCCACAAAATCTCTACTTGCTATGTTCAAATCTTTGCCTCTTCTCTTGCAACTTTTGCTTGGTTGTGGCTTGGGAAACTTGTTGTGAAGTATTGTGAAGTGAAAGTTCAACTAGTTGGTAAGGTTTTTTGTTATGTTAACTTGTATGTGTGTGGGATGAACATAGATATGTAAGTTGGACTTGAAGTTCACTTGTTGAAGTAATATGAGATTTAAGCCAATGAAAGGTGTTGTGTTGTTAAGAAAACATGTTCATATGATGCTTGAATTATGTTCCATGAAGTTTGGTGTTGAATTATGAGATGTGGAGTTAAAACCATGAAGATAGACATGCAAATCACCATGTTTTGGAACTTCTGTTGTCTCGCGATCGATCGCTAGAAGCGTACCGATCGATCGTCGAGACAGGGGAAATTATAAGGTGGTTGAAACTTGCAGCGATCGATCGCTATATTGTGGCCGATCGATCGCTAGCTTTGGCAATCGATCGCTGAAGGATTACCGATCGATCGCTAGAAGGCCGAAACATTATGTGAAAAATTGACTTAAATAACGATCGATCACTACATCAATACCGATCAATCGCTAGGGTTACAAAATTGAAGCAGTCGATCGCTATAAAGACCGATCGACCGCTATAATTGATTGTTGGAAATGTTATATTTTGAGGAAGTTTTGATGTCGAAGCCTATTTTAACATGATAATTGTTGATGTTCATGTAGGACCATCACAGGGGACGGGTCAGAAAGGTGGTTAAGCGTTAAATCCTGGTTTTCTATAGTCTGTACAGCACGATAGGTACGTGTTGACGTACTAGTATTGATCTTATTGTTGATGTGCTGTTGATTACATGTGTTGAGTTTGAGATATATGATTGTTGTAATCATATTGTTGTACATTGATGTTGTTCAGGTATATTGTTGATGCCATAAGAGATAGGCTACTGTTGGGCATATGATTTGGCTGTTAAAACGTGTGAGGATAGAAATATGATATGTGCTGCTAATATGGGATGTGAAGGCTGAGCCACTGACATATTGAGCTGAGAGGCATATCATATATGTCCTATTATAACATGATGATGAATTAGACATGTCATGACATATTTGTATTTTGTGGTGCATGATACAGAACAATCACAGTTGAGATCTTATGATATTTATTTATCATATTATGTATTCTTATTGATATGGGATGAGATGGTTGTCTATCAATACTCATGTTGTGTGGTTTTCTGTAGGGACTCATAGACGTGGGAGGCCGGGATTGTGAGTCAACTTCTGTTGCGAGATGAACCACTGATTAGGATTTGAACATATTAGGTTGTTCATCTGTACATGATGAAATTATGTCACGGTTTTGAAAATGTTGTAATAACTGACATAGTATGGCTCTTAATTAGTGTGACTTATTACTTAATCTACCTTATATTTGTTTAATGATTTGATACATAAAGGATTAAGTAGCGATGACCCCACACCAAGGATTGCCACAATTTCTTGGTCATATGCACTAGGCAATACACGTTGTATAGTGTATTATCTAGTCTGTTGATGATGTAGTTTTTGCACAGAAAATCGCTTTGATTCCAGGTATCAGGAGCCGCCGATTTTTGTTTATCGGTTTCACCATCTTTAACCGTAGGAGGATCCTCAGTTAGAAACCTTGCTAGACTCAATGTAGTCAAATAGAAAAGTTTTTTCTGTTGCCAACGCTTGAAGTTGTTCTTGTCAAACCTTACGGGCCTTTCGTCATGGGGAATAGAAGTCGTTGTTCCACTCGATGAAGGCATTTCACGATATTGTCTTAAGCTTGTTATTCAAAATATTTCTGGATATGTAACTTGGCACAAAAACATGCAAGGAACGAAAATGGCTTAGTCGAGGTAAGATTAGACTCTTTGTCCTTAACAAAATATTGTTCCGCGTGGGTGCTAACGGTTTCGATGGCAATTTGTATCACAAGATACACCGACTTATGATTTGTGATAAAAGTACTTCAAATAACAAATCCTTAAACCACAAAGGTCTAAAATCACTCAACAAGAATAATGATGAAGATCCACATATTCTCAAGTTTGATCTCAAAACTTTGCATTGATTTTAAAAAATATGTGTTAAAACAAGTGAGTATTTACATAATATTTATCGTCCTTGGGGCGCGATCAATCACGCCCTTTGTTTCCAACAAGAGGAAACCAACTATCTCGCACGATCGATCACACGTCACCTTAAACATGATCGATCGTGCGTCACCTTAAAACTTTTTTTCCTGTTTTGAATTTATTTCAAAATTTCCAACAGAATATGAGGTAGTTTATTGTCCAGGAAGTTGGTTGACCGTTGGACAATTATATTTTTTGTTGGATTTTAATATCTTCGAAATTCATATATAAGTGAAATTCCAAAATCAACCTTCAATAAATGAAAAATAAGTAATTTGTAATTTTATTTATCCTCTTATTAATATTCCATAACTTTACTCATTATCTAGATACAAAGATAGTGTTATGAAATACGTTTTAATACAATTAATTAATGTGTTAATTAATGCATGTATTAATGCATGAGTTATGAAACGTAGTTTATATCCCCATATTTGTTATAAAACGTATATTGGATGTCCATTTACCTTCCATCTTCAAGTCCCATGTAACTCATAATCTTAAGTCTATAAATAGAGGTTTAAAGTGAAATGAAAAATATATATATGAAAAGCTCTCTAAAATTATCTCTCTAAATAAATTGTTCTTTGTATAATATAATGCTATTATTTTATAACACATTATCAGCACGAATCTCTAGCCAAGTTTGTGTAAGTGTGATAAGTTTTATTTGTTTTCTTGATTTTAATTACATTATGTCTAATCTTGCAAAACTCGAGTTTGTTGCTCTTGATATCACCGGAAAGAATTATCTATCATTGGTACCAGATGCTGAAATTCATCTAGAGGCAAATGGTCTTGGAGAAACTGATCGCTATTATTTTAAACAGTTATTTTCAGTGTAGCGATTTATGTACCGCAAGTGCACGGTGTCAAATTTTAGTATAGATAGGAAGAATACGGATTGTCGAACCCACAGGGACTAACAAGCAAGTACCAAATAAGATGCTTTTAACTATATTTAACCTACGAAATTGAATTAATAATTAAACTACTAATTAATTAAATTAACTACTAATCCAACCAAGACAATAAAAGTAAACGAGAAAAATCCACTAGAGAAGATTATCGAGACTTTGGCTCACCAATGCAATCCCCTACAATTCTCGATTGAATATCCAAACATTTCTAAGGTGACGAGTTTTCCTAATGCATTCGTTATACTATGGTCAAGCTATAACAAGTCTAATATTAATGTTGCAATAAACCACTCCCGTGTCCTTATTGAACAATCAATATCGAATGAAGATCTATGAAAACTACTAGCCTTCGATTTTGGTAAATCTATTGCTATCACACGTGTACTAGATTTTACTTGGTCCGTCTCAACCTAAAACCCACGGTATAATTTACTATATCTTACTGCGATATCATATGGTCAATTCAATCATAATAAAGTAATCATTCCAGGGTGATCAATCCCTCAAAAGCATGAAGATCAATAAATTATATGCAAAGAATTAAATGAATTCAATCAAATAAATCATCAAATCATAGGTTCATGACAAAGGATTGCCTAGCCTCGATAATTAATCTTAGTTCCTCATAATAAATCAAAACAAATATAAACTAAAAGTTTAAAATTAAGAATAAACTCCCAGCGTCGACTCCGGTTGTAGATCATGGCTCCTTCTCTTACTTTATTCTCGATCGTCTCTTTAATCGCCTTGTTGGAGATTTCTCTAACAATGGTAGGCTACCTCTTCAGAGCTGAAAGAAACCCTCTCTTTGACCTAAAAACTCCAATTTATATGCTCCTTCACGAGCCCAAGAAGTCTAGTACCAAAAATAGCCCAAAACTTAATTAAGGAATTTTTTTAAGTTTGGGACTCTGCGTGCGATCGATCTCTTCGTTTGTGACAATCAATCGCCTTCAACTTTTTCTCTTAGGCGATCGGTCTCTTGTGATAGGCGATCGATCGCCTTTGTCTTCTGCCCTGATGCGATCGATCGCATGGTTTGTTGCAATCGATCGCCTCTTGCTTCGAACTTCCATCACCTTTCTGGCTTTAGGCGATCGATCTCTTGATGTATGCGATCGAACGCCTATTGCTTTCATCATCAAATTGAGCTTTTTCAATTCTTTTCCCATGGCTTGCCTCGACTTGTCACAGTTCCACCTTCTAGTCCATAAAACGGGGTTTTTCTAGTATTTCTTGCACTTCTACTGGATTCCTGAAAATATAACAAAACACAACCTAAAGTATAAAATCTTCCAAGAATCACTATAAAAATCGCAAGAAATATATGCAAATATAAGTGTAAAAATCACACTTATCAGAAACCATCAAAGAAGAAAGTATAGCCATAAATCAAGAAAGGGCTAAATCAATGATCTTCCTCCTTCACCACCTTGATGAAGGGTTAAAAACAGAATATTTGACGGTAAATGATCCCTTTGCCTTATGGACTAGTTTGAAGGAAAGATATGAACACCAAAAAATGGTTATTCTTCCAAAAGCTTGTTATGAGTGGATGCACTTACGCTTGCAATATTTTAAAACTGTAAGTGAGTATAATTCAACAATTTTCAGAATCAGTTCAAAGTTGAAATTATGTGGGGAAAATGTAATTGATGAGGATTTATTGGAGAAAACATTATCCACTTTTCACGCATCGAATGTGCTCCTGTAGCAGCAATATCGTGAAAAAGGGTTTCAAAAAATATTCTGAATTGATTTCTTGTCTTCTTGTTGCTGAACAAAATAATGAGCTTTTATTGAAAAATCATGAGGCTCGTCCAACTGGTGCTGCTCCATTTCTAAAAGCAAATGCGACAGCTATGCGATATAATAATGAACAAAACCGAGGCCGAGGTTGTGGTCGTGGTCGAAACCGTTACAATAATAATCGTGGTGGCCATATCAAAAGTATTAAGCATCACCAGAAGTGGAAAAACAATAATAATCGTGGTGGTCATATCAAAAACAAGACACACCACCAGAAGTGGGAGCATAATGATGATAAAGATGTAAACCAAAATAAAAGGGAGGAGAATAAGTGCTATCGTTGTGGCATGAAAGGCTACTGGACTCATACTTGTTGTACATAAAAACATCTTGCTGATCTCTATCAAGAATCATTGAAGAACAAATAGACAATTATATAGACAAATTTCAATAGCAAATATGCTAATCTTGACCATATATTTGTTGACAATGGCTTTATTGATTTTACTTCTTTTGATGTTGCTGATTTCTTTGTCAATCATCCTGAAGGTGATGCTAGTCATGGAATGCCTAAGAATTTTCATTTTATGTTTGCAAATAAATATTTATAATAAATCTTTATTGTCAATATTTATTTTATTATACAAATATTTTATTTATCATAAGAAGAAAAAAAAACCTCATTTTGAAATTTTATTTTTTTGAAGAAAGTGGACGTTCCAATGATCATTGACAAAGAATTATGTTTGGCAGACAATGCAACAACACGCTCCATACTTAAGGATAAGAAGTATTTTCATATCTAATAATTAAAGAACCTCATGTTATTACCATATCTGGTAATGCAAAATTAATTGAAGGCTCCGGAAGAGCAACTATAATTTTGCCTGGAGCAACAAAATTTTGCATTGATAATGCTTTATTTTGCTCAAAGTCTCAAAGAAACTTATTGAGCTTTAAAGATATTCGTAAAAATGGATATCATATTGAGACTAAAAGTGAAGATAATAATGAATACTTGTATACTACAAGCATTAGTTTACCTTCTTATTCATCTGGATTATACTATATATATAAAACTACAATTGAAATATATGCAACGGTAAACCTGAAGTTTACTGATCATAATGATTTTATCATTTGGCATGATTGGTTGGGTCATCCCGGTTCTGTAATGATGAGAAGAATATTAGAGAACTCATGTGGTCATTTTTTGAATAGACAGAAGATTCTTCAATCCAATGAATTCTCATGTGCAGCTTGTTCTCAAGGCAAGTTAATCATAAGGCCATCACCGATAAAAAAAATGGAATCTCCTGCATTTTTAGAATGCATACATGGGGATATTTGTGGGCCTATTCACCCACGTTGTGGACCATTTTGATATTTTATGATTTTAATTGATGCATCAACGAGATGGTCATATGTATGCCTATTATCAACTCGCAACTTGTCATTTGCAAAATTACTTGCGGAGTTAATTCGGTTAGGAACACGTTTTTCATAATATACTATCAAGAAAATTCGTCTTGATAATGCTAGTGGATTTACATCACAATCTTTTAATGATTATTGTATGTCTGTTGGAATAATTGTTGAGCATCATGTTGCTTATGTTCATACATAAAATGGTCTTGCAGAATCGTTTATTAAGCGTCTTAAATTGACACAGCCATTGCTTATGAGAGCTAAACTCCCACTATCAGTGTTGGGATATGTTATTTTGCGCAGATGCATTAATTCGCATAAGGCCAACGAATTATCATGAATATTCTCCCCAACAACTGGTTTTTGGTCAGGAACCAAACATTTCCCATCTTAGAATTTTTTGGATGTGCAGTTTATGTTCCAATTGCTCCACCACAACGCACAAAGATGGGACATCAAAGGAGATTGAGAATATATGTTGGGTATGAATCACCTTCTATAATAAAATATCTTGACCAAAAAACTGGAGATTTATTTACGGCTCGTTTTTCTAATTGTCATTTTTATGAATCATTTGTCCCAATATTAGGGGGAGAAAATAAACAGTCGATTGATAAAATTATGTGTAATGAAGTGTCATTATCTCATTTTGATCCTCGCACAAGACAATGTGAACTGTAAGTTCGAAAGATAATTCATTTGCAACAGTTAACGAATCAATTGCCAGATGTTTTTTCTGACCTAAAGCATGTGACCAAGTCACATGTACCGGCTGTTAATGCTCCGATTCGAATTAATGTCCCTGAAGGACCTTATACCATTATTAGTAAATTAAAGGCGCTATGAAACGTGGTAGACCAGTCGGTTCTAAGGATAACAATCCTAGAAAACGAAAAGAAGCTAATAATGAAGATAGTGAAATCGAGACAATTTAAAATCCAGAAGAATTCTCAAAATCAAAAACTCTTGAAGAGTTTCCTGACATGACAAATAATAAACTTCCAGAAGAAGTTCAGATATCTGAAAATTTTAATAATAATGAGATCTCAATAAATTATGTCATGACTGGGAAAAGATGGAATCGATATACAACTAATGTTGATGATAAATTTGCATATACTACAACAATTACTATTATGAATGAGAACGAGGATCGTGAACCAAAATCTGTGGTTTAATGCAGACTTAGAAATGATTGGCAAAGATGAAAAGATGCAATTCAAACAGAGTTGAATTCGATTGCAAAACGTAAAGTTTTTGGACCAGTAATACGCACACCCGAAGATGTGCCAGTTGGTTATAAATGGGTCTTTGTACGAAAATGAAATGAGAAAAATGAAATTGTGCGGTATAAGGCATGACTTGTTGCACGATGCTTTCCCAAAGATTCGGTATTGATTATGAGAAGACATATTCTCATGTGGTGGATGCAACAACTTTTCTTTATTTGCTTAATCTGGAGGCAAATGAACAATTTGAAATGCCTCTTATGGATGTTATTACTGCTCATTTGTATGGTAAACTTGATAATGACATTTATATGAAAACCCCTGAAGGTTTAAACTTACCTAAGTGACATGACCACGAGTCTAGAGAACTTGACTCGATCATATTGTATAAATCATTATATGGTTTGAAACAAGCTAGACGCATGTGGTATAATCGCCTTGGTGAATACTTGATGAAACAAGGCTATATGAATGATCCTATTTGTCCATGCGTTTTTATTAAGAGGTCTGGGACTGAGTTTGCAATCATTGCAATATATGTTGTTGCTTTAAATATTATTGGGACTCCTCAAGAGCTCAAGAAAGCTATGGATTATCTGAAGCAAGAATTTGAAAGGAAAGTCTTGGAAAGACAACATTTTGCCTTGACTTGCAAATTGAGCACTTAGAAAATGGCATCTTGTTACATCAGTCTGCTTATATAACTAAAATACTTAAACGATTCTATATAGATAAAGCACATCCACTGAGCCTATGGTTGTAAGATCACTTGATGTGCACAAAGATCCTTTTCGACCTCATGAAAATAATGAAGAACTACTTGGCCCAAATGTATCTTAGTGCTATTGGAGCATAAATATATCTTGCTAGTCACACACGTCCTGATATATCATTTGTTGTGAATCTGCTAGTAGGGGTGGGCACGGGTCGGGTTGTATCAGGTTAGGGTAGTTGTAGTCGGATACCCCATGTGTCGGTTAGGAACAAAAAAATACCCGAACTTAACCCGATGTGGTCGGGTACCCGACGGGTACACGATAAGTCCTTTTTAGAAACAAATATTCATGTACCAATTCAAAAGGGCTCTTTATAAAATTAAGAATAACCAACATTTACGAGCAAAGATAAATAATTAATTTAAAAAATAAAATAATCACAATCATTAATAATTTTTAATATCAAATCTGATGTATGAACATATAATCGACGTTAAGAATGAAAAAATCAACGTCTAAACTCATAATCTCAAATAACATGTTGAGTTTGTAGCACATCAAATGTCAGTGATTGTCGAATCGACTCCTAACTTTGTAAGCTCTACAAAATACAAGAAATAATGACAAGATATAAGTTGATTATAATTAAAAATAAAATTTTAAGAAAAGAATAAAAAAAAAGATCGATACAATTTAATACATTTCTCAAGCATCTCAATCTCACACAAATATTCATTCACGTGTTTTGATTTTGTGCCCATTCAAAGCCACTATTGAGCATAAATTAATGGTTGAACTATTTTCGTACATAAAAAACTCCTAAATGTATAATAGGCGGGTACCCGATCGATTTTCGGGTAGGATTTTTCCTAGCCAAACCTGACCCGATAACAATAAAATCATGTTTGGGTATTACCCGAACCCGATTTTAAGAAAAGTACCTGACCCGATCAGGTCGGGTCGGATATCAGCTGTCTTTACCCGAATTTACACCCCTATCTGCTAGCAAGATATAGTTCTTCACCAACACGAACTCATTGAAATGGTGTTAAACATATATTTCGTTATCTTTAATGAACAATGGATATGAGCCTTTGTTATCTTAAGGCACTCAAATCCGATCCCATAGGTTATGCGGATGCTGGATATTTATATGATCCTTATAATGCTCGGTCACAAACAGGTTATGTATTCACATGTGGTGGTACATCTATTTCTTGGTGTTCTATGAAACAAACCATAACTGACACTTCTTCTAATCATGCTAAATTATTGGCGATCCATGAAGCAAGTCGGGAATGTGTTTGGTTAAGATCTGTAATCCATCATATTCGAGGAACATGTGGTTTGCATTTGGACAAAAACATTTCTACAACTTTGTTCGAAGATAATGCTGCATACATCGATCAATTGAAGGAAGGATACATCAAATGCGATGGAACGAAACACATTTCACCAAAATTCTTTTTCACTCATGATCTTCAAAAGAATGGTGAGATCAATGTTCAACAAAATTGTTCAAATGACAATCTGACAGATATATTCACAAAGTCTCTACAGACTTCAACATTGAAAAGTTGGTTCACAAGATTAGAATGCGACGACTAAAAGACGTCAAATGATGAGCTCAAGAAGTGGAATTATTTCACAATGTACTCTTTTTTCCTTAACCATGTTTGTTTCCCAATGGGTTTTTCCTGTTAAGGTTTTTAACGAGGCAGTGTATGGACATCCAAGGGGGGTGTTATGAAATACGTTTTAACACAATTAATTCATGTGCTAATTAATGCATGTGCTGAGTTATGAAACATGGTTTATATCCTCATTTTGTTATAAAACGTATATTGGATGTCCATTTACATTCCATCTTCCAGCTCCATGTAACTCAGAATCTTAAGCCTATAAATAGAGACGTAAAGTGAAATGAAAAATATATATATGAAAAGCTCTCCAAATTTCTCTCTCTAAATTGTTCTCTATATAATACAATATTATTATTTTAAATAACTATTATTACTATAAATCCTTCTTTTTTTAAAAAAAGAATGTATACACATACTGACCGACACCAGTTTGTAGTTGTTGTTTACGGTCTTGAAGCCTACAAAACTTGGGTTTAAGGAAGACTTTTCAATTCATGAATAATATTTTCTGTTATTTAACTGGAAAAACCGAATAAATTTGAAAAAAAGACCTACGAATTTGTACTATGTGGTTCAATTTTACATTTAAAATGAACAAAAAAAATTATTCAAAAGGCTAAAAAAGATTAATCGGTCGGGCTGGTTATGCTAATCGGTTCAATTGTATTAGTGGAACCTTAAACAGAATCCGCCAACCAGCACAGAGAAACCCCAATGTGCAATATTTTCATAAATGAAGGGCCAAAACACAATTTCTTTTTTTGGAAAAAAATTGTCATTTTAAAAAATTCAAATAAAAGAAAGCTTTGTTCATTGTAATTTAC
This sequence comes from Haberlea rhodopensis, assembly GCA_907163345.1. Lineage (NCBI taxonomy): Eukaryota > Viridiplantae > Streptophyta > Magnoliopsida > Lamiales > Gesneriaceae > Haberlea > Haberlea rhodopensis. Next base: position 1,903,747 of record CAJQUN010000061.1, read on the forward strand.
TATTATATAATCTGAAATAAGAGAGTTGACGAAGTAATTTTTTTTAAAAAGAATTCAAAAATTCAAATAAAAGAAAGCTTGTTCATGGTAATTTACTATTATATAATAATCTAAAATAAGAGAGTTGACGAAGTAGTTTTCTTTTTGTCTATTTTTATTTGTATGCACTATCAAAGAATTTGACCAAAAGATGCCTAAGAAAAAGTCTAATTGTGGGGTACAATAATATAACTTATGATAATCTTATTAAATTATTTAAGGCTTTGTTTGACAAAATAGTATAAGGGATAAATTCAGTGCACAAAACTTTGTAATGTGCAGGGTCCGAAGTGATCGTGCTTAGTGGCCTAATGTAGGGGTGTTCACCTGTTCGGTTAACCGACCGAACCAGGCCGAACGAACCGAAAAATTTCGGTTCGATTTTCGGTTTTTTTTTAAAGAAAATTTCGGTTTTCGGTTCGATTTTCGGTTTCAGGGTCCGGTTAACCGAACCGAAAACCGAATTTTTTTTTTAAAAAAAAAAAATAATTTTTTGAATTTTTTTTTATTGTTTATATATTTTTTTAATGGTTTCGCTCATGATTGTATTAATAATAACTAGTAAATTAACAACGTGTTTCAAATATAATATAATTTATTTTGTTGCCTAATTTAAACTCGATTTTTTGTAGTAAATAGCTTCAAAATAATATTAGAAGTTTAAAATTAAAAGGTCAAATGTTCAGAATTCATTTGAATCCAATGAATGATGTATTAGTGTTTGTATTTAAGTTGATTTTTTATCAATTAATCATACAATTTTTAAAAAAAATCAAAAAAAAAATGAAAAATTCAAAAAAAAAAAAAAAAACTATGGTTCGAACCGAACCAAAGAAGTTCGGTTAAAACGGAAATCGAACCGAACAATTTCGGTTCGGTTTTCGGTTTTGAAATTTCCGAACCAAAATTTCGGTTAACTGAAATTTTGGTTCGATTCGGTTTGGTTTGAACCGAATGAACACCCCTAACCTAACGTACATAGTCTTCACGATAATACAATAGGTTGTTTACGTTTGACAATATAGTACTATCAAAGAATTTGACCAAAAAGATGCCCAAGAAAAAGTCCAATTGTGTGGTACATAACATAACTTACGATAATCTTATTAAATTATGTAAGGCTTTGTTTAACAAAATAGTATAAGGGGTAAATCCAGTGCACAAAATTTTGTAATGTGCAGGGTTTGAAGGGATCGTGCTTAGAGGCTTAATGTATACAATCTTCACGATAATGTAAGAGGTTGTTTACGTTTAACAATATAGTATTAAATTATATTTAATTTGACATATATTATCATTTTTTTTAAAATATAGGTGTTTGAAACAAAATAATCATTGGGATTTATATATATCTCATTTGATTCCAAGAACCATGTTGAGTTTATAGAAATATAATAAAAATTATACACAAATTTTGACTTGTCAAAAGCCCTATTATACCCACTTATACTCTACCTTCTATCAAATCGAAGACGGAAGTCTCCTTCCCCCAGTCAGAGCTCCTCTATTTCCATGTCCAAACCACGTCGTGTAGTGTGTCCCACCATAACTTCCTTCAATTCCTAACTACCCCCTCTGCGTTTGTTTTCGTTTGTATTTGTATACGGAAACTTATGTACAAGAGGGAGGGTCTCATGTCTCCAAGCAACTCCTATACCTCCAATGTACGAGCTTTTATCATTATTATTATTATTTTTAATGTTGATCGCATTTATTAGTTTTCGGTGGTTAAGAATTATACCTGATGTTCATTAGCTTTAGTGCCGAATTAGTTTCTTGATTTCTTGTACTCTTGATTGGTGAGGATGTGTGACAGTGAACTACTATTCTTGCTGTTTACTTGTTTTCTTGATTGTTGGGCATGAGGGTCGGTACTCGGTGCTGGTTATGCATACTATTTGATCGTTTTCTTGGATTCTTGATTGAAGGGGATGATGGCCGTACTGATCATGCTCACAACCTTTACTTATCTTATCGATTTCTTGTCTTCCTCAATTGCGAGGTTGGGTGCCGGTAGCTAATTACCTTTAAATTCTTAGTGATGTTATTGACTTCTTGAATATGGATTGATGAGCATTTGTGTCAGTAACTGATCGTTTGCTGTTTAATTGTTTGCTTGGTTGGCGAGGATGAAGGCCAATGCTGATTACGTTTACATATGGTTGGACATTGGGTTGTGGTCAGATAAACGAAAACCTTTTAATATTAAAGATTATATAATTTAGTTCTTTGATTTTCAACTTGCAACTACGTGGTGAGCATAAAATTTTTAAACCAGACTCCAACGTTATTTAAGTTTATTATCTGTCTTGCTTATTTTCTTGAATATGATAACAAGTATGGGCAAAGGCATAAGAACATAACATAAATAAATCCCAGTTTGAAGTAAAATACAAAACTCTGATTATACATCATATACAAAAACTTCTATTTTTTTTCCCGAGTATAATCACATTTACCTTCAGAGGCATAAGAATGTAATATCATAAATCTCACTTAGAAGCAATATACTTTATGAAGAGTATTAAGGAAACTTTGATAATTCATCATATACGAGGACTACTATTATTTTTGAATTGAAGAGATCCTATCTAGTGAAGTGTTGTACAAATCTGGTTGCTTCTTGGAGTGCTCTGTTTGAATTAAATAAAGACCATGTAGTGGCATAAGGCTTATATTTCGGGTGAGTTCCGTTTTTTATTGCGATTTTGAAGCATAAGGCATATTATAAATGGTCTACTTCACTTTTCTCAATCATAGCTGCATATTGTTGGATCATGATTATTAGAGTGTTGCACTAGTTTCCTCAAATTCTATTTATTAGGCTCCCTAGTTTATGATGACTAAAGACTAGAAGAAATTCCAAAGGCTAACATGATATTTCTGACCAGGGCAATAATGGTGTGTCACCATTGGAAAATGGTTTTAATGATTCTCTGACTCTATTGAACTCTGAAAAGGCCGTCCAGGAGCTTATCCAACAGCCGCTCCTCGATGGAATTGATGATCATCTCTTCGAATTTTCAGAGGCTTTAAGAAGTGTGTCTTTTTTGTAGTACTTAACCATTTGAAGTTATGCTGTAATCGAGACCAGCTGCAAATCTTAATACAAACATTTGATTTGACCTGTGATTTTTAGCTGTAGCAAAGGCACTAAGAAGAGTTACCGACGGGAAGGCTTCTGCACAAGCTGAGGCTGCTGAATGGAAGCGCAAATATGAACTGGAGAGGGCACGTAATTTGCTGTTGGAGCAAAGAGGTTATTCCTCATCTTGTTTGTATATAGTAAAGTTGACTACATATTGCATCACTTATTTAGCACAAGGAATTCTATAATTCTGCGTGTTGATTATTTTCAGGAACTCGAATGATTACCTATTGAATTAATGGGTTGATACGTGTTGAGGTTTCTGGTCATCTCTTGATTTATTTGTTTAGGTTGACTTGTGAACCAATATTTAGTTGAAGCTTCAAAAAGACAAGTAAAACGAATTATATCTGTTTGTGATTTCCAGTTCGTTTTAAACGAATCATGATCTATGTTTTGTTTGGATATAAAGACTCTGAAATTAGGTCTAAAAATTAAGATGAATCAATCAAGTCTAATAAAAATCGATGATTTTTTTTGTCATCCCGTTATTCTATTTCTGTTATATTCCTTGCATTGAAAGTTCCAACTAACAGCAAACAGATATGTTTTCCCATTTTTGGCATATTACTGTAGTATTCATGTTAGATTTTTGGCTTCGACACAAGAAGAAGCTAACCTGGTATTAATTTGCATCTTTTGTCAACCATAAAATTCTGCATACTTAATTGGCTTCTGTTTCCTTGATAATGATATTGTAATTGTTTTCTGTTTTTGGTTATGTTTCACTCTGCAATGGAGGTTAGTCTATGAATTTGAAGTTCTCAAAACTTCGCTAAGATATAATGTTCTGGCCTGCTTTGCAGTGCTGTCATCAAGAGGGCAATGCAGCGAGGTTAATGTGCAGCAAACTGGAAACTGTCTAGACCAAATCATGTCTGATGAAAACAATGAAAAATGCGAGTTGTGCAATGGGAACGATGACATATGTGCTAATGAGGTTCTTCGAGATGGTGAACCTGATTCTGACTCTCCCATGGTGCAAACCAAGATGATGAGGAAGGTGTTATATCGTCTCTTAGTCCCGTCATGTTTTCTATTATGATTATTGACATATGCTTTTTAATATTTAAAATTTTAACCTGTATTTTTTCTTTCATATCTCTCTTAATGAGAAAAAAAATAAAAAGAAATGATAAAACAAGATTTGACATATTGATTTTATGGAGACAGGCATCTTTTAGGCTATCATGGTGCTGCAATGGTGAAAAAGGTGATCGCCACAAACATGACATTGTCTCTTTCGAGAAGGGTAATATAACAACTGCGGAACGTAGCAGCAAACAGGTATAACTGTTGCACTAGTGTTTATCAACTGTTATCTTGAGTCATTTGTTTGATCTCTCATTACTTACGATTGGCTATCTTAAATAATTTTATGTACTAATTTTTTTTTAAATCTAAGTAACAATCTGTGAGGGATATTATCTTGTTTCAGATTTCCTTGAAGTGGGATACTCCCCCTCAGACTGTGCTTATATTGACCAAGCCAAATTCTACTTCTGTACAAATTCTATGTTTTGAAATGGTCAGGTAAGATGCTTTAAGATTTCTGGTTCTTACATTATATGTTCCCCTCATTGACTGTACTCGCAATTTTACCCCTAAATTTTGTTAGAACTTTCGACTTACTATCCACTAAGAGATACAACGCAACGAGGATTAAAATTCTTTATACCACTTGGGCATCTTTAAACTTAATGATGATCAGAAAATAATGATCAGTGGGATTTGTTGTCAGTATAAATCTTCTTCTATATTTATCTCAATCTTGTGCAATAAACAAATCATGATAGCCATTACACTTTAAGATGTATGATGCCCTTTTCTCCTTCCCAGATGGTTGAAAGAGCAGAAAAAACTAAATATATTTGTGGAGCCACGGGTAAAGAATGAGCTTTTGGCAGAATCTTCATACTACGGCTTTGTACAGACCTGGCTCGATGGTAATCCTAAGTCATTTAATGACATAATTCTTTTTTTCATTGATAATACTAAATAAACGATCTATATCCTCTTTGTCCTAAACTTTCCATTGATATAGTATGATAGCACTTCATCTCCATTGAGGTATATTAGTAAACTAGAAAATAGATTGATGCTTTCTACCTGTTCTTTGATAGCCGATTCATATGATTGTTTGCTTCTATACCGTGCTTGTTTTCCACAGACAAGGAAATGCTACTCTTGCATATGAAGGTTGACCTTGTTGTAACTCTCGGCGGGGATGGAACCGTCCTTTGGGTATGTCTGATGCTCTCTACTCCGTTTTTAAGGAACTGGGAAATATTTTGTTTCTACCTTTTCGAAATTGAATTTTGCTTCTCCATGTCCATTTGATGAATTTTTAGACATAACTTAGGCCCATCGTCATATATTTGAAAATTTTGAGCTAGCTATGTTGGAAATGATTGCGTATTTTTTTTACAGGCTGCATCTATGTTCAAAGGCCCTGTTCCTCCAATTGTGCCGTTCTCTTTAGGTTCTCTCGGTTTCATGACCCCATTTTGTATCCTCAATATTCTCGATTACAGTTTCTTATTTGCATTCTTAGTTCTGTTTTCTTTCATGATCATTTAGCATTTCTTCTGCGGATAATCCATCGTCTGTTGAAAATGATATTTCTAGAATGTCAAATGAACTTTAACATGATCAGATAGTGAACATTACCGAGAATATCTGAACTCCATCCTTCGTGGTCCTATCAGTATCACATTGAGACATCGATTGCAGTGCCATATCATTCGTGATGCAGCCAAAAGTGAATTTGAGAATGAAGGTCCCATGCTCGTCTTGAATGAAGTTACCATTGACCGTGGTATTGCATCGTTCCTCACAAATCTTGAATGCTATTGCGATAACTCGTTTGTCACTTGCGTACAAGGGGATGGTCTTATATTGTCTACTACGTCTGGGAGCACTGCATATTCCCTGGCAGCTGGAGGATCAATGGTCCATCCTCAGGTATGCTTTACAAAGTTTGATATTTTAGCAACTCTTGTAACATTGTTCTATGGGGGAAGGAATAGATTCACAAAACAGTAAATGCCAATTGCTATTTTAAGTACGAATTACCATATCCGTTAGCGTACTTGATACATTGTGTGATTGGATTCATCTTTGAATTCTCTCAAATAGTTGATGATACTGTAGCTAAATCCGACGACATACAGGTTCCCGGGATTCTATTTACTCCGATATGCCCCCACTCGTTATCCTTCCGGCCCCTGATATTACCAGAGCATGTGACTATCAGAGTAGTAGTCCCTTTCAACAGCAGAAGCCATGCCTGGGTATCCTTTGATGGGAAGGACAGGAAACAGCTGGCCCCTGGGGATGCACTTGTTTGCAGCATGGCACCATGTCCTGTCCCCACCGCATGTCAGGTTGATTCAACTAACGATTTCTTGCGTAGCATCCACGATGGGCTTCACTGGAATCTAAGGAAGACTCAGTCCTTCGATGGCCCTCGTGATTCGTGAACAAACTCGTTTTTCGAGTTTGTTTTTATGGATAGTTCTTCCGCAAGTTAAGATCCTGATTACACGTGGGGAGTGTTTCCCTGTAAACTACTCAAGATTACTATATGGTTAGTTGTGTGCTTATATGTGTATAGGCATTGAACAATATGGGTTATGAAAAATTTAATTTAAATTATTATGCCAAAAGCGATATGACTTTAAATAAATTAAAATTATATATTAAAAATGCGGTTTGTTATATGAAATATTAGATGATATCATGATGCACTTAAGTTCATGCACTTCATTTCTTCACCAAGAAAACACAGCTTAAGAGTAAGTTCTCAAAGCATTCATAATTCATCCCGTTTATTCAAAACTGGTGAATCCGATAATTTTCTAAAGCTTCTCTCTTATTCTGCTATTTTGAGATCTGTGAAGAGAAGCTTTACAATGGTGTACTTGCCCTGTCGATGGTAAAGAATTCCCAATATCTTGCAACGGTGATTGTTTTGACGCCAAAATCCCATCCCTTTTGCTGCACACTTTTAGTCTTTCCTCAGCTAGGATCTCTTGTTTGCTATCTACGCTACTAGATTGGCGGCATTCCTTTAACCGACGCAGAACCATTCTCTTCTCTTTTGCTAGGTGCTTACCCAAGGAAAGAGGCCGTAACTCTCTGTGTCGTGCTTGTTCATTGTTGAGCTCTTTTACCACTTTCTCAAAGACATACCCGTCTTTATCAAAACAATGGTTCTCCTTCAAACAATAAGTCATAACCCGTTTTTCATTTTCAAGCTGTTTTTTCATAGGAAATAACATTGCATCTCTATCTTGAATCTCCTCTTTTAAAGATAAAAGTTTGAGTTGAAGTTCGCTAGCCTTGTTTTGAAGACTAAGAGCTTTTTCTTTCCATTCTTCCACCTAGACAAAGAAAGAGCGTGATGTAAACCATGAGAAGTTAAACCAAGAAACTCCTGCTGACAGAGCAAGAATGGTGGAGCCTTACACTGTGTCTCAAGGTTTGGATTTCATAATCGGAACTGAGTGCTCGATTTTCCCAGATATCGCGTGATGATCTAAGTTCTTCCATTTCTCCTCTTACCTGGCCAAACATTTCTTGCATCTGTGACCACTGCTCAGTCTCGGCTCTCACCTGCTCCACAATTCTGCGAATAATGGCTTTGCATCGTCCCGAGCATTTGTTATCGTCTTGTAAAGTTGGTTCCTGTTTATAGAACATTTATTAACATATGGATATGATGAAGGGTGTAGGGAAGGGGACCCTTTCATTGTTCTAAGAAGTCATAGCTGACTGCATTAATAAGAATCAATTATTTCAAACGTAGAGCTCCCACCCTTCGCATTTTACCAGAGGATCCGAGGTCGATTGTTGTCATACAGGGACTATAAATGAACAATAAATTAGCAAAAACCATGGAGATTAAAGGTTTGGATTTTTCTAAAAGCATTTTAGAAATAAAACTGCATTTTCTATTTACGCAATACAGTAGTCTATGCATTATGCTTAGACTATCGCTTGCTGCCTTAAATAGGCCAAGAAAAGGACTTCAGACGAACAGAATACTTGCAAAAGCCTTTAAGATCAAGCATTATTTGGCTTATCTAAAAGTGTTTTAAAATTTAAACTGTGTTTTTCACTTGGGTGCTTGGATTTACTGTCCACCAAAATTTGGTCAGATTTTGTGCTCAGATTCAACTGGATATGTTCTCAGCAACCTAAAAAAATAACAGAAACAGAAGAAATCTGAAACAGAATCAGATACTAGAATTGATAGCAGTGGTCCACTAGTATTAATTTGACATGTTGTATTCAGGCAGTGAGGTTTTGGGGCAGTGTGAAGCAACCTAACCATCCCCTTATTTCAAATATTTTGCTAAATATATGTTTTTCACAAATCTAACACACTGAATGGATATTTGACTTATGTCGCATAATAAGATATTCAAGGCGAATATACACTTGTAAAGTACAGCAAAAAAATTAACATTTAATGTATTAAAAAGCTACACTATGCCACAAAAACATAGCATTAATCATTTTTACCAAGCACATTATACATGTTCCAAGAAACTAGAACTTAACAGATACAGTAAGCTCAATTGGAACCTTATTCAATCTTGAAGAACTTAGAAAACATTACAAAATAACTGAGAAGAAATCACAATCTTGCCTGATACAATTTTCTGGTCAAGGAACTCGAGAATTCGGGGCACAAATCTATTTGCTTGGACGTAGAAGCAGAGCTAGCTGCAGAACTATTGACTGTGCTAAAAAGCATTGACACATGCTCTTCCTCCACTCTATCCAACACCCCTTTTGACAATCCCTCCATTTTCTTTCTCGGCATATCCATCTGCACATTGATTAATTTTTTAATTTTAAATCAACAATTTAATCAGAGCCCACAAGAATGTTTTGCCTGAAAAAGGTTTTCTCACCCATAATTTGGTTGGATAACACAAGAAAACGTATGAAATGAGAATAAGTGAAGTATTAATTGATTATAATAAAATGATTTAGAAACAGTGTCCTTACATCAGTGGAGCCACTTTTTATTGTGGGATTCAGATATTTGCTCTCATTGATGGAGAAGCTTGGTTCAGCGTGTTCTTGCAATTCCTTGGAACAACTTTCTTGAGATAAGCTCCCGAGTTTCTCAAGCCGGCTCTGCAAAATGCATGCTTTCTTGTCAAAGTTGCTGCAATTTTTAACTTTAGTTCTTGAATCCTTTCTCAACTCCTCAATCTTCTCTTTTAAATCTTCAATCTCCTCCTCCAAAACCGCCTTCGCATTCTTCCCTTCAAAAATCTTTTCTTTTCCCTGAAAAATCAACAGAACAAGATAAACACCATACGATTCGAACCAGTAATCAATCAAAAAACCTATAGTGGGAACTTGGATGAAGAAATGGAACATACTGAGACAAGTGTCTGAATAGCTGATCTAAGAGTCCTCTCCATCTTCACTCTGTTCCTCTCCAATTTTTTCAGAGCAAACTCTCTCTCCATTCTCAAGAAATTACACTCGGCCCTCAGTATATCAGCTTGAAATCTCCATTTCTCCTCCTCAAAACCACCACCGTTATTGTAGCCTACTTCCTCTTCTTTTTCTACCACTCGTTCTCTCTTCTCGACTGCAAATGTATTTGAGGCTGAGTTCAATAACTCAATCGAAAGTTCATTATCATTTTTTTGATCAAACAGGTTTCCGAGCTTCCCTTTGGTAATGGAAGGAGAGAGGTAGTCTTGCTGAATGACTGATGGGTTGCTTCTGCTGTAGTAATGGTTGTGGTGGTGGTGGGGGGCAATTGGTTTCGGCTGCTTACGGCGTGTTCTACGGCTGCGTGGGAAGTTGAGTATTTTGGGGCTCGGCGGCGGCGGAGGCGGCGGCGTTGGGTGCCATTTCGTTCTTCTTAAAGTTGCCGACATGCTCTCTCTCGCAGTCCCATTGGGCATAGTAATGGTGCAACTGAGCAAGTAGGAGTTGCTTTATGGGGTTTAGGAGGAATTTGAATTAACGCCAACGGTACAGTTTATATAGGGTGGTCTTCACTTCTCTTGGTTCATACCTTGACCTTCACTTGTTCCAATAGGATTTATTTAAATATTTATAAAATTTAACATTTTTAAATTTAAGTTTTATTTCAACTTAGTTCACTTAAGTGATTCTTTATTAAAATGAGTCGAGCTTAAGTTTCATTAAAATATATAATTGAGATTCATATTACAACTGATTAGCAAATTTCGATACCTAGTTTCTGTTGTTCCCAATCGGTCATATAATCTTGATAGGATGTTGATAGTAGGATTTGATATTTGTCGTTTTGTAAAAAAAATTAACTTATAGTAAGTAACGATGTGATCATGATAACGATGTTAATAGTAGGATTTTGTGTTTCTCATTTCGTAAAAAGAGTATAACTTACAATAACTCGGTAACGATGCGATTTAAATTTTTAAAAACTATAAAACAGTCCAATCATCACATTTTGTGTGTTTTACTTTCTAATATTTGTATTTTTATAATATATAACTCTCCATAAACATAGGAGGCACGTTTTGTGTTTATTCACTTTTTTAAAAAAACTCGTCTTGTCAGCACGTTTTGTGTTTACTTTTCTTGGAAATTCGAGAAACATGGACATGGAAGGTCTGATCTAAAGAGATACTTTTGTGATGGCCGGATGTCCCCTTGTAGTTCAGTGCCCTTTTGTTTTTATGCTCCGATGGCCACGACTTCTTGTCCATGGTGGCTCCTTTTTGTTGGTTCTGGAGTTCCCGCTTTTTGCTTTTGCCGCCACACACATATCGATTACCTGACCACTTAGTTTAGTTCGATGGTTTTTTTGGTAGATCTTATGCTTGTTTGTTCTTTTGCAGATATGTCGTTTTGGCGTGCAGCTAGGATGGTGGTGCCGCTTAGCCATCCTGTATCTACCACTTTTGGCTTGTTTTATGGAACTGTAGTGCCCTGTTATACATCAATCATATATGAATAATTATCCATGAAATATTTCATATCAATAATAATAATAATAAAGCCCTACAATCCGCGTCAAAATAATCCTTAAACACTAATAGGCATCAAAATAATCCTTAAACACTAACATTGTGTGTATATAGCATTTAATGGTGTGCGAAGGGTAAATATATTAAAACGCTCATGTAGTTTGTGTCCATTTTCGATTTAGTCTTTAGAATTTTCTCTAACCCAATTTAGTCCTCAGAATTTTAAAAAATTCACCGGTTTACTTCTCGATTTAAGTCAGCCATGAGAAGTAAACGAAGAGGGATTGATTCGCGAATATTTTTAAAATATTAATGATTAAACTACACTTTTTTTTCCAAATTAAGCACTTAACGTTTTATTAAAAATATTCTTAATTCAGTCTCGTTTCCTTCTTACGGAAACTTAATATTGAAGATTTAATCGAGAAAAATTTAAAATTGTAAAAATTAAATAGGATCACGAAAAAAAAACCAAACTTAGGGTACTTTTGGGAACCATTGTTGTTGTCCTGAAGGGCACTGCCCTCAGGGTCATCATCCACCATCCAAATGAAATCTTTTTTTTTAAAAAAAAAAAGATTCCAAATGAATGGTGATGATGCCCCTAAGACAGTGTTTTCATAACCGGACCGGACATAAAACCGGTGTCCTTACTGGTTACAGGTTCGATCGGTTAAACCGGTTAAACCACTGGTTCAACCGGTGTATGACGTCATCATGATGTAATATCTATATTTAATTTTTGAAAAATATATAACATGTATTTGTAAAAGTTTCAAATGTTTATAATAAAAAAAATACCATTGTAGCAACATAGCATGGAGACCAATATTTTACACAATCTTTCAATAATTTCATCTATTTAAGTTTATAACTATTTTTTTATATAAACTTTATATATAAAAGGATTAATTACAAACGCACTAATTAGTCATGCATACACCAAATTTGTATTATATTATTCAATAATGGGCTACTATATTATTACAAATACTTTATTATTGATTATCAAAATTAAGAGATTTTTTGTCTTTTTTGATACAATATATTACTTTTTGTATTTATATATAAGACTGATACAAATATCAAAAATATATAATGAATAAATGTTAAAACTCATAGTTGCATGGAATTGATGCAATACAAAATTAGATCTAATATATATAATAAACTCCATAAAATCTTCAATCATGGCAATACAATTGTCATGTAATCCACCAATTAAAATGCAAGAATTGATTTTTTATTAGAAAGTTCATACATTGCCTGTAGAAGAAGAAATATTGTGTGAATGATAAAACTTAAAAGGGATAACAAAAAAAAATGAAAAACTAAAAAAAAAAAAAAAGGTGAGAACCGGTTCAACCAGTCGACCGGTTCACCGGTTCGACCGGTTTTTGACCGGTTCTCACCGGTTCTTTGCCCCTCTGATTTTATACTGTTAACCGGCCCGGACTCAGCACCGGTCACCGGTTGAACCGACCGATCCGGGCCGGTTTTAATAACACTGCCCTAAGAACACTACTTTTAAGGGTATCATCAAACAAACCGTAGTTTCGATGCATTACGCCTGTGTGAAGGTAAATAAATAGTTACTATGGCCCGCGGGAGCAGATATCACAGGGTACGAGGTGGGCTTCATCAATTTTCCCACTGTACTTGTAAATATTTTTATTTACTTTATTCAATGTCCATTGATTCTTCTTTACCTCTTCAGCTCCTTTATTAAACTATATGGTAAGGAAACCGTGCATCGCATGTGAGACCACGCTCTTATTATTTATTATTATTTGTGAGTATAAGAAATATGTTGAATATTTATTAAATTTGTTGCCAAAAATTCTCATTCTATTTTATATAGAATTGAAATTAATTGATAATAAAATTTGTAAAACATGTATAGGAAAAGGTGTACCTAGAGTAGGTTATTGGGTAAAAAAATATTTATATGTAATTAAATTTAATTGAATATATAATATATAATTTTAATTGTTGAAAAACTGATTACTATTCAATAATTTTATTTTCTAATTTTAAATAATTAGGTAGTGAGAAATAATATCAATATATATATATATATATATATATACACATATTGATATTGATATTGCCATTGAATTATTGAAATAAAATTGTGAAAATAAAATATTTTATATGTAGTTTTCATCGTTCTATTTCACCATTACTATTTTATATTCACCAATGAAAATGCATAATTTTAAATGAAATTATTATATCAATTTTTTTATCTTTATATATATGATTTTTTTTTAACATAAAGATGCCTTATATAAAAATAACAAGTATTTACAACAAAATCCAACACAAACTCCCAATACACGACTAAACAAACGATAAACATAAGCATACACATTCGCGTGTCATGGACCAAGACTAAAACACAGCTAGTAAAATGTGAATAACAAGGTGTATCTGTAACGTGAATCTCAACATCAACACTAGAGCTTGACCCCGAGAGTGCATGAACCATCAGAGCTAATTCGGTCCCCTCAAATCATTCAGCCCAGGATGTGGAAGAACAAGAGAATTGCATTCCAATTGATCTGAAGGAACAAATAAGAAAAAAACGAGAGGTATTAACTTATGAAAGACACACACAAGTGCATTCTCTCGACCCTCACCGATAGGCAACACCCCATTAGCACCAGTGGATGGCACACAAAACCTAAAAGCTCAGTAGTCAAAGCCAAGCTTTGGACCAGTGAAACAAAACTAATTAACTGTTGGAATATGCATTAAAGACCATTCATTATGTTTGATTTTGACATACATTGTATTATGATATTTACTAATGTCAATACATTATTATATTTTATTTCATTGTTTGTATAATACGAATTTATATATAATATGTCCTTAGAATAATTATATATTATTCTTAAATAGTTCATAGTCAAGTATTATCATAAATGATGATAATGATAATACATAGAGATTAGTATATGTTGATTGATGACTTTAGTCATGGATTTGAGATATGAAATCAACATATATGTACATGTTAGAGAATTATGTGATGGATCGACCCACCATGAGAATGCTACATGGATTGTTATATGAAAGTCATAAGCGATTCTCATAGTGCTAATTATGTATGTGATCCTTACGACTTGAAATCACTAGAGATCCCAATTTAAGGAGTTATATATCTTGATATTCTCAAACGCTACCTGTAACAGGGTGAGCTATAAAGACAATCATTAGATATATTACGAATTATGCAGAGGGGTGTTGGGTGATCAATATATGATTTGTCCCTTCCATATAACAGAAGTAGTATTTTGACCCTTAATCGAGTGAGACTAAATATGCATGACCATGCTCGAATGTGATGATATGTGATATCGAGCTCATTCATTAAATATAGTCTACTCGAGGATCAAACAATAAAAGATTAAACTATACGGGTGTGACATATGTCATGACTCGAGTTCAATCTAAACACCTAGGACAAGGGGATTAAATTACATGATAAATATTATCACATACCATATGTAATGTCGAGTCAATGACATTCTTGTAATTTGGGTAGCCTTGATGTATTGCTTGATACCGCTTATTGCTTGTGACATAAAATAAGATTTTATGCCACTACCAACGTTACAAGATCCTAACGGGTCGCACAAAAGATTAAGTCTAAGAGAGATTAAATTAATTTGATGAATTAAATAAATTAGGAAGAGTCATAATAAAAGAGATATGAAGTTATATATATATATATATATATATATATATATATATATATATATATATATATATATATGAGTTGGCGTAGGGTTTTGGTAGACATATCCACCGTCACTCTAAACCCTAGCAGTCGAGTTCATTCTGGTTGAGTTTCAAGTCTAGCACCTTGGAATTCAACAACTCTTTAGGCGATTTAATCGTATGGATACTGTAGAGGCAGAACGTGAACGTTTTGCTCGTGACTAGTGGACGTATCGGGCTCGGCAATTTGCTTCAAACACTCTTCAAATATATAAATTATTAACACCGATTGGTTTCACTTCGTATAGATCACTGGTGGAATCCGAAAATGTTTTATATTTCTGCTTCGTGTTTATATCCGATTCTTTACAATAACCACCTCCAAAAAGGCAAAATAGTGGCACATAGATATCCATTTACAGGCGCCACAAGACAACGATGAACACACACATATTTACTAGACGATACATGAACTAGATAATTATAGATTAGGCATTAAAATGTAAGTATCAAAAGGGAGAACTTGCACAACATATATAGGGTAGCAGCTGCCCGGTGAGAGAGGGAAGAAACATGAACCTCACCAAAAGTCCTCCTCACAAAACCCAACGGAGCGCGATGGCAGCGGGTGGTGGCAAGTTGTCGTCCTTTTGTCCACAAGTTCTTGATTTATGGAAAGAACAGCCTCATCATCAATAATTATAGACATATTACTCCCATCAATCTCCATTATTGTCTTGTTATCACTATCTACTATTTGTATTTTTTTTCTCTCTCTCTCTCAAGTTTTTCCATAAAAAAATTATTAATTCTACAATTGTGATGTTGGGTACAACTCGTGAGTTCAAGTCTGTTACTCCAAATCCTTTTGTTAGAATCAGTTCAGGTGATTGATCATTTCCACACTGCTGTCTTTAGCCAAATGATCTGTAATTGTTATGGTTCTTAAAGTGACTGCTGTAAAACCCGAGATTTTTACCCGAGATTTGATGTGATCAAATCTACTTAAGGTACTTTATTCATATTAAAACTCTAATTAATTAGTTGGATAATTAAGAGTTTGAGTAGGTTTAAAACTCTAATTAAATTGATTTAAGAGTTCTTGTAGGGATAAACCTTGATTAATAAAATCTTTATTAATCTTTAGGAGTAGGTCATCAAGCCAAAACTCATTAGAAATTGCACCTCAGGTTTCGATTTTACCAAACCAAATCTGTTGCCAATTGCAATACAAATTGTCGAAACTTGCATCATAAATCCAGCAAGCAAAATTCCAAAGTTTATTCAGCACAAATCTTCGAAAATCAGTGCATGATTTCCGATAAGCTTGGGCAAGAACTTCACCAAATTAAACCTAGTAATTTCGATTCTTCCCACCTCTCCAGCAGCAACTATGATCGAAATAAATCTGAGACGCACCATATCAAATCTGGTCAGATTCTAATCCCCTCAATTCTGAATGTTGCACCCCTAAAACTCATTGAGTTTTGTCCCAATCTCTAGCTATAAATAGTGCAACCCTTGGCTGCACTTTCACATCAAAAGCCATCCCCTTCTCAGCCTTAAAATCGAGAAGAAAAACCCTTAGCTTCTGTCCAATAATTCGAATCAGTTGTTCCATTCAAGCAGCAGCCTAAACCTTCGAAAATCTGAATCCAAAACCGAAGAGCTGCTGCCTCGTTTTTTTTCCAGAAATTGCAGCATCAATTCGAAACTTTTCCAGCATAGACTTCGTCAATTCCCAGCCTAAGTTCCGAGAGTTGATCATCGATCAAAATCTTTTCCTTATAGCAACAAGTTTCGGAAGTCACCTTTGCGAGTTCTAGCCAAAGTATTAAGCCAACTAAGTTCTGTCTCCCTCCTTCAAACTCGTTCGTCGACTTGTTCCAGCCAAGAATTTCCAACTTCTGTTCGATTGGCAGCAACATAACCGATCCAAGTTCCAACAATAAACCATCGAAGTGCAATATTCTATTCGAATCCGTGAAGACTCCGTTCGAGAGGTAGTGTCCGAATTCGGTTAAACCAAGAGAAGATCTGAATTCCCTAGTTTCATACCTTTGATCAATCAAGCAAGCACGCATCCAAGCACTGTAAGTGGGCTTTTGTTATAAATATTCGTTTCGTTTTCTAAAATCATATAGTATGTTTTGAAATTCCAATCGATATGTATTATGTTGAAATTATGAAAGTATTATTTTGTAAGCACGCTAAACTCGAAATCTAATTGGATTTGGATCCCCATGACCCTGATGCGGTGGGATGTAACCACTAAAAGAACCTTATACGGTGGTAATCCGTTGTTTCTGGATTATCCAGACCCTTTATTCGTGGGTTAGCCGATGTTATGACCTCATCTCTAGGAGGGATAAGTCTAGAGACTGATATCAGTACCAAGAAGAGAGTAGAATGCTTTACTGTGCTTAAGTATATGAAAATTATGAAACGATATGTTATGTCATGGCTCGTAAGGGCAAATCAAGTATGTTAAGATACATTCATATCGGTTTATGCAAGTTTTATGATCCAAGTTTATGAAAATTATGTATATGTATGATATCGATTGTCCCCCACTTGCTGAGTGTTTACCAAAGCACTCAACCCCTTACTCTACATCCCCAGATAAAGCCGAAGAAGAATTAGAGCAAGAAGAAGAGCACCAATTTTGGGGTTGGTGAAATCAAGTACGCTGCGTAGTTCAAGATTTTATGTTTTAAAGTTTTCCAAGTTTTAAGACAATTTTAATTATTCAGTTGTTAAGTTTTTAATTCAGTATTTCTTTATTCATTGTAAAGACAATGGTTTTTATTTTTATGGAAAAAGACTGGCTTTTCAGTTGTTATGATATTATGAGGCTTATTGGTTTCCTAGTTGTAATGGAAATCAATGCCGGTGTTATTGACCCCGGACTCGAGGCGTGACATTTTAGTGGTATCAGAGCTAGCCAGGTTCCATAATCCCGCTGGGAAAAGTATTCTAGTTAAGGAAGTAACTAGATGAAAATTCCGGTTGAAATAGACCAACTGGAGAAATAAATACAGTTGGGTGAAAATTGTCGTTTCATGATAATTACGATAATCAGAAGTCCAATCTGCTTAATCACATGAATACGAAAATTTTCGAAATTTTAAAATTTTCAGTTTCTGTTTTTAAAATTTATTTTCGAAAAATTGATTTTTAAGAATTATTTTCGGATTTTTTCTATTTTCGTACAGTAAACCCTAAGCTCCAAATCGTCGCCGCCGCCTGCCGCCACGATAGCCGTCGACGAGTATACCATTCGAACCGTCTCTTCCAGTCGACCCTACTGTCCAAGTTTCATGTCGATCGGATTTGATTTGCCCGATCAATTTCTCGTTCGAAGCCAAGAACCCTAATTCCCAATTTCTGTTCGATTCTCGATTTTTCTGAGCATATGTTTATCGTTTTGAAATTAAAATTTTTTCTTGTGATTATTCCAGCAAGTCGATCATTAACCCTCTGTCAATTTCGGATTCCAAGCTTCGATTAGGGATAATTTCGAAACCCTAATTTTTGATTATAAACCCTAATTTTCGATTTTATAAAATAAAAAAAAAAAACAAAATTCAGAATGCAAAATTCGAAATTTTTGCTTCATGCTATTGATCAAGCGGGAAAATGGTGGGAAAACGTGTCACGACTTATGTTAGAAGCGGGACCAATCACATGGCAAAGGTTCCGAAGTACCTTTCTAAAGCAGTACTTCCCAACAGCGGTACAAAACCAGAAACTGCGAGAATTTGAACACTTGACGCAGACTCCAGACATGACAGTGGTAGAGTATACCGCGAAGTTCAACTCGCTCGGAACGTATGCGCCAAGCATAATGGCAGACGCATCTCTAAAGCTACATCGCTTCAGGATTGGACTGAACAGTCGTATCCAATCCGCCCTTGCGATTTTCGAAACTGCAAATTTTGGAGATCTAATGGGAGCAGCCATCCGAGCTGAAGCAGACATAAAGCGTCGCGAGGAAGAATTTAAGCGCAAGCGACCCTCCATTAGTCAGCATACCCCTAGTGGTCAAAACTTCAAGAGGCCTAGTCCATCCAGCAACCAGCAAAGGGGACCCACAGTAGGCCCAACTCAACAGAGGTACCCTAAGTGTTCGAACTGTGGATTCAACCATCTAGGAGAGTGTCTCAGAGGAAAAGGTGCATGTTTCCGATGTGGGAAGACAGGCCACCGAATTGCTGAGTGTCCCGAACCTGATAGGCTAAGCCGAACGCCAGAGTGTTTGCTATAACGCAAGAAGAGGCCGAGGACGCAAACGACGTTGTGGCAGGTACCATTTATTTAAACGAATTACCTGCGTATACATTGTTTGATTGTGGTGCCACGCACTCGTTTATATCTAAAAGGTTTGCTAAGAAACTAGCCCTTAAGCCTGAACTGCTTAGTGAACCATATAACGTAGCAACACCAGCCAATAATACCCTTATAGCACATAGCATACACCGAGATTGTAATCTTAGTATTAATGAAATCAAGTTTAATGCTGAGCTAATTCAACTCAACATGGTGGATTTTGATGTTATATTGGGAATGGATTGGCTATCCAAACATCATGGAGTAGTAGACTGCCGTAACAAGAATGTTAAACTACGGACTCCAGACGAGAAAGAGATCGTATACCACGACAAAACTAAGGAACGAAAATTCCTTCTGTCAGCAGCACAAACGTGGAAAGCTGTGAAGAACGGTGAAGAAATTTACCTAGCTACAATAAGCGAGGTTAAAGAGGAAGATGAACCCAGGATAGAAGACATACCCGTTGTACAAGAATTTCCGGATGTCTTTCCTGAAGAGCTGCCCGGTTCTGTTCTAAACCGAGAATTGGAATTTGATATTAATTTGGTGCCAGGCGCTACACCAATTTCTAAGGCACCATACCGAATGGCTCCAGCCGAACTCAAGGAACTTAAGGAGCAACTGCAGGAGTTATTGAACAAGAAACAAATCAGACCAAGTGTATCCCCATGTGGAGCTCCAGTGTTGTTTGTGAAGAAGAAAGACGGGAGCATGAGATTGTGCATCGACTACAGAGAGCTGAATAAGATCACAATCAAGAACAAGTACCCTCTTCCAAGGATAGATGACCTGTTCGATCAACTCAAAGGCGCTAAAGTGTTTTCCAAGCTCGATTTAAGGACATGCTATCACCAACTAAAGATTAAAGCAGAAGACGTGCCGAAAACCGCATTTAGAACACGGTATGGCATTACGAGTTCATGGTGATGCCATTTGGCTTAACAAACGCGCCAGCCGTATTCATGGATTTAATGAATCGTGTATTCAAGCCATTCCTGGATGACTTTGTAGTAGTGTTCATCGACGACATACTCATTTACTCGTCGAGCAATGAGGAACACGAACAACATCTTCGCCTCACTCTACAGACATTGAGAGAGAAGGAGCTCTACGCCAAATTTAATAAATGTGAATTTTGGCTAGAAAGCGTATCTTTCTTAGGACACATCATATCAAAAGAAGGCGTGTCAGTGGATCCTAAAAAGGTAGAGGCAGTTTTGGATTGGCATAGGCCAACGACAGTGACCGAAATCCGAAGCTTCTTGGGACTAGCTGGTTACTACCGGAAGTTTGTCAAAGGATTTTCGTCAATAGCAGTACCTCTTACCAGGCTCACACAAAAAAACGCAAAGTTCATATGGAGTGAAGAATGTGAGAAGAGCTTTGAGACTTTAAAGGAAAAGCTCTCATCTGCACCCGTACTGGTATTACCAACTGAAGACATGGGTTTCACTATTTATAGTGATGCATCTAAAGAAGGACTAGGATGTGTACTCATGCAGGAAGGAAGAGTGATTGCTTATGCTTCAAGACAGCTCAAGCCCCATGAGCAAAACTACCCTACGCATGACCTCGAGTTATCCGCAGTAGTGTTCGCCTTGAAGATTTGGAGACACTATCTGTATGGCGCCAAGTGTGAAGTGTTCACAGACCATCAAAGCCTCAAGTACTTGTTCACTCAAAAAGAACTCAACATGAGGCAGAGACGATGGATCGAACTTCTAAAAGACTACGATCTCACTATTAGCTACCACCCCGGCAAAGCAAATAAAGTAGCAGATGCTTTGAGCCGGAAAGGCAAAGGAAAAATAATCTTAGCTACGGTCTCAGCTCAACCTTGTCTTCGAGAGACCATCAAGCTAAGCCAAGATCAAGATCCGGGCCTAACCAAGCTAAAAGAACAAGTCAGGGAGAAGGAAATTACTGACTTTGAGATCGATAACAAGGGAATTTTGTGGATGAAAGGACGATTGTGCGTGCCAGATGTGAACAACATAAGACAAGAAGTAATGTCTGAAGCGCACAAGTCAAAGTTTTCAGTCCACCCTGGGAGTACAAAGATGTACAAGGATTTGAAGGAATGTTTTTGGTGGAACGCAATGAAAAAGGACATAGCTGAATTCGTCGCCCGATGCTTGGTATGTCAACAGGTTAAAGCTGAGCATCAAAGACCCGGAGGACTTCTTCAACCTCTGGAAATCCCTGAATGGAAATGGGATCACATCTCCATGGATTTTGTCGTGGGAATACCAAAGTCAAAGCAGAGCCATGACGGAATATGGGTAATTGTTGACAGACTAACCAAGTCAGCGCATGAACTACAACTTGGATAAGTTGGCAACACTATATATGGACAATATAGTAAGATTGCATAGAGTCCCAGTAAGCATACTATCGGACCGAGATCCCAGATTCATGTCGCGTTTCTGGAAAAGCTTTCAGCAAGCTATGGGAAGTAAGGTAACTCTTAGCACGGCTTATCACCCACAAACTGATGGCCAGACGGAGAGGACTATCCAAACCCTCGAAGACATGCTAAGAGCTTGTGTATTGGATTTTACTGCAAATTGGAGCGAACTATTACCTCTAGTCGAGTTTGCTTACAATAACAGCTACCACAGTAGTATTGGGATGGCGCCATACGAAGCACTCTATGGACGCAAATGCCGATCACCATTGTATTGGGATGAAGTAGGAGAAAGAGCTATCACAGGACCAGAGTTAGTACAAGCTACTACTGACAAGATAGCCATCATCAGGGATAGGCTTAAGACAGCCCAGGACCGACAGAAAAGTTGGGCTGATTTGAAAAGGAGATCCGTGGATATAGAGATTGGTGAGAAAGTCTATGTAAAGATTTCACCAATGAAAGGAGTAATTAGATTCGACAAAAAGGGAAAGTTGAACCCAAGATATGTGGGACCGTTTGAAGTTTTAGAAAAGGTGGGAACGCTAGCATACAAAATAGCACTACCGCCAAATCTGTCAAGGATTCACAATGTCTTCCACGTATCACAACTAAGGAAATACATTGCTGATCCAAGCCATGTATTGGAAGCAGAACCCCTAGTAACTCAAGGGAACTTGGACGAAACGTTGAAATACGAAGAAATCCCAATCCGTATTCTGGATACCAAGGATCAAGTCCTGAGAAGAAGGACCATTCCTTACGTCAAGATCCAATGGTCAAACCATACGGAAAGAGAAGCTACTTGGGAAATGGAAGAATCAATGCGGGAGAAATATCCCTATCTTTTCCTAAATCAAGTTGACTCGAGTTTCGAGGACGAAACTTCCAATAAGGAGGGAGGGATGTAAAACCCGAGATTTTTACCCGAGATTTGATGTCATCAAATCTACTTAAGGTACTTTATTCATATTAAAACTCTAATTAGTTAGTTGGATAATTAAGAGTTTGAGTAGGTTTAAAACTCTAATTAAATTGATTTAAGAGTTCTTGTAGGGATAAACCTTGATTAATAAAATCTTTATTAATCTTTAGGAGTAGGTCATCAAGCCAAAACTCATTAGAAATTGCACCTCAGGTTTCGATTTTACCAAACCAAATCTGTTGCCAATTGCAATACAAATTGTCGAAACTTGCATCATAAATCCAGCAAGCAAAATTCCAAAGTTTATTCAGCACAAATCTTCGAAAATCAGTGCATGATTTCCGATAAGCTTGGGCAAGAACTTCACCAAATTAAACCTAGTAATTTCGATTCTTCCCACCTCTCCAGCAGCAACTATGATCGAAATAAATCTGAGATGCACCATATCAAATCTGATCAGATTCTAATCCCCTCAATTCTGAATGTTGCACCCCTAAAACTCATTGAGTTTTGTCCCAATCTCTAGCTATAAATAGTGCAACCCTTGGCTGCACTTTCACATCAAAAGCCATCCCCTTCTCAGCCTTAAAATCGAGAAGAAAAACCCTTAGCTTCTGTCCAATAATTCGAATCAGTTGTTCCATTCAAGCAGCAGCCTAAACCTTCGAAAATCTGAATCCAAAACCGAAGAGCTGCTGCCTCGTTTTTTTTCCAGAAATTGCAGCATCAATTCGAAACTTTTCCAGCATAGACTTCGTCAATTCTCAGCCTAAGTTCCGAGAGTTGATCATCGATCAAAATCTTTTCCTTATAGCAACAAGTTTCGGAAGTCACCTTTGCGAGTTCTAGCCAAAGTATTAAGCCAACTAAGTTCTGTCTCCCTCCTTCAAACTCGTTCGTCGACTTGTTCCAGCCAAGAATTTCCAACTTCTGTTCGATTGGCAGCAACATAACCGATCCAAGTTCCAACAATAAACCATCGAAGTGCAACCAATATTCTGTTCGAATCCGTGAAGACTCCGTTCGAGAGGTAGTGTCCGAATTCGGTTAAACCAAGAGAAGATCTGAATTCCCTAGTTTCATACCTTTGATCAATCAAGCAAGCACGCATCCAAGCACTGTAAGTGGGCTTTTGTTATAAATATTCGTTTCGTTTTCTAAAATCATATAGTATGTTTTGAAATTCCAATCGATATGTATTATGTTGAAATTATGAAAGTATTATTTTGTAAGCACGCTAAACTCGAAATCTAATTGGATTTGGATCCCCATGACCCTGATGCGGTGGGATGTAACCGCTAAAAGAACCTTATACGGTGGTAATCCATTGTTTCTGGATTATCCAGACCCTTTATTCGTGGGTTAGCCGATGTTATGACCTCATCTCTAGGAGGGATAAGTCTAGAGACTGATATCAGTACCAAGAAGAGAGTAGAATGCTTTACTGTGCTTAAGTATATGAAAATTATGAAACGATATGTTATGTCATGGCTCGTAAGGGCAAATCAAGTATGTTAAGATACATTCATATCGGTTTATGCAAGTTTTATGATCCAAGTTTATGAAAATTATGTATATGTATGATATCGATTGTCCCCCACTTGCTGAGTGTTTACCAAAGCACTCAACCCCTTACTCTACATCCCCAGATAAAGCCGAAGAAGAATTAGAGCAAGAAGAAGAGCACCAATTTTGGGGTTGGTGAAATCAAGTCCGCTGCGTAGTTCAAGATTTTATGTTTTAAAGTTTTCCATGTTTTAAGACAATTTTAATTATTCAGTTGTTAAGTTTTTAATTCAGTATTTCTTTATTCATTGTAAAGACAATGGTTTTTATTTTTATGGAAAAAGACTGGCTTTTCAGTTGTTATGATATTACGAGGCTTATTGGTTTCCTAGTTGTAATGGAAATCAATGCCGGTGTTATTGACCCCGGACTCGAGGCGTGACAACTGCACTGAGAGATTTGATCGAGTTTGGTTTAAGAAATTAAGCGGAAGATAATCGAACTAACATACTCTGAAACTGATTGAACAAGTTAAAATCATTTAAACAAAATGCAATTGAAAAATAACGTGGAAAGTAAATGCACACATATTTGTTTCTGAAAATTCAAAGGTGATTGTAACATTTCTATGTCCCCTTTTTTTCCATCGGCTGGAAGAATAAACTAAAAGACTTTGATATATACAACCCTTTGCACAAACTCACTTCAGTAGATGTTACACTTATAACTGAAACTCCTAAAAATTCACTCAACCAGCTGATGTCACATTTACATTGGAAACCACATCTCTTGGTGCATGCAACATGTCTCACAGTTGCAATTCACTCTTTACCGTTCAGCTCTCAACTACAATGAATATGGTGAATTAGACTGGCACAAATGGTCATATACATGATCAGATATAACAATTCACTCTTTATTGTTCAGTCGTGTAGGCTGTACAACTGGTATGGTCTACCAGTTCTCTTGATTGTTCTGTTCAGCTGGTTGTTCACCCAGCTGGTCAGTCGATTCTGTTTTGTTACTCACTCAGCTGATCCATTCTGTTGAGTGTAAAACGGCTACTCCAATGCATTTATTCTATAGACATGACCAAATTCCCAGAGCCGACCCGACTCTACTGGGCTTTTTCTTTCTAAATTTTATGGTATTCTCTTGAGCAAATCAACCTTATTACATACTTGATTAAACTATTAACAATATAATTGTTAATAACAAGTTTTGTTAACATCAATCATGATTAATCGTTTGTTGAACCCAACATGGGATATTTGAGTTGCAATAAAAACAATGAGATAGTTAATGCTCGAGTACTTTGAACCTAATTCCACAAGATTAACATTTTAAAAAGCTTAATGACAAGCACTTTGAAATTAATTTTTTTAGAAAAAAGTACAACATAAATAAAATGCAATAATTCAGATTCTAACAGTTATATATCACCAAAGTCAAATAATAGTCTAGGATAGTAACAAAGAGATTAGTTGAAAGACTTATGCACAAAATTGTTTGGGATGTCAGGTACGATGGTAGATATAATTTCAGGCATACTTCCCACCTAACATTTGAAGTTAGTGATCATATTGTTACATGTGTGAATCATTTGAAACATCCAATGTCGATCATATATGTTTTAAATTTCATCTTTAAAATGTCAAAACTATAAAACAATTAGGAAAGATTCCTCATTACATCATTCAACATAAAATAACAAAATTTTGTCTTAACAACATCTAAGGAAGCGGAAGACTAAACAAACATATATGTAGCAATAGTAATAGAACTGATCAAGTATCTTTCTCAGGAATCACTTCTCCTAGAAGGTAGTTCTCTTGCTCACCCATACTCTGATCTATATGGTTTGAAGGGACCTGAATTGGCTCAGGGGGTCTCTGCCCCTTATTGGTCGCAGTCGTGTGCTCGGTGCTTTGTTCATCTATGTGTTTTAGTCACTGTCTATGCTTGACATTTGTATTTACTGTTGTATTTAGGCTGTCTAGTCATGTATTGGCTGAACATTCATTGTAACTGGTTTGCTCTTAATATAATCTATGTTTTCAAAAAAGAATTAAGTCTACTCTTTATGTTAGATTTTAGTTTTATCCAGGGCAAGTTATTAGGGATGCGTTACATGAATCACTTAATAACAGGGGCAGAGCTAAGGGCAGGGGTGATATGTACATATAGTTGAGGGGGCAGCTACCCACCCCCCATATATATATATATATATATATATATATATATATATGTATATATAGTTTTAAACCTCTACAATAGTTTTACATGAATCAAATCTCTTTGGCACCCTTGTCCTTTTTTTTCTGTCCTTTTTTGTTATTTTCGTCTTTGTAAAGACAGATAAACCTCTACAATAATTTTTTGTTGTTTGTAAAATAAATGATTTCTCAGTATAAAAAAAGAGCTTTATTCCAATCTAGAATAACACTTAGCTGTGTAATAGTTTACAATTCACCAGTGAACAGAATATAAAATATCAATAAATTACTAAAAACATATCATCACAAAATACTCTTTTGCCACCTCTACACTTTTATAACTCTACCCCAAAAAAGAATGAGTTTCTTAAACATATAAATAACATGTTATTTCCTTTCTTAAAGTTGAGCAAGTCCATTCATTGAACAATGAACTGAGCATTATAATAATTGTTTATACAATAAACTCGGTAAGCGTAATTTTTTTTTTGAAATCAAGCAAGTCCCTTTCTTGAAATAATCGCATTGTAATTATTTACCTAATGTTTTTTCCAACAGTCTTTAAACTCATGGGTTCAATTTTTATGTAAATACTTTCACCAGTGGACAAATATAAAATATCAATAAATTATGAAATATATAATCACAAAATACTATTTTGCCACATCTACACTCTTATAATTCTATCACGAAAAAGAACGAGTCTCTTAAACATGTAAATAACACGTTCTTCAATTAAACTCGGTAAGCCTACTATTTCTTGAAATCAAGCAAGTCTCTTTCTTGAAATAATCGTATTATAATTATTTACCTAATGTTTCTTTTACCAAATCTTTAAACTCGAATTTTTATCATGAACTATTGGTTTAATTTTTTATAATTAACTTTTCTCCCCCGGTCAAATTCTTAGATTCGCCCCCTGACTAGGGGGTTGGTTTAAGATGGGCTCATCATATATATACACACACAATGTATATATACATATGGAGCTAGGTGTGAATGTAGCCCATCCAGGCCCGCCCCTAGTACCACCCATGAGCGGAGCCAACCTATAGATTATGGTGAATTCTAGTTAAAATTAGGTGTCCACAAGCTTAACTTAACTGGATTAAAAGAATATTATCGAATATTCTATTGTTTGGGTCGACGTAATATCCAACGAAATTGGGATTAAAGCCCAGTGGGCCGACCAGTTCTTTTATGGTCATCTGTAAGTCTTTAATTAATATATAAAATATTTATATTATATCCATATGAAATGAAAAGAAAAAAAAAACGCAAGAGTGAGGTAAAAAATGAAGAAATCAGGCGGAGGCGGTGGAGGTGCCGGAGATAAAAAGCGGGCACGGCGTTCGTATGGAGAATCCATCACCGACACTCCTCCTAGGGTTTGTTAATTTTTATATGTATACGTATTTATGATCATGCATTCTATTAGTATAATCACGTCTCGTATCAGTTAATGTTGAGGTAATGTTTTGTGGAATTTTGGCGTTTTGTGATGCTCTTAGATTCCGTTAAAAGATCGGATACCAGTGAGAAAATTAAGCATAAAGATGTTTATAAGAAACTCTGGAATTTTATTGTTCATGTGGGGTTGAAATCCACGGTTGTGTGGGATTTTGAAGATTTATGTGAAGAGTTGGTGGGTTTATGAACAAATGAATGTAATTAACTACATTATTGATTTAATTTCCACAGCCCATTTTGTACTTTTATGTTTTGTGTTGTGATATTTCTGAGAAATGAAATTTATTTTTATCTTAAATTCAGAAGCAAGCTGCAAAAAAAGACGTGTTTCAGATTTTTGCTGAGAAAGTGCGAAATCATAAGGATATGGGATCTAGATGGGCCGTTTTACAAGAGTCCCGAGTTGAATACTTTAGAGGAAAAGATTTTGTTAGCTTTTTGAGAAATCATTCAGAACTTAAAGATGTACTTGAATCAGATAAGGATTTAGAGATTGAAGATATTGCTAACATTCTTCTGAGTAAGAATCTTATAGTGCGGTGTGACCGTGTTGTCAAAACTCTTCGGCCTGGGAGAAGAAAACTATCAACTTGGCCAGCCCATTTGGAGATATTCGGTGTAAGTTCAGCTTATAGTTTTCCTTCAAAAGAAAAAATAATAATAATAAAAAAGAAACTTTTTTTTGCGAGTGTATGCATTTTAGCCTAGGTTATCATTTCCTAATTTCCTTAGCTCATAGTGTGGATTGAAAAGCTTCCCTTTTATTTTGACAATCAATATTCAAATGAATATATTGCATGGTATTTACGGTTTTGTGGGTGAAATCATCTTAGCATGTGCACAGCTCTTGTAGAACTGTAAAGACTTGTGGTGACATTGCAACATATTGACAAAAAATACCATTTTTTAGTTAGATTAATGATTGATGCATAGGTGAGGGATGGAGTTATTGAATCTTATATTAATCTTGTTGTGTCTGTTTGTCATTTCTGGAATTATAGTCCAGAAATATTTGTCACGATTTTGGTTCTGTTGTGGAATAAGGGATATCGAGTGCCAGCAGCTGGTTTAAATGAGTTGCCAAGATTTTCAGTCAAATTTGAAAGAACTTTTCTTAATTTGTTTTTTGCATAATGTGAATGAATGAGCCAAATGTTTTCCCTTTTATGGTCCAAGTGATGCCTTGCCTCCATGTTTTTCCCCTTATCTTTGCCATTTTGTTCACTTTAATGATTTACTTGGTCCATGTGTTGAGAATTTTTGTTTATATTTGAATGGATTTCTAATTTTCCATCCATTGCCATTACGCCTTGCAGGATCAGATGTTTTCTGATAATGATGCTTTTTTTGCGTGGACTTTTGTTAATCGAAGGCCGTTGTGGCAGACACTTCTCTCATTTTCCTGGCCTGTTTTGACTCTAGCAATCTGCTTGTTTCCTGTGTATCCCCACCAAGTTAAGCTGCTCATTCTCTACTTGTGCGCAGGTGTACTGCTGCTTATATGTTGCATGCTTTTAGGTACGTTCATTGGTTCTGTTGTTCTCCTGTTTTAATTTATTTTTTTCTTGCATTTTGATTTTCTCTTGCTCTGTGAACTGTAACGAGGTGTAATTATATCTGTTGAGTTGCAGTATTTGAAATATTTGAATTTAGTTCCAAAGATGTAGAAGGAAAAAAACTGAGTTATTATCAGTGAAAAAACAGTGTTGATTGAAACTATAGATTTCAGAATCTTCTGACTTAAAACGTGGTTTCATGGGCTTTGTTTGTCTTTCGAAGAAGGAGATGTGGTGCTCAGGATCGAGAGGTTATAGAACTGGTGTCCTTTGTTAAAAATGTTGCTGTGTCCAAATGAGAGTATATTTTGGCTATTAAGCTGGCGTTCGTAGCAAATTCTATCTTTTTTCCTCCACTGCTTTGGGTCGTGTGGCTACTTCTTAGTCCTAGTTAGAGTGGTTACTAGCGTACAGGTCACTGGGCACCAGAAGGTTACTGCGAGCAAGTCTTTTTGGGTATTGAAGCCATCTATAATTGATGTTCTTTGTCTGCCACCAAATTGCTATCCAACTTTGCTTTAGCATAATTATTCTTTTGAAGGTATTTTTCAGGGACATTGTTGACCCATCATCGCATCTGTTTACGTTAAATGCTAGTACTATAAAACTCTGGGGAATTATTTGTAAATTGTTGTGGAATTTCCTCTAGCGATATGTTTTAATGTTAACTTTGTGGCTTTACGCAAATCAATGACCTATACTGTTTTTTATCTCATACCAATAGACTTTATTTATGTATGTTGTAGTTTGAGAGCAACTGCTAGTTGCTTAACTGTCATGGGACTCTTAAGATTTCTCTTTAATGCAGTGCGATCCCTCATCTTTGGAGCTCTATGGATTATTCTTGGAAAGCATGTTTGGTTCTTCCCTAACATTCTTGCGGAGGAAGCAACGCTCAAGGAATTGTTCCAGTTTTGGCCTAAGACAGATGAGGGTGAGCGTCCAAAGTGGACAGCAAGGTTATTTTATGCAGTGGTGGGTGTGCTGGTCATTCTACTATTGAGACACCATGCACCTGATGAAGCTGCTAGAGCTAGGTATGTGTATTCCTCATGAACATAACCGACCAGCATTTGAATAATATAATGGATTGAGTGTAGTATATAAAATTCTTGGTCATGTATAAATTCATGGGACATAAAATTTAAATTCACTTCGTAAATTTACAGAGTACGGAACAGACATCAATTACACAAGAATATTCATTATTGGACCTTTGGCTTTTATCTGCTAATAGTGGTCTACAGTCTTCATTTCTGAATTTTATCATGTGCTCAATGGTCTGCTAAGCATTTTGAGCTGCTGCTTGATTGTTGTCAAAGGTCCAAAAGGATGCTGAAATAGAATGGGTAGCATTATTAAGTTGAACAAAAAATATTTTCCGCCATTACCGTCGTCGTGTATAGAAAGAACCTGCTTGACTGGACCAAGGCGTACCATATATGTGCCTTGTGCAAAGTTATCTGCACTTCATAAATTTGTCGGGCTGAGCTTGTGTTTCATTCCTGCAGGTACCAGAAACGTGTTTCCAACATAATAGATGACGTTCTTGAGTGGTCCCCTAGCCTTGCGCTCTCGGGTATGATGGAGAAGCAAACCGTGTTCAACGTGACTAATTCCAAGAACAACACTGATGATAGCACTACAGAAACGGATCTAGCCAAAAATAGTGAGGAAGACACACAAGTAGAAGATGAGGGGGAAATAAAAGATGAAACATATTGAATGCTACATGGTACAAAGATGTGTAACAAGCCATAGGATATGCCGATATGATGATTCATTCACAAACTTACAGCCATATCTGTATATGTATGGGAAAATGAGACACTATCACGAGGTTATTATCCTTGCCCTACATCTAAGGGTCCAAATATGATTTGGATATGTATGGTCCACATAAAAAATTGACATCATATATCCAAATCAAAATTGGATATTGACCCCACATATTCAAGTCAAATTTGGACCATTGGATCTAGTATAAGACATTATCCTTAGGATAGGTTGAACCCATCCCCTATCTATGCTTTTTTGGAGATGATGCTCTTATTTTTACTGTCAACCTTTGTGTATGACTTCGTATACTGTACTTTAAAAAACTATCTGATGTTCTGGTCTGGAAAAACAATGCCTGTTTCTACTTCTTGTCAAGACAACGTATGTACACACTATACTATGTATATATTAAATTATTATTATTATTGAGAGATTCCTGTAGCAACTATATTCGGTCTCTGAAAAACATAGATTTTCTTTCCCGAAGTGTTTCCCCATAGCTTCTTTAATTTTATAGGAAACAAAACATAATAAAATAAAAACCGCAACACAAGTTTCATAAGAGTATTTTGTTTCTCAAATATAAATATAGAGTATCTGTCATCTGGGTAAATCGCCTCAATAAGAAAATTACAGGATGACAGATCGCTGTGACCAAAGCCAAAAAATTTGATCCAAGAATGCATATAATTCGTGCGTCAACATATAGTCTCTTTAGTTTTTAATAAAAGATGGTTTTGATTTAGTGAATTCATAAATAGAATTTATATTTATATATCTGTGTGTGTCCAAGATACATAATTGAAAATGATGATGGTGTCCTCTCAAAATTGTCATCAACAAAATTAATACGGAAACGTTTTGCAGTTGATGAAAACAAGACTTCAAAATGTAACAAACGCAGCAAAAACACTGCTCTCCCACTACAAACTAAAGCTCAGGCTACGTTTTTAGTCATTTGTACACTAGAAGAAGCTAAGAAAATCCCAGCATTCCTCTCCTCAACAACCTAAACTAAACAGCCAAGAATGAATTGCTGGCCAGCCTAGAGGCCAAGGTATTCTTAATAGGCGAAATCTCACTTCGGAGTTCCCACCGGAAAGCTACGAGCTGGGATCGGTGTTAGGGAACAATGACTGTTGTCATTTTCTTACGAAAATTCCAGGAGCTACAAGGGACAGAAAAACAACACACACATATAAATAAAAACACAAAGATTTACGTGGTTCGGCAAAACCAGCCTACGTCCATTGGAGCACTCACACTTCACTATATCAAATATGAAGGGATTACAAGAGGAGTACAAACTCTCGACTCTCGGAGAAGGAGCAAACTGCTCAACTCTAACTCTCTTTACATTTTGTTATCTCTCAAAGCTACGTTGCTTTGGTTTGTGTTGTGATACAAAATGAACAAATCTTTCACCTATTTATATCCAAAAAATCAAGGTGTGTACCAAGAAACTTCTTGTATAAACTTAGACCTAATTATGTTTGAACATTGACTTCAACCTTCAAACTTGGCATGGTTGTTTGGCCAAATTTGACTTCAAACTTGTAAACTTCAAACTTGTGGGCTTGGCAACCAAACATTGTTAGGCAAACTCCAACAATGTCCCACTTGAAGACTAATTTCAATCTGTCTTCATACATTGCTCAATGTTGTGCTCGACCTTCATCTTCATCCTTGAAGACCAACTGAAGTTGTACATAACTTCAGCTTATCAATGGTGACAACCTCTGACGACTTGTCCGCTGACAACCAACTGCATCTGCTATCAGCTTCCACTGCATGACCAATACCCGACCTTGTCATACAAAAGACTTCCAATGGTTGTGACCTGAGCCATGAAGTTTCCCTCTTCATCCATTCTAGGATAATGATACTTGGATAACCTGAAGTGACTGCCCAATGGCGCACACACTGCCTTGGCATCACTCATGGTGAATCTCTTCAACCCACGGTTGATGTACTCCACTTAAGATAACTGCAAAATACACATTTGCTTATCTCTGGAGATCCGCATCGCACTCCGCCTGAGATAACTGCAAAATACCCTTTTGCTTATCTCTGGAGATATGCATCGTTCCGCATGAGATGATTGCAAAATACCCTTTTGCTTATCTCTGGAGATATGCATCGTACTCCGCCTGAGATAACCACAAAATACCATTTTTGCTTATCTCTGGAGACAGCTCCCACTAATGTTGGAGATCTAAGACCGCATTTCATCCCTCATTGCAATCTCCCCCTTGATAGCATCCTCAACTTGACATGTTACCTCGTAGCATTCAGGCTCTACATCATCTGTAAGCAATAGATAATTCATATACCTTCTGCTTGGTATATGAGGCCGAGATGACCTTATTGCTGCAGGAGGAATCTGATCCTGCGGTGCGCCAGACTGCTCTTCACTACTCTGTGCTTCGAGTTCCTCCAGAACTATATTATCGTCTTCATCTTGTGCCATCATGCTGTATGGCTCACCATCCTGCTCAACATAGACAGGATCACTTGTTGACTCACAAGTGTTCGTTGTGTGTCTATCTTTGTACATAACCATTTCGTTGAAGATAACATCCCTCCAGTGGATTACCTTCTTATTCTCATCGTCCCAAATGTGATAACCAAATTCATCCTCGTCAAACCCGATGAAGGTGCATTTCCGGGATTTCGGATCAAGCTGACTCCTGCTTTGATAACTGATATGTAAAAATTCTACACAACCGAGGACTTAAGATGCATGAGTTTCACATCTTTCCTGCTCCATACCTCCTCTGGTAGTCTGAGCTCTAAAGGTGATGATGGACTTCTATTCATCAGGTACACTGCAGTAACAACTGCTTTAGCCAGTTGTAGCACAGTTCTCTCCAACTTGATACCACTGTCGTAGCACAATTTCTTAAATCCGGTGTCTGTGTATTCACCACCGTTGTCTGATCTAAGTTTCTTTACTTTCAACCCTGTCTCATTCTCTACCATGGTCTTCCATACTTTGAATGCATCGAATTCATCCGATTTATGCTTCAACAAGCAAATCCATACCTTTCGTGAATGGTTGTCGATAAAAGTCACGAAGTATGATTTTCTGCCATTGGATAAGACGGGTGCTGGACCTCATATGTCTGTATGAACCAATTCCAATTTATCTACTCTGGGGGTCGACCGCTTGTCTGAAATCTTACCTTCTTCTGCTTGCCAAAGATGCAATCTTCACATTGATCTATGTCCACTGACTGCAAGCCTGGTAGTTTTCTCTTCGATTACCTCACTTTTAGCAACATCTCACTCAAATGGCCAAGTCTCTGGTGCCACGTGTTGGAATCATTATCACATGTACCAGTTGTAATAATTTGACAAGCCTCATCTATCATAAAATAGAGAAACTTCATTCTTTTCTGGTGCAATAGTGATTTGACTAGAAATGACTTTTCCTCGTAATTGTCTACGATTTGGTATGTTTTGATGGATAATTTGATACATATGCTACCTAATCGTATATTTGTGTATTTATAGGTGGAATCGAAGAAATCGAGCTAACTAAGGCAAATAAAGGTCAAGAAAAGCTTTGGAGCTAATAAGGACTCAATGTAGATCAAGAAAAAGACTAAAAATGTAATTTTAGTTTAAGCGAACGACCGCATGAAGGAGGCGATCGATCGCCTTTGGACAGAAAGTTGAGCAACAAAATCTACGCTGCAGAGATCGACCGCAAGGATGAGGCGATCGATCGCCAAACCTTACTGGAGCAAAGCGATCGATCGCGAGAAAAGAGGCGATTGATCGCCTAAAGAGTTTCGTCGAAAAAAATAAGCTAGCGATCGATCGCTACCTTATGGCGATCGATCGCCAGCTGAGTTTTGAAAAGTATGGAGACTTGATTTCTTTCCTTTCCACATGGATTCTACCTAGGGGTACTTATCGGACCGGGTCGATCCAGACCCGATCCGAAATCGGACCGGTTAGTCCGGTCCGAAACCGGAACCAGACTAACCGGTTCCGGTCCACCCCGTAACCGGTATCAAACAGGTCCGGGGTGGTTTTTAAAATCCAAACCGGTAGCACCACCGGTTCCGGTGCTACAGGTTTGGAACCGGTTCCGGAACCGGTTCACCGGAATCGGAACCGGTTACATTTTTTAAAAAAATAATAAATAATTTTTTTTTAAAAATACTTATCAAGAAGAAGAGAACACAAAAATAATACTTATCAATTATGAAGAGTGCTAAACATCAATATTTTTTTATTTTGATTTTTTAATTGCTATCTCTTTACAATTATTTGTATGAATCTATATTATGAAATTAAGAAGGAATATATTGAATTCGTGATGAATATTGGGGAAACATTTACAACATTAAATAAAAAATAAATAAAAGTTTTTGAAATTTTTTTTATTTAAAAAAGGGCAAAAATAACCGGTGCACGAAATTTTTTAAAGTAACTGGTGCACGAAATGATTGAAAATCAGTAACTAATGCACGAAAAATCAGTAACTGATGCACGAAATTAAAATCAGCTACTGATGCACGAAAATTTACACAAAGTTAGTGCACCAGTGTTGTATTTTCGTGCATCAGTGTTATATTTTAGTGCACCAGTGTTATATTTTCGTGCACCAGTGTTAACCATTGTTAATTTTCGTGCACCAGTGTTATATTTGCGTGCAAAATTAACCAGTGTTAATTTTCGTGCACCAGTGTTATATTTTTGTGCACCAGTTATTGTTTTATAATTTTCGTGCACCAGTTACTTTTTAATCATTTCGTGCACCAGTTATTTTTTATCATTTTCGTGCACCAATGTTATATTTTCGTGCACCAGTTACATTTTATGATTTTCGTGCACCAATTACTTTTTATGATTTTCGTGCACCAAGGTTATATACGAAAAAAAATACGGAAAAAAAACCAAAGGGACCGGTTCGGCCCGGAACCGGTTGGAACCGGAACCGGGACCGATCTGGTTCCTTACCGGACCGGACCGGTTCCGACCTTAACGGCCCCGGAACCGGCCGGTTCCGGTCCGGACCGGACCGGTTCAGGCCAATAAGCACCCCTTCTACCCTACTCCATCAGTTTATAGACTCGAAAATCAGTCTCTTGAAGGGAGAATTCAGACCTTAGAAGATAGTTTTAATTTTTAGAATAATTTTTCCTTCAATTTTTGTAAAGACGCTCGAAGAACGAAGACGGAATCAACAAGCCGGAATCGTGATTCGCTTTAGTAACTTTCTTTTCTATTGATTGTTTGATGTTTTCAATACAATTTTTGTTAGTTTTAGATTTAGTTATGCAAGGCTAAACACTTCAATTCTTGGCTGAGGGATACTTGACTTTGGAATAAAAACACTTGTGAAAATTTTGGTTTGATTGTTGAATTTTGCCTTCAATTTCAATTTATTTTTCAGATTATGATTCTTATGATTATTGTGTTTGCTTGATACATTGATAACCTAG
Source organism: Haberlea rhodopensis (assembly GCA_907163345.1). Taxonomy (NCBI): domain Eukaryota; kingdom Viridiplantae; phylum Streptophyta; class Magnoliopsida; order Lamiales; family Gesneriaceae; genus Haberlea; species Haberlea rhodopensis. The sequence goes on from CAJQUN010000061.1 coordinate 1,940,307, forward strand.
TAATCCATACAATATATGCTAATTAAGAAGCAACTAAGATTGATAATTACCTGTTGTTGGTGTTATTAAATTCTTAGGAAAAACGATTGGATGATTAATTCTAACGGCTGTAGTTTTTATTGATTAGATTCATCAAACTTACTAGTTTTGAAACTATCATTGATTTAATCTTAACGACTGTAGTTTTGGTTAAAGATTTGATACAAGTCGAATTGAATGTTGTTTTCTTTTTTACTACGATTAAGGTAGGTGAGGAATTAAGTTTTCAATTGATGAATAATTGAATGAATTCATATGTTTAGTAATTTGATGATCAAGTGAATAATTTCCAAAGGTAAAGTTGACCGAAAACCAAGAATTGCTTTTTAATCTTGATACACTAGTGATTTGCTTGATTTGCTTAATTTAGTTATAGTTAAAAAAATCCGAAAACCCCCTATTTTGATACTTGTAAGCATAGAAGTATCCACTTCCCTGTGTGATCGATCCCTACTCACGCTACTACATATTTACTGCTGTTAACTTGAGAGGGTTTGTAAGACCCCAACCCTTATACTCGTCATTAGTGCATTTATGACGTCGTCTGAGTATAAAAAAAACATTTCATTCTTTAAACGAATCCTTACATGCTTCACATATTATCCATGACATCAATAATACTCAGCAATAAGACTCAAGGTTCACCCATTATCATCCACATTACACCACTTTTACATTGTGAGTTTTTATAACATTTGGGCAGAGTCCCCCCAGAAAAATATGTCACATAATATAACTCCCAACCAGGGACAAACCCACTACGAAAACAGAATACTGAAACTAAGTAAATTCCCCGCTAGGGAAAACACCATCCTAAGAATAAGAAGACATCACAAGTGGGTTTCAACACCCTTATACATTCCATATACATGCATTAAAATGCCCACAAGCGAGCAACGAATAATAGATACTCATCCAGATGCATAGTTAACAGATACCATCAGCTCAATCTCGTATATCAGCTCAATCTCACACTACGCTTCTGGAAGCATCATCCAATAAGGTTCAAGCCTAGCACCCCAAGGCAGCATCGTACCTGTTGTACCTATTTCAACAGAAACAGCCCCCACAGGGTGAGCATACTCCAACTCAATAATCATTCACACATGAATATACGAAACTGTAATACAACAATTTAAATTATTCAAAACCCATAAAATATACTCCCTGTACAATTTCGAACCGGTATAGCTATCACGAACTGTTCCTGTTTCAATCTTGTACACTTTCATAAACATCAAGTTCAATATCATTATTCAAACAATGATACGCATCAATGCAATAAATTTGACATAACCACAATTTATCATTTATACTCAATCATAACGAATATTATCTCGAAGGCAACTCTGCCTATCAAATAATCCCATTCTCAACCACTTCTCATATCGATCATGGCAAAGGCATCCATACCCAACTCCATATCCGGACCACGTACATTTACGTGTCCACCATACCACATACACAAACTCAATTCACATATTCATTTCCTTATATTCAGTCACCACATTCAACAATATATGAATACTGGAATATGAAATAATTCATAATATACCTGTTCGTACGTCACTACGTACCTTAAAGTTGGCAAAATGAACAAGCTAACCTCGATGTCCTGAGGATCGTGGAGTATCTATATTAAAATCATCAATAACTCAATGAAGTCACGTATTTAATTAATTCCAACAATTCAAACTATTTTCTCAAGCCATTATAAGTATCTTTCACAATTTTTATCCAATATTTTCTTATATTTAGAAACTAGTTTCCACTCGAATTTAGATTCCTTAGCTTACATACACAACAACAATACATATAGATGGAGCAGTATAAAATATACCAATAATAGTAAACACACACATACACCCCATAACCATCGAACCAGCCATAAGGGGATGCAATATGGAATAAAGGAAGACTAAAGCATAACTAATTCAAAGTGCAACCAAGAAAGGATCACAAAGACTCCTATTAAGCAGAATATTTTCGAACAGCAGCACATAAGATTGGTCCAGCAGGGAAGGCTTATTTAATTAAATATTATAAAATAAATAAAAAATTACCAAAATAATGTAGTTTTTTGTTTACTTAACAAACTAATGTGAAATAATAAAAAAATCAAGAAAATACTGTAAGATTTTTTTTTTTTAAGGAACTAAAGTGAAAAAACATTTGGTCATCAAATTCTGTGCCAACTTTAATTTACATCTTAAGAACTCAATTTACAACTTAAAAAATTCTTTGCCAAATCCAATTAAAAATAATAATTAAAAAATAGAAAAATAGAAGAAAGACATGTTTCTTGAGCTTCAAGATGGATTGCGTATTTTTTCCACCATTTTATAAAAAAAATTAAAAAAAATTATTTAATAAAATATATATTATATTGGTTTAAATAATTTATTAAAAAATATAAATATAATATTTAAAAAATATTATCTAACAATTCCTAAAATTATTTGAGAGATGACCACATTTATATACACCACAAATCACATATCACGTAAGGTGCATACTGCACATATGTGAAGTGGTCTTGTTCTACACGTATTCCAAACAACATGTCTCCACGCCTCACAATAAGAGTAGTATAAATGTCTCCGTTAAATACATCCTCCTAGTGGTGCACTTATTGCTTATTGAGAATGCTGGTGTCAAGTGGGCTGTAAGTACTCTGTGTATCTATCCTGTAAATATAGCCAACAAATCATAGCAAAATAAAGAAATATGTAATTGGAAGTTATCACATGCAATATGGATTTTACAAAATGGATAAGACACATTGACTAACATCGTCGTTGGGAACTCTCTGCTTGTTGTTGAGTTCTTCGTGCCTGTTGTCTCTCACGGGTTTGTGGCCAGTCCATTTCATTTGGAATACGAGATGTCTGATACCTTCCCGGGCGTGTTCGAGCTCTCATCAAAGGGTTATGGAATAACTCGAATAAGGGGACCCTTCAATATTCTTCCGACAACAACGGCTCAAATGTCCCTTGGTATGTAGCCGAATAAGATTGCAAATTGTAATAATCGCTAACTATACTCGATGCATTGACACCAAAATGTCGACAAGCGTGTATAGCATGTGAGCATGGGATACCAAATTGTGCCCATTTTCCACAAGAACACGTCTTGGCTCTAAGTTTGACAACATGAGTAGTGTTCCCGACTCCAGCTCGGACAACTGTTATCACTGAAGCAGTTTGTTGTGCATAATCATACTTCTGGACAAGGTGTTGCAATGATTCGTGTTGCCAACGGATAAACTTCTGAAATGCAAAGGTTGTCCATCCCTGATTATTTTGTATCATCTGCTGGCACTTCATCCGGCGCTCCATGAAACTTTGATCAGTTCGACCAAAAGTCAATTGTACAATGGCTGTGACTGGAAGGCGACGAGCACCTTTAAGAACTCCATTATAGGCTTCAGACATGTTGGTTGTCATAATGCCACACCGCCATCCTCCATCATGTGCCAAAGTCCACTGAGTTTGATTGATTCCACTAAGATAATTAAAAGCCCCCTCATTGATACATTTGATTTGTTCCATAAACCGATTGAACTTTATGATCTGGAGAGTTGTACCTACTTTCCAGCATATGTCCTTCAACATCACATTTTTGAACTGTTTATTGAAATTAGAACACACATGCCTCAGACAGAAACGATGTACGCCACGGGGAGGCATAAATTCAGGCACACATTGAACAGCACGAAGAAGACCTTGGTGCCTATCAGAAATAAGACAAATCCCGGACGTGTCACGAATAATGTGTCTGGCGAGCATCTGAAGAAACCATTTCCAAGACAAAAATGTCTCATCATCTACAATCGCAATAGCCGAAGGTAGGACCTGTTGATTAGCATCAATCCCGACTGCAATCAACAACTTATGCTTATACTTCGTATATAAATGTGTTCCATCAACACTTATTACCTTTCGACAATGTTGAAACCCCTGAATGCATGGCCAGAATGCCCAGAATACATATTTGATGATCTTTCGATTTGGTACATCTGTGTCAATATGGTCCCACTCAATAATGGAGCCCCCGTTGTTACGGCTCAAAGGTCCCTGAATGCATGGCAATCACATTCCTACTCAAGTTACGATGGTCAACCGACACCTCATTCATCAGGCACGTATGATCTCCACTGTACTTTGTAATCTTAAACACATTCATTTTCTCTTTGTATATCCCTCTCACCATCCACTCGCATGGTGTCACTAGAGAACTGTGTTTACAAACTACTTTCCATATTTTGGTCGTGCTCTCAATGACACGGTACTCTCGTCTAGCCACCCGTATAGAAAAGTCATTCACTGCCGACTGCCCAACCCCAACTTTCCCTGTACATGGTCATAGAACTTTCCCCAAATACCAGTCGGAATATCAAAAGAATCAGCAGGTACCTCCGGAAATATTGTTGAGAAGAATGGAAGAACTGGAAAAGTTGACGATCAGGTTGGTTTGCTTGGGTCATTGTTGGTTCAGTTTGCTCCACATGTATAGATGAAGGTCCCTCGTTGTGTCGTGAAAGAGTTTCTAACATGACATCAATTGTTATATCTTCATCGCTATCATTATCAAGATCATCATTAACATTAAGTTCTGCCTCGTCGGGTTCAGAATCGTCATGATTTTCAGGTCCGAAAAAAATTGCATTTGCATACTCATCTCTACCCCCTTGGTCCGAAAAAAATTGCATTTGCATACTCATCTCTACCCCCTTCGCTATCTTCCCCTTCAGTTCTATTAGTATAGATAGCTTCTACTCCTGCATCAGTTACACGATCCACCCTTAAACTTGCAAATCCTTGAGTGGTAACCGGTATGTCCACGTTTTGATCTTCAGTAAGAGTTGACATGTATGGCCCCTATTCTTGACTATATTGAACGCTTGGCATATTACTATGGTGGATCTGTTCTGATTCAATATACAAGTTGACACCAACATTCCCAATATCGGGGTTCAAGAAAAACCAAATATCACTATCCTCTTTGATTTCTAATAGATGCTCGACTCGCCCAGAATTATTATTGAATATATGCTTAGTCCACACTTTAAGTGAATATTGCTGGTTATCGACACCTATATGCTCGTACAGTTTCGACAACATCTCAGACATTGTAATAGTTCGAGGCATTCGTATGTATTTTCTTGGAGGTCGATCATAATTAACCGTAATCCCATCGTGTGATATGCAACCGCCGTAGTATAACAAAATATCAATTTCACTTCGAATCGACATATTACCTACGAAAATAGATATGAAACTCATAATTATTAAAATATTGTGTTTTGATTAAACATCAATTTACAAACTAATATATAAAAATTGTTCCTTTATTATTTTATATTAATATAGTATTAAATTTTATAATTTTATTTTTAATCAATTTTTTGTACAACTAAATATATCATTATTTTTTATTCTTCCACTCTATGTTAGAAATTCATATCTAAATTTTATAAAACATTCTTCAATTATAAACATGCTAACATATATATGATTTATCATCATATGTATTCTACAAAAAAATTGAAATAACATACCTCAAAAATCAAGATTTTCATAACATACAACAAACAACATGCAAATTAATACAACAAAAAATTCAAAATTTTACAACATTAAATTATTAAAGCTTACCTTTTGTGAATAAATGAAGGTGAAGAATTGGAGAGAAGAATGATGATTTTTATGAGGGAAATAAGAGTCTGGAATGAAGGTGAAAAATTAGGGAAAAATATGATTTTTTTTCCCGAAAGATATTTTTATGAGTTGTGAAGGAAAGAAGATGTTGGATGAAGATGGCTCAATCATGTTATAAAGAGGAAAAAAATTATAATTTTTTTTTAACGCAAAATAGTTGATGGTCAAAGGACCAAATAGGTAAGTCAAAAGCCATAAAGTGGACGGTCTGATTGACAAGAAATATTTGACAGTGTCCTGTATATGCTTTAACGTTAGTTTGTTAAAAAATTACAAACTACATTATTTTCGTAATTATTTATTTATTTTATAATATTTAATTAAATAAGCCAGCAGGGAAGGAACAAGTATTCAGTGAGAAGTATAAAAATATCCATCTAACCTTTGCTTAACCTAATTAAAACTCATCCAATCTATGTAAGAATAGATGATACAAGGATTAAAATTTCTGAACAATAACACCAAAGAATCGACAATATCATCTCCTTGCACAAGAGCAGTTCGGTCGAGATACATCACAGGAAAAGAAATGAAAGTGCAATGAAAATTGATATCACTATCTAATACAAGATTTAACTAACTAGGGTCAAAACTCCCTGGACAACTACCAAGAAAAATCGATCGAAAAGGCCCAAAACAAGGGCAGAAAACTCGAATCAAAGCTGAGATTTTTCAAGGAAAAGAACAACTAAGGATCAAGCAAGCTTACACACACTAACCTTGAGCGATTGTTCAAGATTTTTCCTGAAATTTTTGGTTCTTCTCGGCGGGTGAGGCTCAACCGAGAGAGGGAAAAATGGTTTGAGTCGGTGGTGAAGGAAGGGGAGGAGAGATAGAATGAATACAACTAAAAGCCATCCACACATATCTATTATTATATATATATTTTAATAACAAATGAAAATAAATCATTATTTACACAAATCCCCAACCTTATTAAATTTGCATAATAAATTACACCCACAATTATTTACACCCAATTTCGATCCCAGTTTAAAAGTCCAAAAATTACTTCCACAAATGTCATATTATTCCACAATTAATATTTAAGGAGTATAATTTATTTCGGGCATCACAGGGTTAATTTGGGCGTACGCGATAAACACTACCAAATTTTTGGCGCCGTTGCCGGGGAAGGCAATTACTTTTGTGTTAATGTCATTTTATTTATTTCATTTTATACTCGTGTTGTTTGTTCATGAGTATAGGTGATCCCTCATATCAAGAAGACAATATTCACTACGATCCTGAGATCGAGAGGACACTACGTCGGAGAAGGAGAGAAAATCGAAGGCAAGAAGAGGAAGAAAGGGACAACATGGCTGCGAATCAAAGTTTACGACAACTGGCCAATCCGGATTTGAACCAACAACCCCTTTGCATTACTTTCCTACTCTTGCAACTAATGTTAATTTTGAACTGAAATCTGGACTAATACATTTGTTGCCATCTTTTCATGGACTTGCAGGAGAAGATCCTCATAAGCATTTGATGGAGTTCCATGTGGTTTGCACCATCATGAAGCCGATTGGAATTACTAAGGAGTAAATCAAGTTGAGAGCTTTCCCCTTTTCCTTGAAGGACGCTGCAAATGACTGGTTATTCTACCTACCATCAGGTTCAATCACAACATGGAATGATCTCAAGATGACGTTTCTAGAGAAATACTTTCCAGCATCGAGGGCGGCTAATATACGGAAGGAGATCTACTCTATTAGACAGTACACGAGAGATACATTGCATGAGTACTGGGAGCGCTTCAAGAAGTTGTGTGCAAGCTGCCCACAACACCAGATAATTGAACATTTACTCATACAATACTTTTATGAGGGTTTGTTATCTAGTGACAGGAACTTGGTTGACGCTGCGAGCGGTGGAGCTTTTGTCGATAAGACACCGAAAGATGCAAGAAGTTTGATAGCAAACATGGCGGCCAACTCACAGCAGTTTGGCAACTTTAGAAATGAGCCGAATCCACGGAAACACGGAGAGGTAAACGCGTCTAACCTAGAACAACAACTTATTAGCCTCACTTCTCTTGTTCGTCAAATGACAGGAGGAAACTGACAGACAGTGAAGCCTGGAATATGTTTGGAGATGAGTCATACTACAGATTCATGCCCATCACTTCAAGAAACATCTGCTGAGCAAGTGAATGCAGCAGGTGGATTTCCGGGGCAACCTCAACGCAAATATGACCCTTACTCCAACACATACAACCCAGGATGGAGAGACCATCCTAACTTGAGATATGAACCACAATCGATGAATCACGTTCCACCTCAAGTGCCACAACATCCACCACCATACATGCCACCTTTTCAGAGGACACAACAATCTAATTACCCTTCTACTAGTGACAGGTTTGCTCATAATGTTACAAAATTTCAACAGAAAACAAGATCAAGTATTCAAAGCTTGAACACTCAAGTGGGTCAACTAGCCACCGCACTCAATCGTGTTGAAACCCATGGATCGACCACCCTACCATCCCAAACAGTGGTGAATCCAAGGGAAAATGCAAGTGCAGTCATACTTAGGAGTGATAAAGAACTGGAGATACCGGAGGAGAAGGCGGAAGATCAACCCAAGGGTGATAAAGAAAAGGAAGCTAAAGTTGGAGACAAGACCACCATGGAACAAGAGGTACCAAAAAGTAAGTCTCATTCCTTTTCTGAATATAAAGTACCACCCCCTTTCCCTAAAGCATTAAAAGATAATAGGAAAGAAGCTGGACTTAAAGGTCTATACGAAGCGTTTCGACGATGTGAGGTAAACATCCCTTTACTTGATGCAATTCAACAAGTACCTCGCTATGCAATTTTTTTGAAAGAGTTATGCACTGCAAAGAGGAATCATAGATTGAAGGGATCCCAAAAGATTGAACTGGGAGAAAACGTATCAGCTGTGATCCAAAGAAAAATCCCTACCAAGTGTAAGGACCCAGGTATGTTCTCTATTCCGTGCACAATTGGTAACACTCGCCTTGAAAAGGCCATGTTAGATTTAGGAGCATCAATTAATGTCATGACATAATCTATATATGCTTCTCTACAACTTGGTCCTTTGAACCCTACTAGAGTGGTTATTCAACTAGCGGATAGGTCTAGTGCATATCCTAGGGGTGTGATTGAGGATGTGCTTGTGCAAGTGAACGAATTGGTATTCCCTGCGGATTTTTATGTCCTTGATATGGTGAATGGTGATAAGAGTAGTCCCATTTTGTTAGGAAGACCATTCCTCAAAACTTCTAAGACCAAGATAGATATGCATAGTGGTACCCTTACTATTGAATTTGTTGGTGAGATTGTTACTTTTAACATTTATGATGCCATGAAATATCCTAGCAATGATGATGACACTGTGTATTCTATTGATGTTATTGACTATTTGCCACATGAAGTTTTTGAGATTGTAGGGAAAGACGAACTGGAAGTCACTCTTACCATGGCTATGAAGAAGGAGGATGGGGAGTTGTTCATCATAAATGAGTTGAAAGATACCATAGATGCCTTGGATGATACACCTGAGCTACATCAGTCAGGTAACGTTTCTTTTATATCATTGCCTGTTTCTAACACTAGAATTCTTCCATCTGTTTTGCAGGAACCTACCATTGAGTTGAAGCCACTACCTAGCCATCTCAAATATGTATTCCTTGGTGAAGGAGATACATTACCAGTGATCATCTAGAGCAAGTTGGGGGATGATCAAGAGAAGGATCTTATTCATGTGCTCAAGGAGCACAAGACTGCAATCAGTTGGACCATAGCTGACATCAAGGGAATCAGTCCCTCCACATGCATGCACCGCATTCTACTTGAAGAAAGAGGAAGCCATACACGTCAGCCCCAAAGGAAGCTTAACCCACCTATGATGGATGTGGTGAAAGAGGAGATTTTGAAGCTTTTAGCGGTTGGGGTGATCTACCCTATCTCCGACAGTCAATGGGTCAGTCCTGTCCAAGTGGTGCCAAAGAAGATCGGTATTACTGTGATAAAGAACAACGACGATGAACTTGTGCCCATACGTATTCAAAATGGGTGGTGAGTGTGTATCGACTACCGGAAGCTCAACGCTGTGACTAGAAAAAAATCATTTCTCTCTACCCTTCATTGACCAAATGCTTGAGAGGTTAGCTTGCCATTCATATTATTGCTTTCTTGATGGTTATTCGGGTTATTTTCAGACTGCAGTTGCACTTGCACCGGAGGACCAAGAAAAGACTACTTTCACATGCCCTTTTGGCACATTCGCCTACCGACGCATGCCCTTTGGACTGTGCAATGCTCCAGCCACGTTTCAACGGTGTATGGTTAGCATCTTTTTTGAGTTTATTGAGCATATTCTAGAGGTATTCATGGACGATTTTACTGTCTACGGCAACTCATTCAATGATTGTCTTGCTAGCCTTACACTGGTTTTAAAAAGATGCATATAGACTAACCTTGTTCTAAATTCTGAAAAATGTCATTTTATGGTAGAACAATGTATAGTGTTGGGTGATGTCGTTTCTGCTAAAGGTATAGAGGTAGATAAAGCTTTGATGTTATGCAATCTTTACCTTATCCTACTTGTGTTCGTGTGTGCGCTCTTTTCTTGTACATGCAGGTTTTTACATGAGGTACATCAAGGATTTCACTAAGATCGCTACACCTTTGTGTAAGCTATTGCAAAACGATGTTCCTTTTGAGATGGATGAAGCAAGCAAGAGAGCTTTTGATCGACTGAAGGAGTCATTGACTTCTACCCCCATCATACAACCACCCGACTGGAGTAAGCCTTTCGAGATCATGTGCGATGCCAGTGACTATGCAATCAGTGTTGTCTTAGGCCAAAAAGAGGGGAAAGCATCACATGCAATCTACTATGCCTCAAAGACCTTGAATGATGCTCAACGGAACTATTCCACTACTGAGAAAGAGCTTTTAACAGTTGTTTTTGCTCTTGAAAATTTTCGATCTTATCTACTTGGTACTAAAGTCATTGTTTATTCTGATCATGCAGCTCTTCGCTATCTGATGACGAAGAAGGAGGCAAAACCAAGGTTGATACGATGGATTTTACTCTTGAGTGAGTTCGACATACAAATCAAGGATAAGAAGGGCAGCGAGAACAAAGTAGTGGATCACTTGAGCCGCCTACCGCATGTGGATGAGGAGCTTTGTTTGAAGGAGGAATTCCCGGATGAGCATCTACTCTCCATAAGCGACAATCTTCCATGGTATGCTCATATTGTGAACTTCTTAGCCTCTAATGTACTACCTTCTGAATTGTCTAGGCCTCAAGAGCTAAGATAATGAGTGATGCCAAGTATTATGTATATGATGATCCTTACCTATGGAAGAACTGCGCGGACCAAATCATTAGAAGATGCATACCCGAAACTGAGGTAAATAACATTCTTAAGTTCTGTCATTCATACGCTTGTGGTGGACATTTTGGTGCAAAGAGGACGTCTAGAAAGGTACTAGAATGTGGGTTCTTTTGGCCTACCCTGTTTTGTGATGCCTACTATGTTTCCAAGAACTGTGCGCAATGCCAATTGACCGGTAATATCTCCCAAAGAAAGGAGATGCCTCAACAACCCATTCTTATTTCTGAGATTTTTGACGTATGGGCATCGACTTTATGGGACCATTCCCTATCTCTTATGGTCATATTTTTATACTTCTTGCCGTTGACTATTTTTTGATATGGGTGGAAGTTATCGCTACCCGGACTGACGATTCCAAAGTTGTTGCAGATTTTATCAAACATAACCTTTTCTCTAGGTTTGGAATCCGAAGAGCTATAATCAGTGATGGAGGTACACAAGTGATGGAGGTACACACTTTTGCAATCGGACAGTGGAAAGTCTTTTCAAGAAGTATCATGTCACCCACAAAGTCTCCACCACCTACCATCCACAATCAAATGGCCAAGCCGAGGTCTCTAACCGAGAAATCAAAGCCATATTGGAAAAGACTGTCAACCCAACAAGGAAGTATTGGAGCTTAAGACTGGATGACGCACTTTGGGCTTACCGGACTGCATATAAGACTCCAATAGGTATGTCACCATATCGACTCATTTTTGGTAAACCATGTCATCTTCCTGTAGAGTTGGAGCATAGAGCATACTGGGTTGTGAAGCATTTCAACTATGATGAGAGTTGCTTGCATCGGAAGTTGCAATTGCAAGAACTAGAAGAGATAAGGAATGAGGCCTATGAGAGTGCCAAGATCTACAAAAATAAGACGAAGGACTTCCATGACAAAATGATATCAAGAAGGAGTTTTGAAGTTGGTCAAAAAGTTCTCCTTTACCATTCACGCCTTCGCCTATTTCCAGGTAAGCTTCGTTCTAGATGGCATGGACCTTATATCATTACCAATGTGTATCCCCATGGTGCAGTGGAAATTCAGAGTTTGGACACCACTAAGACATTCAAAGTGAATGGTCACCGATTAAAGCATTACTACGATGGTGTCCAAAACGAGGAAGGTGGACAGGTGACATCAAGGTGGCTCTAGAGGATCCACCTAACTTTGACTGATCACGAGGACTAGCGTCGGGCCACCGACGTTAAATAGAGGCGCTGCTTGGGAGGCAACCCAAGGGGAGTTAGTTTCATTTCTCCCTTTTATTTATTTTTATGTTTTAGTAGTTAGACTTTTCTCCTTTCTTGTATTTTTAACTTACATTGGGGACAATGTAAGATTTAAGTATGGGGGAGGGATTAGTGGCGTGTTATTATTTTTCTTATTTTAAAAAAATACAAAAAAATCCAAAATTTTGAAAAATTTTGAGCTCATAGTTAGTAATGAACACATGCTTAGAATCACTAGCCCATGATGAAACCTAATTGATATCATGCGTGCTTTTGAACATATGTGAATTGCTAACCTTGGAACACTTTGAACTCTAATGCAAAGTGTGCTTTAACATAGTAGTTGAATATTTTGAGCACATTATTGTCATGACTTGTAAAGTGTGCATAACTTAGTGAAGATTGTGTGAATTTTGTGATAGTCTTAAGAAGTCTCTAATACATGCTAGAACTTAACTACATGCTCTTTGAGGCGTATGTCTAGACTACTTGCGAACATGAAAGTGATATAGGCAATCTTTGATGTGTTTGAGCTTTTCAAGCCTACCATGTAAAGAAAATCAATCACTAGTACCATTTTTGAGCTTTAATGCAAAATAATGGTTGTATGCTAAGCAAACAACCCCCATTCGACATTCTTTGACTAGCTTATCATCCTTCCCTAATGAGCCTAAATATGAATTCTATCCATACCTTTGAAGGGAGTATGATGTGTTTCATTCACATGCACTTAAGTATTCAATGATTAAAATGTTTGTGAGCCTCATTATGAAAAGAATGAAATACGTGAAAGAAAAAGGATGCCTTGAGAAAATAGATAAAAATATGACTCTAAGGGGAGCCAAGGCACAAAAGAAGAAAAATGTTGAAACAAAAGTTGAAAAATTCAAGCAAGAAAAGAAACTTTTAGTGTGCATGCCATCATACTCAATTGTTTGATATATCTTACCCTTTCTTTCATAAGCCAATACCTAGGCCAATCTACAAGCTAATAAAGACCTACTTGATTTGTGTTTGCAAGTGGCTAAGATAGTGGAGAAGAGTGTGCAAGTAAGCTTATACTTGTGTTAGTGTATGACTTAAACTATTATGGATTTGCATTTTTCGGATCTATAATTTGTACCCAACACTTGTTTATGATCGCACACGCACGTTCACTACTCCGTTAAGTATGAGATGTTTAGGGATTGAACTTGTTTCACCGTTAACTTTTCACCGTCGTTCATTACTATGCATGTTTAAAATTGTTGAGGCGTTAAAGTGAGAACAAGTTAGTTTGTTATGATACTATGAGACAACAAAAATATTATAGTTTTGTCTGATTTACTCGATGTCGAGTAAAGAGTAAGTATGGGGGAGTTTGATGTGACTAGAAATAGACACATCTATTCCGCGTAATTGTCTACGATTTGGTATGTTTTGAGGGATAATTTGATACATATGCTACCTAATCGTATATTTGTGTATTTGTAGGTGGAATCGAAGAAATCGAGCTAACTAAGGCGAATAAAGGTCAAGAAAAGCTTTGGAGCTAATAAGGACTCAATGTAGATCAAGAAAAGGTTAAAAATGTAATTTTAGTTGAAGTGATCGACCGCATGAAGTAGGCGATCGATCGCCTTTGGACAGAAAGTTGAGCAACAAGATCTACGTTGTAGCGATCGGTCGCAAGGATGAGGTGATCGATCGCCAAACCTTACTGGAGCAAAGTGATCGATCGCGAAAAAAGAGGTGATCGATCGCCTAAAGAGTTTCGCCGAAAAAAATAGCCTAGCGATCGATCGCTACCTTATTGCGGTCGATCGCCAGCTGAGTTTTGGAAAGTATGGAGACTTGATTTCTTTCCTTTCCACATGGATTCTACCCTATTCCATCAGCTTCCCTAGCTTTATAGACTCGAAAATCAGTCTCTTGAAGGGAAAATTTAGACCTTAGAAGATAGTTTTAATTTTTAGAATAATTTTTCCTTCAATTTTTGTATAGAGGTTTGAAGAACGAAGACGGATCAACAAGCCGGAATCGTGCTTCGCTTCAGTAACTTTCTTTTCTATTGATTGTTTGATGTTTTCAATACAATTTTTGTTAGTTTTAGATTTAGTTATGCAAGGCTAAACACTTTGATTCTTGGTTGAGGGATACTTGCCTTTGGAATAAAAATACTTGTGAAAATTTTGGTTTGATTGTTGAATTTTTAATTCAATTTCAATTTGTTTTTCAGATTATGATTCTTATGATTATTATGTTTGATTGATAGATTGATCACCTAGTAATCACATATAATATCTAATGCTAATTAAGAAGTAACTAAGATTGATAATTACCTGCTGTTGGTGTTATTAAATTCTTAGGAAAAACGATTGGATGATTAATTCTAACGGCTGTAGTTTTTATTGATTAGATTCATCAAACTTACTAGTTTTGAAACTATCATTGATTTAATCTTAACGGCTGTAGTTTTGGTTAAAGATTTGATAAAAGTCGAATTGAATGTTGTTTTCTTTTTTACTACGATTAAGGTAGGTGAGGAATTAAGTTTTCAATTGATGAATAATTGAATGAATTCATATGTTTAGTAATTTGATGATCAAGTGAATAATTTCCAACAGTAAAGTTGACCGAAAACCAAGAATTGCTTTTTAATCTTGATACACTAGTGATTTGCTTGATTTGCTTAATTTAGTTATAGTTAAAGACATCCGAAAACCCCATATCTTGATACTTGTTAGCATAGAAGTATTCACTTTCCTGTGGGATCGATCCCTACTCACGCTAATACATATTTACTGTTGTTAACTTGATAGGGTTAATTTGAGCGTACGCGATAAACGCTACCAAATAGTCATTGCTCGTCTCGAGATCTTCCAATTATCATCATTGAAGATCATCATGTATCCTTCACTTGCGAGTTGTCTGACCAAGACCAGGTTCTTCCTCAGGTTGGGAACATGTCTGACACTTTCAACTTCCAAGTTGGTCCGTTCAAATTGATCTTCACATCACATTTCTTAATGATATCGCAATGTTGGTCAGGATACAATCTACCATAGTTATCTGGTGCATATTCTTCCAAGTAATCTCTATGGGATGTAGAAGCACCAGAGTCTAATATCCAAGACTCCTGATTACCATCTAGGGAACAAATCAAACCACAATCATCCTCTGATATTGATGCTATATTGGCCACTGTATTCCCTTCCGATTCCTTCTTCGGGCTTTTCAATTGCTTTTGTAGTGCCCAAGCCCGCCACAACTCCAGCACTCAATAGTTTTTGAGTTTTGGGAATTAATATGATTCCTGGATTTAGACCTCGTATCCTTTGATCTTTCTCGATGGTTTGATCTGCCACATCCATTTCCTCTGGTTCTTCCTCTTGACTCAGTTGAAATAGCCGAAGGGGACGATGTCTCACTTGACTCTCTCCTTTGGATTTCTTTGCTAAGAACTAGATCACGAACATCGTCAAATTTTGACTTATTTCTTCATGACGAGCTACTCATTGCTGTGACTGTAGCATTCATTCGTCTGCGACCATAGCTTCTGGTACTTTGATGAAACAATATTTGAATAGTACACACTAAGTAAGCTTCCAGGAAAGAGAGGATATCGATCTTTCCTAGATGGAACCTCCTTAATCAATATTCGCATACCACATCAAAGCTTCACCCAGCAAAAAAGAACATAGCTCTTCAATATCCTTTGACTTTTCTCCCAAAGTTAAGAACATATTCTTCTGAAAAAGATAGTCTTCAAATGCATCTTCCAGAAAATGAAGTTTGTACCGTCAAACTTTTCGACCCTTTCCTTATCTTGATGGCATTGTGAAAACTCCCACTCGATGGTGGAATTAGCCAATTCTAATACCACCAGTGAATTCAGAATATCTGAAAACATTTGGAACCGTTTTCTGCCCTTAACTAGCTTTGATACCAGTTGTTAGGGAACAATGACTGCTGTCATGTTCTTACGGAAATTCCAGGAGCTACAAGGGACATAAAAACAACGACAACACACACAAATAGAGACATAAAGACTTACGTGGTTTGGCAAAGCCTGTCTACGTCCACGGAGCAGACACACTTCACTATATCAAATATGAAGGGATTACAAGAGGAGTACAAACTCTCGACTATCGGAGAAGGAGCAAACTGCTCAACTCAACTCTAACGCTTTCTACATTTTGTTCTCTCTTAAAGCTACATTTCTTTGGTTTGTGTTGTGATACAAAATGAACAAATTTCTTGCCTATTTATATCCAAAAATCAAGGTGTGAACCAAGAAATTTCTTTCTATAAACTTAGGCATAATTAGGTTTGAACATTGACTTCAACTTTCAAACTTGGCATGGTTGTTAGGCCAAATTTGACTTCAAACTTGTGGGTTTGGCGACCAAACATTGTTAGGCAAACTCCAACAATCGGAACTTGATGAACTCATTGATCAGTAAGTGGTGGCCGAGCTAGTTGTCTGTTCCCTTGGATGTATCAGCATTAGACTTCTTGGCAAAACCCCACCAAAGCCTCTTTCCCTGGAGCATGTTGATGTCAGGACTCATGAAGATATGGATGTAGGTTCGAAATAGAAAAAGCTCTAAATCCCGAAATTGAGTATAAGAAAAGTTTTTCAATGAAAGTTTTCAGAACAAGCCTTTTCTCATCACCACGAGTAGATTTCCACATGAGGCTTATTTGGGGAATTAAAAAGTACCTTCCGAGATTTAATCAACTTCTTTTCAAGCTCTTCTTTAGCACGTGATTGTCGTCATAATACCATGGTACTGCTTGGCATTGGCTTCTCGGTCTTAATCCATGACATATATGCGAATGGTATGAGTCTCAATGATTCATTTCAAGTGGTCGCAATGATTGAAAAATTGCTTCCTATTTAGAACGACTTCAAAAACTATCTCAAAACAAGCGAAAATAGATGAGTCTTGAAGATCCTATGGTCTACGAATTTAGGAGGACAATAAAATATCAACAAGGAAGGCAGATAAACACCAAATGGAAGCAAGCACTAACTTGGTTGAACAAAATACTATAAATAGAAGAAAGTTTGACGGTAAAGCCTCTAAGTGGGAAGGGTAAACAACAGAGGCGTATCTATGTGAGGGCAAAGGTTGGCAATTGCCCAGGAGGAATTTCATCCCTGCTTTTTTTTTTTTTTTTCAAAGAGAGGCCTAATCCAAAGCTATTAAAAAGGTCCAAACTTGGGTTAAGGTAAGCTAAAATTGTCATTCCCCTCAGTGCTACCCAGTTCCCGATATCTCTCTTGGGAAACTTCCACTCTTTCTTATCATCCCAGCGGGGGCAAAGATTTCTTCCTTTTGGTTAGCGGAAGGATGGCTTTTTCAAGGATTAAAAGCTTTATCTAGTTTTCACCCACATGCTTATTCTGTTTGAATAATAAAGGTGAAGTCGTTTGCAAGGGAGAAGTCTCGATGGCTATTGGGGGTGGATGATTGATGCAGAATCATGGTTGTAGTTTTGCTATACAAAGTGACAATTATGACATCTCATATTCTATATTTTGGTCCAATATATTCTTTTTTTTAGGGATTTTTTAAAGTTTTTAAAGGGCTACTATATTCTTGGGCAAACTTTGTTGCGGCTCGTAGAATTTTCTTGAGTTGCAGGATTAACTTTCATCCAAAGATCGATCATGATCGCGAAGCTAAATATCACTTCCTTTGAGTCTCGAAAAAATATCACTTCCTCTGATTACATTAAATGCAAATTCAAATGTTACTAATTAGCTCTTCGTGGTGCTTGTGAATACGCAGTCTACATAAAATGCAAATATATTTGCAGAGACAAATTTTGCCCAGAGATTAAAAATTGTTGGTTACGCCCTGGTAAAAAGTTAAAGGGAAAGTACTACAAATGCGGAAAGTCCAACCATCTAGCCAAGGATTATCACAACAAAGTAAACGATCGAAGGAAGGTAAAAGATCAGTTCAATATAACTGAAGTTGACAAATTATCATATTGAGATCATCTTATGCTTACATCTTGATTAATATTTTTATTTTGACAAGGATTGTATTAATAAAACTTAGTGTTTGAGGGAAAAAAGTTATATATAAAAAAAGTCCTTTTCAGGTTGAATGTAATGATAGTTAGTCATTTAGAAGCATTAAAATTTATGTTAGTGCTTATTTCATTAAGTTTTATGATTGGCATGTTTGATCATGTAAATTATAATCACTATGCAAATTATAATATTACATTTATTATTTTCTGTGAATGTTAACTTAAAACATAAATGTGATACTTGTGTGGGGATAAGTTAACAAAAACGTGGTTCATTAGGGTGAAAGAAAGAGATACCTCTACAATTAATCCATTGATGTTTGTGATTTAAATTTTGTACAAACTAGATGTGGGGAAAAATATTCGTTAGTTTATTGAATATTGCACAAGGTAATGTTTATGGCTATTTGCTACGAAACAAAACGAGGTCATGAAAGTGTTTGAACACTAAAAGAATGATGTTGAAAACCGATCAAGACAATCAGTTTTGCAATGAAAAATCGTGGGTCAATATTGGTGCAACACACCAAAAAATTGATTCTATTTGAATTTTTTATGCACTTTACGCTTAATATTTGAATTTGCAAGATATTAAATCTTGAATTCTAGTTTTCTAAGTTTAGTATTCTTAAAGTACAATTGGTGAATCGAAGCCACAATTGGTTTGACTAGGCATAGTTCTATATCAAAATTGATTCTATTTGAATTTTCTAAGCATATAGCTCAAATTTGAAAGACATAAAAACTTGAATTCGAGTTTTCTAATTTTAAATGCTTAAAATACAAATCGTTTCGAGAATTTTGTTCAAGTTTTCAAAAATTTTAAACAATGGCGCTTAAATCAAGATTTGCAAGATATAAAATCTTGGATTTTGATTTATGAGTTTATAACGCTTAGAATTTCAAACTTGAAAGTTTGAACTCTAGTGAAATGTTGATAAATTCGGGAATACCCGTAACTTGTGAGGTAGCAATCTCATTGGTGGACCACATTCCAAGAACGCCACTTACACAAGGGCGTAAATCTTTATCATTTTTGGAAAGGACAAAAGTCTTCCTGCAAAGACTTAAAAGTGTGGGGGTACCTGACTACAGTAAGTCATAACAATTGTCAAAATATTGACATGAAAATTTTGACAAAACCGTGTTGTCAAAACAAATATGACAAAATTGACACACATGAATCATATGTAAGTATGCTTGTATGTTGATGATGTGCTCATTGTAGGAAGCAATATAAAGATCATCAAAACAACGAATGTTGATGAAATATTTTGACATGATGAATGTTGGTGCAATAATGTCAAACTTGGAGTTGAATTTTCCAAGACAAATTCTCATGTTTAATTGTAGAAGTTTGTAAGAAATAAGGTCTTGAACTTGGATTTTCTAAGAATCATTGCACTTAAAATTTGAAAATTGTAAATTAAAACCGAGAATTTCTTATAGTTTCAAATTTTGTAAGAAATAACATTTAAATCCAAATTTACAAGAAGTAAAATCTTTAACTTGGATTTTAAGGCTAAAACGCATAGAATTTGAAATTCGATATATCCTAATGCATTAGAAAGATATAGTGATATCAATTAGATATCTGACAAAAAATGGCTATATGTTAACCATTGGAAATGCTGTTGTGTCATGAAAAAGGAAACGAGGGAATTCGCTAAACAAAAATTGTAGAGCTCAATCCACTATGAAATTAGAATTCATAGCGCTAGATAAAGCGGAGAAGAAGCCGGATGGCTTCGAAGTTTTTGTTAAGTGAAAATTCTCGCGGGCAAAATAATGTGCTTGCAATTGAATTACATTGTGGTAGCAAAACAACTATTAAAAAAGGCACAAAATAATAACAGTAAGTCTCATACATTGAAGACATGATACCATATGACAAAATGATTTTTAATAGCATATCTTAATTGGATATGTGAGAAAAGACATGTCTATCAATGGGAATCGGATTAAAAACCCCAAAACTAAAAATATTATAGTGGATATCCAACCTAGTTGACTAGAGATCCCAAGATCTAGATTCAAAATGGATAACCAAATTTCGAGATTGGAGAAACACATTGGAGACTAATCTCCAACTCATTCCTATGATAAGATGTGTAACCTACAGAAGGGGTACGAGGATAGAAAATATTTTTAATGATTTCTAAGACATATAAATAAATATGTTGGAGTATATCGGGATACACTTTTAGGAGATCACCTATGTGTGCACGAAGTATGACCCCTTCAAAATTGGAAAACACTATGAAACTAAGCGTGGTCCAAGGCTATAATGAACACAGCCGTTAGAAACCAATACAAATGTTAGATTGTTAGTGTGTTCACTACAGAATGTTCAAGGCCGCAAGACACCTCTCCAGATGCTATAACAGTTTGCTAAAGGTGCTTTTTCTACCATATGCATTCACGCAAAATTAATTCATGTGGGGGACTGTGGAAAGTTTCTTAATAAAATGAAATTAAGCATCAAAAAAATCGACGAAAGGAATAAACGAAGAAATATGAACACTGGAGGCAGCGATCGATTGCCACATACAGACAACGATCGATGGTTGTCGGGATCTGCAGGCATGTAAATCATTGGAGGCGACGATCGATCGCCGCTTGTGCGGGTTCATCTGGACGGTGCATCCTTTCGTGTGCTGATGCATTTTTTCGTGAAGTGTTGTGTGGCGTCTCGTTACCTTAATCCTCAACTAAGCATATGATTAAGTAAATATCATTTCTTTACTTAGCAGGATTAAGATAATACTGATATTGATCAAGATTTTTCATCACATACACCTATTACATTATTTCCACTAATAATGTGCATAGCATAATTTATATCATTTACTAGTCAAAATATTCTAGTGTTCTTTAATCTCGACCAGTTTATCTCCTAGTAGCGGAAGATAGACTCAGAATCCCGGCATTCTCCGTCTATGAGTCCATACAGAACAACCATACATCATGAGTATATAGATGATAATCATAACCCAACATCGTTAAAATGCATAAATACTGTATAAAAGAATTCTTGTACTTCATGCATTAAAATGCTTAAAATACTCCTCATTGGTTGTTCGTTTACATACATCAAATTACAATATATACCAATATGTCATGACATGTCTCATACATCACCCTGCTATAACAAAGCATATATGATATTGCCTTTTCGCTCAATATGTCAGTGGAATCGCCTTCACATCTTCATATTAGCAGCACATATCATATTTCTCGCTCACTCGTTATAACAACCTTATCTTATGCCTCAACAACATTAATCACATGCCTCAACAACATCATGCCTCACATCATCAATCACATGATATATATCCAACACATGTGTGTGTGTGTGTATATATATATATATAGATATAGATATATCATCTATACTACGTTCACACGTACATGGTATTCTTCTCAAAATATAGAAGATTATGAGTTACATCTTAACCTCATCTCTGACATGTCCCATGAGATTGTGCTACATGAAATTCAACAATTCAATGTTATAATCAACTTCATTATACAAATACCAAGAAATTATAACATTTTCACTAAAATAGACCTAGCGATCGATCGGCTCTCACATCGCGATCGATCGCGTAGTATCAAAAACAAAACCAAACTTTCTACATTACGCGATCGATCTCTTCTCTTCACGCGATCGATCGGTCACTTGTGCACGATCGATCGATCGCAATCAAGCGATCGATAGGTCAAGCTCAAACCGCCTTAATATTTTTCTGGCCTCACGCGATCGATCGGCATCTGGCTCGCGATCGATCGCGAGGCTATGAAAGTTTTAGAACATGGCGATTTTCATGTATATCTTCAAGGTTTAACACATACACAACAATTTACACTCCCAAACCTTCACAAAAGCAATACTACATCACCATGTGTACTTCTTTTATCAATAAATCAAGTTTACTTGCTTCAATTCAAGTTCTACTAGATCAAAGAATATAACTTCACTTCCAACACATACACATGATTATCTTGCAAGTAAAACAAGTTCACATAACACAAAATCGTTGCCAAGTATATTTCACTCTAACAACAAGAGTTATCTTGATTTCAAGCTCAAATATAAAAAAAAAGATGCAAAAAGAAACAAGGTTTTAGAGAGAACTTTGTAGGGATTTCTAGGTGTAAAAATTTGTACCTACGAGTTTTAAAATCTGATTTAGTCCATATATACTTATCAATAATTCATGTACACAAATAATTCCGTAAATTCTATCATACTCGGTTTAAGTCGAACCCGAGTCCATCAACTACGTAATTCATTCACCATTACCAAATCAACTAAATTACATACATGGATTATTTCTAGGCATCACATGTTGCTTCCAAATGATGTATTTTGATGATATCTTTTGATTTATTATAAATAGAATAACCAAATTTTGAATTAAACATCACTTTTCAGACGTTAACACAAGATTAAAAAGCAAAATATGTGCATTAGTCATAGTATAAGTAGAACAACCCATTTTCGATTAAACAACAATTTTCAGAGAACAACACAAGATTAAGAAGCAAAATATGTGCATTCTTTATCCATATTTTCTGTTTCAAAGTTTGAGTCTTTAAGCCTTTGTGATTTAAGGATTCGTGATTTGAAGTGTTTCTATCACGAGTTATAGTTGTATATTGGGAAACGAATTGCCATTGAAACCGTGAGCACCAGTGCGGGGCTATACCCTTTTAATGACAAAGATTTCAAATTTCGCATCGACAAATGTTCTTGCGCTATCTTGTTAATGTGCCTACAATTACCCAAAAATACACTTCCAGAAATATTCTTCCAACAAAAATTATAGAGGATCTGAAAGTCATTTCTTGCTCTTGGGTTTCATAAAAAAACATGGAGTTGTAATCATATTTTCTAAATGATTGGTTCTTAGCACCCCTTGTTGCGCCAATGTAGATTAGTTGATTTTACTTCTAGTAGATAATTTTATAGCATCATTTGGGGGATTTGATATATCTTTGTAACTATGTTATGGGTTGAAGAACACCCTTGTACTTCATTATTGAAATGTTTACCGATAAAAAAAATGGCAGATAATGTCCAGCCAGTTCAAGTTTCGGGAAAATTTTTGTAAGTGATCATCCTAAACTTTATCGGGGAAGAAACACACAATATAAGTAGGGATGTCAATGGGATGGGTCCAAACCCGGACCCGCATTGAACCCGCCCCGCCGGGAGGGTTTGGAAGCGGGACGGGGCGGGTCCTGGGATTGGCCGAACCCGCCCCGCTATACTTTTTTTATTTTTATTTTTTAAAAATATGATATTGATTATACATTTTATCTTTGATTGAACAATAAAGTGTCATTATTTAATTTTATATCAAAATTCATGTGTTCATGTTAAAAAAGTTGGACATTTTGAAGGAAATAAGAGCAAATTAATAAATATATTGTAGTTTAAAGATAGTTTTACAATGTTTATTATAAATATTTACTAGAGAAAACATGAAATTTAATCACAAAACTCAACTTTTGTGTTTCAAATTTGATTTCTGGCTAAATTTTTTTTAAAAAAAAAAAAAAAAAAAACTGGAACCGGGGCAGGGCGGGTAAACCGGCCGGGTTCGCGGGTCTAAGCGGGGTGGGGCGGGTCCGGATTTTATGTGTAGCGGGGCGGATCGTGGGATTGGCCAAACCCGTCCCATACCCGACCCGTTGCCATTCCTAAATATAAGCTATGAATAGCAAAACTTTTTGTTGGATATTTACTATGCACATAAATCATTAAAAATTAAAAGTGATGCAATATTATTGGTCAGACATGCTTAAACCAACATCAATGATTGCAAAACAATTATATGGACCGGATATTTGTTACAAAGACGAAGATACATAAATATATATGCATATATTTATATATGTGTTGGTGTTTATAAGACCGGATATATAGAAGTGAAACCGTTAATGATATGACCTTGCAAATATATGGCCATGCCCTCACAATTATGCCGTAATCTGTAAGTAAATAAATGTTTCGTGCTAAAAAAAATTTGTTTCTTGTTTAATTGTTCGTACACAGACATTGACTCAATTCACATGATTCCTGATATGAACTAAGTCACATAATCCTCCTACCCCCCTCCACGCACTGGCGCTCCGGCCGCGAACTGGCGAACTCGGTGCGCGTGCGGCGCATTAAGGCGACTTAAGAATTTCTAATTCGCGCTTTAAGAATTTCTAGTTCGCGCACTAAGATTTTATAATTCGCGCACTAAGATTTCCTAATTCGCGCACTAAGATTTCCTAATTCACGCATTAAGATTTACTAAGTCGCGCACTAAGTTACTAAGTCCTGTTAATCCTCCTTAATTCTCCGATTTTTTTTTTTTTTGTAATTATAAAAAAAATTCTTCGATTTTGGGTTTAGATGAAATTTTATGGTTTCTAGGTATTTCGGGTTGGTAAGAAAATTATATTATATGGTAAATAGATAGATAATGAATCATGAAAAAACATAATAACATATGAAATATTAAAATATGTGATAAAAGAAAGTATGATAAATCTGTGATTTTGTAACATTTTGCGGAGTAAATAATAATAAATTTGATATCTTAGTTTTTTGCATGAAAATTAATAGAATGAACTTTATAAATAAAACTTTTTATTTTTATTGAGTTAATTTAAATGTTTATATTAGTCATTTCATAAAGTAATAATATAAGTCTCCGAAAATAATATGAGTCATTTTTAATAAATTCATACTATTACCAAACATGTTGAAATAAATATGAACAATTTGGTTTCATTTTTCAAATTTGTTATTTTATATCTTAAAATAAAACAAAACTTTAATACTTCATTTCTATTTCTACAATATATTTTTCGGAGAATTCTTACTAAACGAACGATCAAATACAAGATTCAAATTACGTTGTATCACTGGCTATAACATTTTTGCAAAGCTGCAAATGTTAGATTCTTCAATAAAATCTAATTTTAATGCTTTTTAATAATGGTAAAGCTGCAAACACCAAAGTTGTTAAGAACTTCATATTGTAAATTTGTAAATAATATAATAATGATGTGAGTTTGTTAAATATGATGTATACTATGTATGTTTAACTTCATTTCATCAGTGTGTATGTATATATATATATTTATTTATTAATTTTTAATAGGCGCATTAAGGCGCACCCGCACTCATTTTTTTTGCAAATTGACGCACTCACGCATCCGCATCCGCATCCGCATCCACTCCCACATCCGACTTATGTGACTTAGGATATGAATTCTTAATTTCTGTTAATTAAATTCAAATAAAATTAATAATAAAAAATGAGACATGCAGTCCAATCCTTTGTCATAATGCTTTCTTCTGAGATTTTTTTTCTTTTTTTGGTAGAACTTTCTCTAAGATTTGAATATGATACAGAAAGAATAATTTTTTTCATTTTATTATGCCACGTGGATTAGACCAAACCTCCTAATAACGTAAACAACGAGTAACACTCTTAGTAGGTGTTTGCAATTGCTTATAAAAACTGCTTATCTGCTTTTCAGATAAAAAAGCAGTTTTTGGGTGTTTTATTTGTTTGCCTGCTATAGCTTCTCTAAAAAAAAGCAGAAGCAGAGAAGCAGGTCATGACATGCTTTTGATTGTTTTAAGTTGTTTTGTGGCAATTTCGTAATTAATTTAAGTTTATTAAGCTGCTTTTTTATTTAAATAACAAACACTCAATGATTTTGCTTAAAATCAACTTTTTCCAACTTTAAGCAAAAACAACATAGAAGTGCTTTGAATAAGCAATCGCAAACACACCCTTAGTAATTAGCAAATGTATTACGACATAGATAATGAATAAATACCATTGAGAACCAGTCCCTTTAGAGGACATGGCTCTCCATGTGGAACAACAAGTATTATCTCAGGCTCTTGGAGAAGGCCATGTTCGATATCTGTCACGAAGATGAGTATGTGACTGACATTGCAAATAAAGTGAAAAAGATACTTGGTGGGTTGCGGTAGGAGAAGTTGATCGGTGATTCATTAGATAGAGTGAATGATACACAATCCATAAGATTCCCAGAAATTTCATAAACAATGGGACCGTTAACTTCCGCCGACACCACTTCGAATATCCCCGACGTAGATTTATCCGATTGTCTGTAATCCACCAAATGGTGAAGATCCGCGGATTCAACATCATCATTGGCATGCCTTGTCATCAATAGGAAAGGTAAAATTCCCAATCATTGGCATTTCTATTCGATGCAATCAAATGACAAAAAAGTCAAATAAAAAAGGGAATTTAGGGCTTCTCCTTCAAACAGATCAAGATGAGTATGGGTATTCTAAAATTTAAACCTGTCAATTCTCGGGTGCTCATGGACCGACCCATTGCCATGGCGAGGTGTAGGGGCGAATGTAAACTGTGAGCTGCCCTAGACATGACCACGGTTCGTGAACC
This sequence comes from Haberlea rhodopensis, assembly GCA_907163345.1. Lineage (NCBI taxonomy): Eukaryota > Viridiplantae > Streptophyta > Magnoliopsida > Lamiales > Gesneriaceae > Haberlea > Haberlea rhodopensis. Next base: position 1,967,144 of record CAJQUN010000061.1, read on the forward strand.
GCCGGTTGACGGTTCGGAACCGCCGGTTCGACGGTTCAAAAGAGCTCGACCCTTAACCTTAACCTTCGTAGACGGTTCCGGTTACGGTTCGTGAACCGCCGGTTACGGTTACGGTTACGGTTACGGTTAACCACCGGTTACGGTTACGGTTCGATCCTTATATTTTTTAAATTAAAAAAATTAAAATTAAACTTTTTATTTAAACAATTTAAAACTTACTATAAAAGAATCATAAAAAAGAACAAATGAAATGTAATGGGGGGAGAGTTTGAACTTTTTAAGTTGTCATTAACTCTCTATATTCATATGAATCATTTAGCGATTTCTAGTTTAATTTGTGGGTATATCTAGTGGAAATTTTCTAGCTCGTATGCCATTAATCTTACAAATCTAGTTAAATCTATCATTTGTATATTTTGTGCGCTTTGTGCGCCAAAATGTTACTATGAATTATATATGATATCATACGTGATTCTAATCGTAATATTTGAATTAAATAACTTCTATTTTTGGATTGTCGTAATTTTTGTGTTGAGAAAACAAGAGTTTCGATACAAAACACCATCCAATAATTAATCTAAACATATTACTTTCTGGATAAAAATAGGATAAATTTCAAAATTAATCCAATAGAATATATTTACTTCTAATATTAGTCACAAATTTGTTAGGACTAATCGAATATAGATCGACTCATGAGATTTATGCACTCTCATAGTCACTGTCTTGTGCTGCTCTGGTGCTTGTTGTTTACATCTCCTCTTTTAGTCAGACACTTATTAGTTGTGTTTAAATCAATTTTAGTGATAAGTGTTTATTTTTAACTGAGGTTTCTATGTGCTCAAATATGTTACATTAGACGTTGTTCCCAAATCAATTATCGGATAAATTTAAAAAAAAATTATATAATATAAAGTTAGTGAATTATCAATTCAATACGTTGTTCCCAAATCAGTATAAGTAAATTATGACAATATTTTATTAATTAGTCAAATATTACATTATTGAGTTTCTATTGTAAGTTATTGTGATAAACTAAGATATACTTATTTAATTATTATATATATAATGTAAATCCAATAATAATCATAAAATACTTGTAGAATAATTATAAATGACATATAATATATTTGTTTTGTAATAATTTGCTTCAAATATTTTATTTTGCAACCACTATTATAGTTCTTATTAATTTATCCAACAATTTTGTTATATTTACTTTGTTATAGATATGTTTTTATTATAAAATATTTATATAAGAGCATAATATATTTTTTTTAGATAATTTTTATTTTTAAATATAAAATAGTTTTTATTGTATTAGACATATAATATATATATTGTCTTTTAGTATATATATTTATATTGTCTAAAATAAAACAATCAAGACAATAGCTTAGTTGGTAATAAGCTGTATATACATGTCAGAGGTCAAGGGTTCGAATCCTGAATAACACAATTTAATTTTAAATAATAAAAAATTTAAAAAAAAAAAAGATGTGTGGAACCGGCGGTTCCCGGAGGTTCGAACCGCCGGTTACAACCGGCGGTTGGAACCGCCGGTTCCACGGTTATTAATACCCGTGAACCGTAACCGGCCCGTACAGTGACGGGCCGGTTACGGTTTCGAACCGTTGAACCGGGTCAACGGGTAACCGACCCGTTGACCCGGTTACGGTCCGGGCCGGGCCACGGTTATTATATAACCGTGGCCATGTCTAAGCTGCCCTTTGAAAAAAAAAACTTTATTTATTTTTTATTCAAATTTTTTAAAATATTATATTTTATCCCAAAAAAATCATTTTTTTTCTCAAAAATTATATTTTGCTCATATAAAATTATATTATGATCTTTTTAAAATAATTTTTGATTCTATTTTTCTGTAATCATTTTTTTTCACCCTAAACAAATTTCTATGGCTAGGTGTCGCCTGTCAGTTTGCATATGTCTATCCACCGATAAATACCGACATGGAGACTATAATACGTTGGGTTTCCTAAGTCGACAAACTTGACATTTCATTCATGTCGAAACAAACATTTCAGTATACAAAATCGTCTGTTTTAGATTGTGAGAACCCAAATTCGAAGTTGTTTCGATTGCTATAATAGATATACAGGGAAGGAGTGAAAGAGTGAAAGAGTTAAAGATGGGGTCTTTGACGAAAGAATATGAAGTCGAGAGCATCGAAGAACCTGAAGCGAAGGAAGCGATTCTATTCGTTAATGGGGTTCGTCGAGTTTTGCCCGATGGTTTGGCCCACCTAACACTTCTTGAGTATCTTAGAGGTGCGTATAACCAGTGGAGGAGCTTGGGCCGATCGCTCCGCCATTTGTATTATATAAATTTATGTGTTTTTATGTATTATATATTCGGGACAGCATGATTTCGCCACTGATCTTTTGAGTTAGCTTTAGTTGTTTGGATTTTGGAGCTTCGCTTCCACCGTTCCACGCAAAAATCCTGTCTCCGCCGTAACATTTTCGAAGAAAGATTGATTTTCTTGAATTTACTTGCAAAGGGATTAGGTTACTTGTTCTTGCTTTTGGTGTGACAAATGAAGTAGATTTGATAAACATGGTTTGAGTGAATGATTGCAGTTGACTTCATTAGTGTTTGATTTGTTTCCGATGGAAGTTTTACTAGCGAATTTCTTTTTATCTTTCTCCATTTGAAAGAGCCGTTTTAATCCTTCGAACATGTTTTTCCCCCCAAGTTGAGGATTTTAATATGCGGTTGAGATTCTAATACTCTCAGAAAGTCTTACGTCTTGATTAAATTGGTTTACCAGCCTTCTTGTATTTTTTCGTGTGTCTTTTGTTTACATTTGTAGAAAGAACAATCTCATGGTGTTTGGTTCATAAAACTGTTTATACTCATTGCTTCATATTAACTTTCTCTGATTGTTTACGGTGGATATAATACCATATTTGATGTAGCGGAGCTCATCCTTTTATTGCTTCGTGGTAACAGTTTATTTTATTGTATTTTTTCATCCTTAATGCAGGTATAGGTCTGACCGGTACGAAACTTGGGTGTGGTGAGGGTGGTTGTGGGGCATGCACTGTGATGATATCTTATTTTGATCAACATACTAAGAAATGCGTGTGAGTCTCCTATTTGGCAACATGGACTTGTCTCCTTTTTGAAATATGCTGCTTAATTTACTTGTGTACTTCTTAATTAATAACTCAAGATTTGTTTGGTTAACAGTGACATTATTTGTTTGGTTAACAGTGCCATTCTCTGTCAAGTCCAACACCTTTCTTTTCCTTCAATGAGTCTAAGTTCAAATTGCTTATTACTGATTGGATTTAACTAGATTTCCTTGCCTCAGTGTTATTTTAGCTCTTCTCAATATTTTTTTTCCTTTTATTTCTGCTATTCACTAGAGCAACTAAAGGTTTGTTCTGTTCTTAATTCCGCAATTGGAGTGATTCTTTTTTCCCCACTTCTAACATTTTTTCAGGCATCATTCAGTTAACGCATGTTTGGCTCCTTTATATTCTGTCGAAGGGATGCACGTGATTACGGTTGAGGGTGTTGGAAATCGCAGATATGGGTTGCATCCAATTCAGGTATGATCCTTTCATTTTTACAGAATTGATGCAGTTGAAACTGGCTGTCAACTGAATACAATATCAATTGGTCAGGTTTGGTTGAATAATTTATACTTAATTTTTAAGTTCTATTAGCAAATGAATTAGCTGTTTGTTGGAAAGGATATATCTTGTGGTTGGCCTCTCAACTTACTTAATTTTTTCCAGTATTTATGACTAAATTTTGGAAGGGATAGTGGAAGAACCCACTGAGTTAGGATTCTCCTCGGTTAGTTGGGGTTTCCCATGTAAACAGGACTGCGTTAATGTGATATTTTGATCGAGTCCAGTTAATAAAGGAATGTTTCAGCTTCTTACTAACACAATATGGAGCATAAATGAATCTTAAATTGTGTTTATTTGTTATAATTTTTGTTCCATTCAAACTAATATGGTTGTTATCCTTTTGTTTAAAGCGCATGCTCCCACATTGTCTCCCAGAGTGTTTAATAGGGTTTCTATTAAATAATAGTGTTTCTATTAATTGTAGTATACTATATATTTATTTTGTTCCTTTTTATTCTAAAATGCCATTTTTCAGGAATCATTAGCACGTGCGCATGGTTCACAATGTGGTTTTTGCACCCCCGGTTTTATCATGTCCATGTATGCCTTACTAAGATCCTCTAAGACCCCACCCACCAAAGAAGACATTGAAGAACACCTTGCGGGAAATTTATGTCGATGCACAGGCTATAGACCAATAATTGATGCATTTCGAGTCTTCTCCAGAACAAATGATGCGTTGTACACCAATGGGTCCTCTGTCCTTTCAAATGGAGAGTTTGTTTGTCCTTCAACTGGTAAGCCCTGTTCATGCAGGTCGAGTAGTAAGGATTGTGAAGAAAGTTCCAAGATTTTGAAGCCAATTTCTTACAATGAGGTTGACGGAACTGCTTACACTGACAAAGAGCTCATCTTTCCACCGGAACTTCTAATGAGAAAATCGACTTCTTTATGTTTGACTGGTTCAAATGGGCTTAGGTGGTATCGTCCCTTGAAGCTTCAGGATATTTTTGACTTAAAGGCCCGATATCCTGATGCAAAATTGGTTGTGGGTAACACAGAGGTGGGTATTGAGACAAGGCTCAAAAGTTTCCACTACCCAGTCTTGATCCATGTTGCTCATATTCTTGAACTCAATCAATTGATTATAAAAGATGAAGGCCTGGAGATAGGTGCAGCAGTCAAACTCTCAGAACTTGCAAAAGTACTTAAAATAGTTGTAGACCACCATGCTTCTTTCCAAACCTCATCTTGTAGATCTATACTTGAACAACTTAATTGGTTTGCTGGGACACAGATAAGAAATGTTGCATCTGTGGGAGGAAATATTTGCACTGCCAGTCCTATATCAGACCTGAATCCTCTTTGGATGGCTGCTAGAGCAAAGTTTTGCATATCTGATAATAAAGGAAATACGCGGAAATGTGCAGCTGAGAAGTTTTTTCTTGGTTATCGGAAAGTAGACCTTGCTAGAAATGAAATCCTTCTCTCAGTTTTTCTCCCGTGGAACACTCGGCATGAATTTGTAAAAGAATTTAAGCAATCTCACAGGAGAGATGACGATATTGCTATTGTTAATGCTGGAATGCGTGTTTGTCTTGAAGAGAAGGATAAAAAATGGGTGGTTTCTGATGCCTCTATTGCTTATGGGGGGGTTGCTCCTTTTTCTTTTTATGCAAATCAGACGAAGAACTTTTTGGTAGGAAAGCATTGGGACCAAGAACTGCTGCAGAGTGCTTTGGAAGTCCTGGAGAAGGACGTTGTGCTGAAAGAAAATGCTCCAGGGGGGATGGTAGAGTTCAGAAAATCCCTAACCTTGAGCTTCTTCTTCAAGTTTTTCTTGTGGGTTTGTCATCAAATGGATGGACAGGCATCCTTTGATGAAGCCGTACCAATAACTCATCTTTCGGCAATAAAATCATTTCACAATCCTTCAGTTATGGGAAGTCAGGAATACGAGATTGTAAAGCATGGTAGTTCTGTTGGTGCTCCTGAAGTACATATGTCATCGAGACTTCAGGTTTGCATGTAAACGTGTCGTTAATGTACTAAGACGCGGTGAGACCGCCAGTAATTATTGCCCTTTAACTTTACTGATGATTTGACATTTCTCAGGTTACTGGTGAGGCGGAGTATACAGATGATGTTCCCATGCCTCCCAACAGCTTACATGCTGCTTTAATATTGAGTAAAAAGCCTCATGCTCGTATACTTTCAGTAGATGATTCAGCAGCCAAGTCTTCACCAGGGTTCGCAGGAATATTTTTTGCCTCGGATGTGCCAGGGAATAATATTATCGGGCCAATTATTACAGACGAAGAGCTTTTCGCTTCAGAATTTGTCACCTGTGTGGGTCAGGTAAAATTTTTTATTTTCCACTGAATTTTACTTCAGCTAACAGTTTTAAAAGCTAACAGTTCTTTAAAATCTAGGTGTACGGTGGTTGATTAATATTAAGAAACTAAATTTGTAATGCTAAAATCTTTCTAAACTAGTATCTTGCAGATTATTGGTGTAGTTGTTGCCGATACACATGAAAATGCTAAACTTGCTGCTCGTAAAGTTATTGTTCAGTATGAAGAATTAGCTGCAGTTTTATGCATAGAAGATGCCATCTTGTGTAATAGTTTCCATCCTAATACCGAAAGATGTATGAGGAAAGGGGATGTGGAACACTGCTTCTTGTCGGGTGCTTGTGATAAGATTATAGAGGGAGAAGTTCAGGTGGGGGGGCAGGAACATTTCTACTTGGAGCCAAATAGCACTTTAATCTGGACGATCGATGGGGGGAACGAGGTTCAAATGATTTCATCTACTCAAGTAAGATGTGTACCGTAAAGGTTTCTTATTCTACGAATGTATTCTTGTTTTGGTCTTATAAATGCCTTCATTTCTTGTTTACAAATATTTGCGAACGGAATTATGTTGAAAATTTGTGACTTTATTCTTTCTTCAGTGTCCTCAGAAGCACCAAAAATATGTGTCACGTGTACTTGGGATTCCGATGTCCAAAGTCGTCTGCAAGACCAAAAGAATTGGTGGTGGATTTGGAGGGAAAGAAACGAGGTGTGCCATCTTTGCTGCAGTGGCCGCCATTCCATCATATTTACTGAATCGTCCTGTGAAGATAACGTTAGACAGGGATGTCGATATGATGACAACTGGACAACGTCATAGCTTCCTTGGAAAGTATAAGGTATTATTTACCCCTAAATTGCTTGGAGCATGAGAAATTTTCAATACTGTAGACAATATTAAAGTTTCATTAAATGATTGACAAATAATAACCCATGGATGGATGTGATTATTCTGAGGATGGTCACTAGAGAGTCTCGAGGAACACAAATCAGTGATCTAAATTTTTTTTGCAGGTTGGTTTTACAAATTCAGGAAAAATACTTGCTTTGGACCTTGAAATCTTCAATAATGGAGGAAATTCACTCGATCTTTCTCTTGCGGTGCTTGAACGGGCCATGTTCTCGTCCGACAATGTTTATGAAATACCAAATGTTAGGATTACAGGAAAGGTTTGCTTCACTAATTTACCCAGTAACACTGCTTTCCGAGGCTTTGGCGGTCCACAAGGCATGATGATTGCTGAAAATTGGATCCAAAGAATTTCCATGGAGGTTAAAAAGAGTCCGGAAGAAATTAGGGTAGGACAGAGCTTCCCTTAATGACATAATAGTATTTCACACGCATTTGGTAAAATATTACAATTGTTTTTTATGCTTTACCCTTTTCAGGAAGCCAATTTTCAGAGTGAGGGATCAGTGTTGCATTATGGTCAAAAAATCGAACATGTTACCTTGGAGAGTCTCTGGAATGAACTGAAGCAATCCTGTTGCATTTCAGCTGCTCGCAAAGAAGTTGAGCAGTTCAATCTTCATAATCGATGGAAGAAGCGTGGAATTGCCATTGTACCTACAAAATTTGGCATCTCTTTCACTGCTAAATTCATGAATCAGGTAATTATTTTGAGTGTCACGTTTTTTCCAAGGTAGACAGTGCTTTTGGTAACATCCCAGCCTTTTAATATTTTGACATTGTAGCTCGGATAGTGTAAGTGCTGAAAAATTTTGATCCTTTTTGCGGCCAAATGTTTTGCAGAAAGTTGTCTTTACGCGTATTTTTTCAAATCGTTCCGGTGTGCATAATAGTCGGAAAGTAAATGTATTTTCTCTCTCCGTTCTTTGGTGATAGGCAGGTGCTCTTGTTCAAGTATACACAGATGGAACCGTACTACTCACACACGGTGGCGTTGAGATGGGGCAAGGCCTTCATACAAAAGTTGCACAGGTTGCTGCATCAGCCTTCAACATTCCTCTCAGCTCCGTATTTATATCAGAGACAAGTACCGATAAGGTAACAGTTGATTGATATTTTTTAGTCTTGATATGAGTCAAAATTCTTATTCCATATCTGGTGCCTACTTGTGTGTTTGTGCGTAGGTTCCGAATGCATCACCAACGGCAGCTTCTGCAAGTTCTGACATGTACGGTGCAGCAGTTTTAGATGCATGTGAGCAAATAAGAAAACGAATGGAGCAGATTGCATCAAAACATAATTTTGGCTCGTTTGCTGAGGTAAGCTTATCTGCACTGTGGCCGCCTGTTTCTTTACTAACTTTTCATTCTTATCTTGCTGAAGTTTCATTAATTTCTAAGAATCTTAGAAAACTGAACATGCTCTACACCGGTTTCATATTCTCGTTTTCTTGACTATACCATCCAAAACAATTTGTTTGAGTAAACAGTCAATATATCTTGTTCACTGATACGAGTTACATGCTTTCAATTATCAGCTTGCTTATGCATGCTACATGGAGAGGATAGACCTTTCTGCTCATGGATTTTACATTACACCTGATATTAGCTTTGATTGGAAGACGGGTAAAGGGTCTCCATTCCGTTACTTCACTTATGGGGCTGCTTTTACAGAAGTGGAAATCGACACATTGACAGGAGACTTCCACACGAGGCGAGCAGACATTATTTTGGATCTCGGGTTTTCTATTAATCCTGCTATTGACATCGGACAGGTGGTTACTTGTTCATGTTCGTTTACAAGATTTAATCAATTATCTTCTGTCTATTATTTCACTGCAATGAAGTGTTTGCCGCGATATATAGCAGTTATTGTAGCCTACACTTGCAGCAGATTGTTGAATCAACCATCTACAGCGCCATTACTATATCTATTAACATTCATCTAACTCGGATATTTTGAAGTTTACAACAATCCAAAAGTTGCGTTTTGCAACCACAACTAAAGAACTGATATTATATTGTAATTGGAATGTAAATGTTTTCCCACAGATGAAGTCTGTACAAAATCCCTAGCTGTTAGCTAGTAATATCTTCTTATTAGTCTAAGCTAGTTAAAACACTCCCAACAGAAAAATAACATAATCTTAATCATAACCAATTCCCTTCTATTATATTTTCCCCTTCTCTTTCGCCAAGTCATTCCTTCTAGAGCTCTCTTCACCAGATACTCACTTTGCCCCAATTTATTTAGGCACATAACACTTGGGTTCCTAACATTATCTTTCAATTACATATGAACATGGCTGGTAGACTAATATAATAGAAGAACTCAAAATCTGGTACTTATTTCTTGTAAAGTATCCAATTTGACTACACTCTTTCAGATTGAAGGAGCATTTATACAAGGTCTTGGATGGGTAGCCTTGGAAGAGCTCAAATGGGGCGATGCTGCTCATAAATGGGTACCTCCAGGATTTCTGTATACATGTGGACCTGGTAGCTACAAAATTCCTTCAGTTAATGATGTCCCATTTAAATTCAATGTCTCCCTGCTCAAGGTATTTAAGCTAATACTTTAATTTTAACCAGTTCATGTTTTCATATCCAGTTTATACGTGTTCATTTCATTCCAAGAAAGTGGAAAAGTTATGTGAAATATTGGGAAGAAGACAAAGTTATTTGTTTCTTTGTTATTGTAGATATAGAGGCATTGCAATTTAGTCCGATACCCGTATGATTCTTTCATTTTTGACCCTGTATGTATCATCCGGCAAGCATATTTGATTCCTTTGGCTGTTAATAGTCGCAAGAAATTCAGTGATTCATACATTGAATTTCATAGCTCCATATAGTTGCTTGGTCTGGCTAAATAAACCAAACCAACAAATTCTAGCAAGAAGGATCAAGTATGCTGGTCGAACAACTATATTTACAGGACTAAATGTAGCATCACTAATGACTCTCTATTACCACGGGACAAAACATGCAATTTAGTATGCCTAGTATGGCTCATTTGTGTTGGGAACCAGTTTAGACATTTATGTGTTGCAAACAATATTTCCAGGGTTCACCAAATGTAAAGGCAATCCACTCCTCAAAAGCAGTGGGAGAGCCCCCATTCTTTCTTGCCTCATCCGTCTTTTTCGCAATAAAAGATGCCATCATCTCCGCAAGAGCTGAAGTTGGTTGCAACGATTGGTTCCCTCTTGATAATCCGGCAACTCCTGAACGTATACGGATGGCGTGTTTGGATGACATCACCAATGGGTTGGTGGGCTCTGATTTCAGGCCGAAGCTTAGCGTATAGTTTCAAGTCCTCATTTGAATCATGGTGGCATTGCAGGAGTGTACAAATGTAAGTCTTGGGTTTATTTTGTACAGAGTTCAAAGATGTGCGTATTGTTTTTTGTTTCGGTGAATTTGTATAAATTTAACCAAGTTTGTTGTTTGATTCCATTCCACGCTCGAATGTTAATTCAATTCTTCTATTTTCCATCTTAGATTTCACGAAGATAATAAAACTTAAACATGACTTATCTAATTAAAATATTGTAGAAGATACACCTCAAGTTACAAATACCGATATTTGTACTCAATTATCATAGTGTTAGTTTAAAACTCAAAATCTCACGAAAACAATAGCAGGATCCATCCTAGAGCAGGCAACCTCTTCCATAACCAAGTTCCAGGGTTTTGGTTGATTCAAGGCCTGCACGTAAGGGTTGTGGTTGCGACATTGTCATTGGTCAATTTTCAATGTACTTATCTCCACCTGTTATGGAGTTGATAAGTGTACCTACATACATATTTTCCAATCATCAAAATCTTTCTTAGAAAACATAGGGATCCTACTTGAAGAGAAGAGATCCGTATGTTTTCTACGGATAAGAATATCTGCTCTGATACCAGTTGTTGAGATTGGCTAAATAATTTAGAAGGGGAGGAACTCTATTTTTTTTCTAAATTTCCTTCAATCGGGTTAATATTTGAAAGTGTTTTTTCTTAATCTGAACCGATCAGTTGAGTTACTTAAAACTTTTTATGTGAAATGTACACAAGCTAAATCAGTGAATATTAGTGCAAGTGTGTGAGCCGATGGACGGTTAAGCAATCACAATATATAAGCAAAATAATACTAATTGCAGAAAAATGAATTGTTTATAGAAGTTCGAAGGTTAATTCTTCTACATACTACGAGGATGATGATGAATAGAACGAGAGAGCAATAGATGAAGCTTGAATATTCGATCTTTCAGTAGTCACTGAATGAGTTATTCACGCTTTTAAATAGCAGAGAATAACGTACATAATTTTATGAATTCATAATGTCTTCATTCTCTTGTCGCAATTTTGTTATGTCATTTGTTCCTAGCATGAAGGTATTACCCTCATGTAATATTTAATGGTCCAAATTTAATTTGGATATGTGGGGTCCACATATTTACATGAACTCCACATATCCAAATCAAATTTGGATCATTTGATCTAGCATAAAGGTAATACCCTTATGCTAGGTTGAACTCTACATAGCACATAGTGGTAAGAGGAGTTTGTCAATTAATGTAAGAACATTAAATGCTTTTTCTGAGCGGGTAGTCGGAATTAGTTTTAATGCAATAATTCCATTTTCCAAAATTTTGCTGGATTGCTATTTTTTGCCACTAACGACTAGTTTAATTCCCCGGACTTGATAAAACTTCCAGGGCAACATCATCTATGTTGTCTGCTAGAAAGCTGACCAAATTTGTTCACTTATCTGATTTGCTGATCCTCTAATTCATCATCTGTTCAGCCACATCTCATTTCATTCAATCTGTTCTATTAAATGTCGTGGTCAAAGCCAAAGTCACATGATGCGCGTGCGCGTGAGGATGGCGAGTGCATTATTCAAAAAAATTGAGTATGGGTACGCCTTAATACGCCTATACACACACACGGATGAAATGAGAGGAGGGAAGTCTCTAGTGTGTTGAGTATAAAAATCCCCTCCAGTGGTAATACAAAATCTGGTATTTATAGACAAATGTTTTGGTGCTAGTCCGGTGGGTAAAAATAGGTCTCTTCCATACTTTGACCCGCGTTCCTACCCAAGGGGTATAAGATCTAACTAGATCTTATCAAATGGACCCTAGGTTCTTATCTAGAGGACAAATAATCTAGTCAAATCATATCAAATCCCACTAGCCTTTGAACCCATGACTTAATAAAGTGACAATGATGATAATCAGCATCTTCAAATCAAAGGAATCCGAGGTCACCCCGATCTAACCCTGGAAAAGATGCTAGTCATATATTCTCCGTAGCTCATTTATTTTCGGAGGTTGGCCCGAGCTCTACCATATGTGGCCGGATCCTCTCCAGGTATCCTCCACCCGAGCTCCAACTCATCCCTGATATATCCTTAGATCAATTTGTGGGCTCGAGTCATCTGTTCATCCTCAACTTGTCAACTATTGCCAGGGCCAGACCTTGCAGACCAGGACTTCCAAGTGGCAAGGCCTTGCAGGCCAAGCCTTTCAAGTGACCAAGGACGGGCCAGGCCTTACAGGCCAGGTCTTCCAAGTGGCCAGGCCTTGCAGGCCAAGCCTTTCAAGTGACCAAGGACGGGCCAGGCCTTACAGGCCAGGTCTTCTGACAGGCCAGGTCCTCCAAATGGCCAGGTCTTCCCGAGGCTAATCTAGTAGACTAGGGCTTGTCTTCCAGAGGACAGGACTTGCCAGGGCTGGTCTAGCAGACCAGTACTTGTCTTCCTGAGGCCAGGTCTTGCCAGGGCTATTCTTTGTTCGGGTATCAATATTGATAAAAAAAATTCGAAGAATTAAGAAGGTTTAACATAATTTAGTAAGCCTTAGTGCGCGATTTAGTAAATATTGGTGCACAAATTAGTAAAACTTAGTGCGCGAATTAGAAAATCTTAATTCGCCTTAAAGCGCATCACGCGCACTTAGCTCGCCATATCGCGATAGGAGTGTCAGTGCAAGGGAGCGTCAGTGCGAGGAGTAGAAGGATTACGTGACTTATGTCAGAACTGATTCAAAATTGGCTCAACATATCTCTTTTTGTCATACAAAAACCAAGTTACGGTACTTGGAAAGCAAAACTTACATATAAAAGCTACCACACGTTTTTCGAGAAAAATTATTTGAAACAAAATTTTAATTTGTGTTATTGAAAGAGACTAGTTGTTTTATTATATCGGGACATGATCGAATGAAATTATATAATCATCATTTGCACGGATCTAATGGCACCGCACAGAAGCACCGGTTATGAAAGAAAGATGCGTTATCCCAAACTAACTGGAAGTTCACCCGACAGGCTTGTTATGAGAAAGATCAAGAATTGGAAACTCAGCAGTAGCTGGGAATATTGAGTTTGGAGAAACCAGCCACATCAGAGCTCAAAACCATGACGAGGAGAAATCACGATGAAAACTGTAACCCTGTGCCACCACCCAATGCAGTATGAGTCTATCGGTGCATGTAACTTACATACACCGAGTTACTAAAATCATGGAAATATCCTGCTTGGGTTAGTTGGGAGGAACAGTAGCTCGAGGAATTGAAATTGGCGAAAAATTCCTCAATGAGAAATTATTTTTTTTGTAGATTTTGAATGTGAAACACAAAAGTACAGTGTATTTGAGATATTACATGATTATGTTTTGATTAAACACAGTATGAGCCTATAGGTGCATGTAATTCACATGTAACGACTTACTAAAAACTTGGAAATATTCTGACTATATATTTGGTAAAAATAGTGCATGAGTCAATCGATGCATGTAGAATTACATGCACCTAGACTATGGCGGTGCATGTAAATTACATGCACCACTATGTAATTCCTGACATTATATTAGTATATCAAAACACACTTTTTAGAACCAATTGTATTGTAAATTACATGCAACGCTAAGTTATTATTAATTCCCTTTAACTTAGTTCTATTTTGTATGCTATCTTTTTACATGAATGAACTTGATTTATCTGGGAGTAATCAACTGTAATGTCATAGCACATGCACGTGTTACAGATAATAGAAGAAACCAAAAACCCAACAGAAAAGTCTGCTAATTGATAAACCTTATCCGACACCATGACTGGTTCCATCCCCATGTCATAATGTAATAGTAATAAAGTAATAATCATCATAAAATATTTAAAAAAATCCGTCGGGTTCATTTTATAACAAATTGCGTCAAAATCTCAAGCCTAATAACAATCACAAAGACACAATGTACTCAGTCGGTGCATGTAGTATACATGCACCACGTAGTATACATGCACCACTTGAGTCTATCGGTGCATGTAATTTACATGTATCGATAGATTGTATTTTTGGTTAAAGATAATATTTGAGTCTATCAATGCATGTCCTGTGTATTTGTAAGATTTCTTTTTTTTTTGTGTGGTTCTTTTGTAATGCATTCCTCTAATAGAAATGGAAGCTCTATTTGGATCATATTTGATACTGTATACAACTGCCGGAATATTATCCTATGAGTTTTGTACCTTGAGTGAATGTGATAATATTCCACCCATTCGTTTTTAATGGATGATCTGTTTTAATAATATTTATTATATCTGATGGGAAACCAAAACTGAAAAAAGTAACAATCTAAAATTTGTTATAAAAAGTTTTTTTTAAAATTAAAGTGACATTTTAACAAATACATAATGTGCATTAAAATTGAAATAAAAATTCAAAGTTAATTGAACCACAACAATCCCATAAAAATAGTAAAATAACATCCAATGGAGAAGAAGTGAAACATAATTGAAGCAAATTTCAAGTTTCTTCTTCTGATTTGCAAAGCATGTCCATTTCCTCATCGAATCGGTGGAAGTCATGAAGCCCGTCGTCCATGGTCACTATCGGTAGTGATGGTGGCGTTAGGCGGTGAAGTTTGGAAGAATATTAAGAACGCAAACGCGAGAAAAAAACATATCATAAAATATGTATTTTGGTTATTACCCAAAATTATATTTGGAAAAATTTAGATATAAATCTCCATCATAGTGCGAAGAACTAAGTTTACCAAGTTTAAAGGTCCCATTGATTCAAATGTGAAATTTATTGACTAAGTGGTACAATCCGCCTATTCACATGTCATCATCTTCATTAGGTGTTGGTTTTTAATTGCCAATCAATTCCTAATTTTGAAAAGCAAGATCAATGACAAGAATGACAACCAAAAGCTTAATAATTTTCCAATTCAATTGGTTAAAACGTCAACAATTATGGTGATTAAATAAGTGATAGTGCTGCAAAAACTAACTAATTAGTTAATTAATGCCCTTCAAATTTGAATTTTTGCAGTTTTGTGACGAAAAACACACATTTTTCATATAAAATTAAATGATGAAAGTGACATGCCAACCTACACAAATTGGTAACCATATCCCCCAGAATCTGAATAACACAAGCAAAGATTTTTTTCCTATATAAATGAAATTAAATTAAATTTGTCCACATACATTAGCGGAAATTCTTTTGTGTATTGGGTCTGACATGCAGCCACACACATACAAATATATACATACATATATATATATATATTTATATGTGTAGGTGTATTTGTCACACTCGGTGCATAAAAACATTTTATAGCAACTCATTGTTTAAAAAAAAAAAAAAAAACTTCGTTAATGCTATACTTCTTCCTCAAATATTCCCTCCCTTTTGAATCAAATTTCCTACCAATGTGATCCACCTTCGATTTAATTTTTAATTTTCTTGATTTGAGCCCACCAAGATTTTCTTGAAATTTCTTTAAATACCCTTTTTCTTGGCTATGATTTTATTTCAAGTTTCAATATTGCCCAGTGCGGCATTTAGTGATGAGATAATATCGTTCATGGTTGTTTCATGATTCTGAAATTAATGGCCCCTCCCTCCTCCCTGCTCCATTCTTGACTATTTCTGTGATTTCATTTCTTGCTGTGGCAAGTTCTGAAATGGGCTATTAATTCAACTTTACTCCTTGTATATATATAAATACAGCTTCATTGTCTGAAGAATTTGTAAAAGGAGGCAACTTTCAGGCTTAAAATGGAGTCCACTAGCACAGAAATGAAGTCAAAAGTGGAGGATTATGAAGTGGTGGAGCAGATTGGGAGAGGAGCTTTTGGAGCTGCATTTCTGGTTAATCACAAGATTGAGAAAAAGAAGTAAGGATTTTGATTTACTACTCTAAATTTGATATTTTCCTAATTTTATTCTTGGTGGGATTTTGTGATGTTAATTTCATTTCTTCTGCTGCATTATTTAGTTATGTTCTCAAGAAGATTCGCCTTGCTAAGCAAACTGAGAAGTTCAAGCATACTGCACACCAAGAGGTCATCACTCTTCTATATGATTTGCATTCAAGATTTAGTCTTATTTCATGACAATACCCATTAATTTTTATCATATGTTCGTGAAGAAAAATTTAGTTCCCATATCCAATTTTTAGTATTAGTCAAATTTTTACATTCTTATTCTGCTGAAAAATGTGGTGAGAACATTGAAATTGAAGTAAGAAATTTGTAACATTTTTTAAATTTAATCAGATGGTGCTAACTGTAATTTTCTTAGATATAACAATGAATATACAACAATTACTAGAATACTTTAGCTCGTTTGATGAGCTTGGAGTGTAACGGTGAACCTTGGCACAACTGTTAACGTTGCTTCCATGTGATCTTGAAGGTCACGAATTCGAGTCGCGGAAGCAGCCTTTTGCATTGCAAGGGAAGCCTGCGTGCATTAGGCACAAAGTGGCCCGACCTATTCCCGGACCCGCACATAGCGGAAGCTTCGTGCACCGGGTTTGTCCTTTGTCCTTTGATGAGCTTGGAGTGTGAGAACATGGGTGCAATCATGAGAACCATCCATGAAGAATTAGATATTAGTTTGAAGGAATTTACATCATGTTACTTGTTCACACCGACCTCCACTACTCTGTATGGGCTCAACTTACTTACACATTCATTCAAGAAAATACCTACCTCTCGGTGTAAAATTAAATGAAGCCGAATGGGGTAATAAACCAAATAAAAAAAAGTAGAACTAATAAAGACATGCAAATAATTATATTCAAAGGTGAAGTTTTACCTCTTTTGTCTTCTGTCTGGCAGACACATTTCTTCTACATGTCCTTTCTTACAACAAGTAAACAGTGAGTATGAACAAGTTGAGTTTGAGTTTATCTTTTTTCAGGTTCATAGAATTTTTTAGTTGAGCTCTGAGCCATTTGAGCTACATTATAGTTATTCGGAATCGAAATCGAATGCACATATATTGTATTGTGAAGAGAAAATGGATCAAACTTTGAACGACAGAGAAACTTGTATATGTAAATCAATTCGATTTATTTTTAACTGTTGTGATGTATAATCAATATATATTATACAGTTCAATATTCAAATAAATAATAATAGTAGCGAAAAAAATGCTATTCTAGCATTCTTGTGGCAGTCATATAGTCGGATACTGATTAATTTTCAATGTGATGTGTTGCAGATGGTTTTGATGTCAAAGCTAAATAACCCTTACATTATTGAGTACAAAGATGCATGGGTAGAGAAGGTAAAGCACTAAAAAGCATATATATTTGATCCATTTTTGAGCTCTAGGCCGGCAACTAACTGAAATTATGTTTTCTGATGAACTAGGAATCATATGTGTGCATTGTCACGAGCTATTGCGAAGGTGGAGATATGTGAGTTCCTTAATGTATGCTTATTCGTATAGATGTGGTTAGAAAGTTCTTGTTTTTAATGTCTCCATTGTGATGTCTCAGGGCAGAGATTATTAAAAAAGCTAGAGGGGTTCATTTTCCTGAAGAGGTACGAAACAAAAATGATAAGAATTTGAGGAATACGAGGTTAGTTAATACTTGAATTTTGTGCGTTAACAGAAAATCTGCAGATGGCTGACTCAGTTGCTGTTAGCTTTGGATTACCTTCACTCTAACCGCGTTCTTCATCGAGATCTGAAGGTTCGTCCTTTAGGTGATGTTATCAAGAAAATAACATTGTCAGTTTCATGAGTCCTGTCTTACAAAACCCTTTTTGTGATCATGATATATATATATCCAGTGCTCAAACATATTCCTGACCAAGGACAGTGAGATCAGACTAGGTAAGAATCATAATCCCTTATGAAGTTTTTTTATAACCTATGACATCATATTTCTGATATGATTCTTGCAGGTGATTTTGGACTCGCAAAACTGCTCAATAAAGATGATCTTACCTCATCAGTATTGATCTTTTTTTCTCTGTGCTTTTTCTTGATCTTACCATGCTAAACATGTTAATCAAGGGGCTCGGTGAATGCTCATATATTATTTAGCTTCTGTAAATTGAATTATCCGCCTCGAATGTAGGTTGTGGGCACTCCAAACTACATGTGTCCCGAAATTCTAGCAGATATACCTTACGGCTACAAATCAGACATATGGTCTTTAGGTGTGCAACTTAGCAACTCGGTTCTTGAATTTATCCTTTTAAGATATCTAACCATGATAGATACTGTTAATCTCTCAGGCTGTTGCGTGTTTGAAGTCGCTGCCCATGTGCCTCCATTTAGAGCCACAGTAAGTTCCAGGCAGATCCCTTCTTGCTTTCACGATCTTCATTACTGCGATATTGACGATGTATTTGTGATTGTGTGATTTATGTAACTGAAACAGGATATGGCTGGACTGGTTAACAAAATAAACAGATCGACTATTTTTCCACTTCCAACATCGTATTCTTCTTCACTGTGAGTTCCTGTCGCTTTTCTATCATTAGTTTTGTATGATTCTTTAAGTTCTTAGTTCATTTTTGGCATAAATTCAGGAAGCGACTGATCAAAAGTATGCTTCGGAAAAGCCCAGAACACAGGCCAACGGTTGGTGCCACAAATTTGAAACATTCGAAAATGTTAGAAAGTTCTGAAACAATCTGATGTTTGGTATGTTAAACTTATTTCTTAGGCTGCGGAACTCTTGAGGCATCCACATTTACAACTGTATGTTGCGGAGTACTGCAATTCATGTCCTGTCTTTCTTCCGGTAAAGCCAGAATGCGAATCACAGTACAAAGCAACAAGAACTCGGTCAGCTGACAAGTCAAGGGCTCTCAAGAAAGGGCAAACTAAAGAATCAGATGATGTTTCAAAAGTCGATAGAAAGGGGAGTTCGCCTATCAGAAGTACACGAAAAAACAGTCTGCCTGCAGCGGTCAAGGCCCCAAAATTTGTCGTTCCAAAGGAAAGATCGGTGGATCATTCAAGCTCTTTAGATGATGTGGTACCTAATATTGAAGTGAGGGTCGATACCAGTAGTCCCAACGAGAGCAAAAGTATCAACTCTGTGGCGTCTTCCGGATTAAGTACACTAACTGATCAGAAAGAAGACAGGGAACAAAAAGAAGAGAACTTAAAAGTCCCGACAGAGGTCAAGACTTCCTATCCAGATAATCAGCATCAAATGAAAAATCCTAGTACTGAACTACAGAAACAGGAGATTCAAACCTCAGTCACATATTCTGAAACTATTTCTTCTGCAAAAGCCGATGATTCTAACCCAATCGAGCCTTCAAAAGAAGATACTGAAGTTGAAGTGAACTCTGCAAGCGATCAAAAAGCACAAGCAATGGAGACATTGCTGGAGCTTTGTGCACAGCTTCTCAAGCGCAAGAGGCTTGATGAACTTGCGGGCGTGTTGAAACCTTTTGGGGAAGAGGCTGTGTCATCAAGAGAAACAGCAATTTGGTTAACTAAGGGGTTGATGAACATTCAAAGACAAGGTCGGGAACCCCATCAGCGTGAAAATCCTGGTGGTTTATTGTAAATTGTAGCACTATTTGTTATAAATTATCTTCAAACAATGAAGCACAAGGGAAATTGTTGGGTTCATTCCCCGCGTCAGAAACAAACGCACCCGGGACGATCGATTGTGTCATATTTATATATAATATACAATTATCAAATATAAGCCCATGAAAAATAAATTATCGTATATGACGAAAATCTGAAGAAGTTGATCACTCGAGTCCAAACAATCAAACTAAATCTACAAGCTCAACACCAGTGTTAGTTTGATGTCAACGTTTCTACGACGAGAAATATGTGATTGATGTGTGTCGTTTGGTATATCTCCGAGCGATATGTTTATAGATGACAATGTGTCGTTAATGGGTTTGGATACATAAGGCCCAACATACCAATATTTAGCTTTACGAGTATATATTATGCTAACAAAAATAACTCCAAGTGATTCGTTTCTGGCATCATCATGTTGCAATAAATAAATAAATAAAAATGCACTGACTAGGGGTAAAACTGAAACCGATAATATACATAACTCTTCCGATCTGATTATCTATATTATCTATGTTATCTTATACCATATTATTATTATTATATTGCTATCTTATATAGTGTGAGGGTGCTAGAGAAACCAACTTGGTGAAGCTTTTTTCAAAACCCCAAAATTGCCCTCAAACTCCCTCTCCACTTTTTAAAACTTCAAAGTTACTCCAACCTCTCAATTTTCACATTCATCCTAACAAAGATGATGTGTTAAATGGTCGCAATGCCCTGCTAATTTAGATAACAAAATAAAACCAAAAAAATACATGGGAGTATAGTAAACTACAAAATCAATTTGAAAAAATGTTATTACATCCCAAAAGCCCAAATTAAAAAATGAATTTACAATTACCACATCATTTTACAAAAACAAATAATGTATATACACGCAACGCGTGCAGTGATGAAGAAACCATCTACGAGGTTATGGTATAGTCACAAAATGACTAGGGATGACAACGAGGTGGATTTGTCCAATCACAGGACCCGCCCCACTACACAAAAAACCCGAACCCGCCCCGCACCGGGTCCATTTATTTAAAAAAAACTAGAAATCAATTTTGAAACACAAAAATTGATATTTGTGATTGAATTTCATGTTTTCTCTAGTAAATATTTATAACAAGACTTATAAAACTATCTTTAAACTACCAAATATTTATTAATTTGCTCTTATTCTCTTCAAAACGTCCAACTTCTTTAACATAAATACATTAGTTTTGATATAAAATTAAATAATGATACTTTATTGTTCAACCAAAGAAGTGAAATGTATATTCAATATTAAATTTAAAAAAAATTAAAAATGTATAGCTGGGTGGGTCCGGGGCGGGTTCGCCAATCCCGGGACCCTCCCCACTCCGCTTTCAAACCCGGTTGAAGCGGGTCCAGACCCACCCCAGTAGGGCTGGTTCAATGCGGGTCTGGACACATCCCATTGCAATGCCTAAAAATGACCATATCATTCTTAATCTAAAAAATCCAAAATAAATATTATTGAACACCACAAATTTCAAAGCTAGCCAAACTTAATTTGTTTAAATGATTGTTCAAAATTAATTATAAAATTTCGTCCAAAAAGCATCTCCAAAGGGATCAATTTTAATATAGTGTCTAATTTTTTACATAAAAGTTAAACCACAAAATAGTATACATGAAAATTTCAAATATACTATCATTTTATTTAAAATTATGAATTTAAAAAAAAACTATAAGAAATTATGTAACTGGGCGATTAGCCTGGTATCAGTTTTTTTATCGAACAAGAATTTTTCACCCCAATCCAGCATGGTCGGAACTCTAATGGTCAACATTTCATTTTCATCAACCAATCTAATCAACACATGCAAACAAAATGCCTAGTTCTTACGGCTTCTTTCAATGCTGGCAGAAGGGTTTATTTGATGTCATCTTCAAGGACAACGTCTTAAGGGCGACAACAAAAATACCCCGCGAAAGGGAACGCAGACAAAGCGGTTCTTATCTTGCTATTTTGAAATATCAGCTCCTGTTTTCATATCATGTCTATCATTTATCTGAGAATCACACTCCCTTTTCTTTTGGATCATGTTGATTCCTTTATACTTTATGAGGACTTGTCACAGTTTCATTGTCCTTATTTGGCCACATTCACCCGGGGAAGGATTGACTGGGGTTTTCATTGGATAGAAATGTGGACACCATATTGTGGGACCCACATTTCAATGTATTGTTTAGGTTATATCCAAGTCACTCTTTCCCCTTCACCCCCTAGGATGGTTTTGTCTTGGCTACCCCATGGGACATCACCTCATGGGATAGATCTCACAACACAATGAGCATATTCTCATATGAAACACATATTTTAAAAAAAAACTAATTATTTTTTAAAAAAACTAATTATAAAAGAAGAAGATATGAACAAAACCGTCTCCATGAATGAAATCAATTCTTTCATTTCTCTAATGGTCACCGAGCTTTGAATGGAAGAACTGTTCCGAGTGAAACTTCACACCAAACTTGATTTCATGTACAGCCCATAAAGCAAGACTAAAGAAAAGATTTTTCTGGGTCATGCTTATCTTTGCAGCTAAAAAAAGAATTAAGGGGCTGTCAAATTTCATTTCAAATGCATTAACTCGTAAAACTCACTAATTTTTTTTAAAAAAAAAAATTGAAAACCTCTCCTCAAATTTGCATTCGTTTTAGTAGGATGAAGAGATTGTTTTGATTCATCAGAAAATATTAAAAAATTGAGAAAAAAAATGAATTTCACATAGACACACACATTATTAGAGTGAAGGATGTTTAGAATTCTCCACGAGTTTAATAAATAATATCAACATTCTATGCTATATATTTTTATATCAAATAATAGGGGAGAAAACTGTAATTTTCTCTCATCATTAGAAACTAGAGGGAATTAATTTATGATACAATTATTTTACAGATAGTTCATCCGTTATTGTTTAAACTAGATGACACAGATGGAGACAACTTTCTCAATCGTTAAATATGGTTTTAATTTTAATTTTTTGACACATATTTCACTACCAAAATTATACGTGACCCAAGAATTTTGGTATAATGTCCTATCCTAGATATTAATTATTATTATTATTATTATTATCAATTTATTATATTTCAAAATAAAGCAGAGATGGGACCCTCCCAACGTTAACAAATTCGAACGTTATATTAAAATTCCAACCCAATGATCAAAATCTAGATTACAGCAATAATAAACAATCCAACGGTTACACACAACCATATGCTATAAATTCAAACCCTTCTTCCCCCTCTCTTCCCACAGCTCGAATCCCTTCATCTCCATTCTTACACACAACTCAGCTTTCACGTCCATTTTCTCTCATTCTCCACGAATCTTTCATCAATAGCTACAATGGGTCTTCCCAAGATTCAAATTTTCTTCGTCTTTGCGGTGCTCTGTCTCACTTCCATGGCTGTCACGGCGAGAGAGGGAGGTTTCTCGCCAGTGCCAGAGCCGGCACCGGGGCCAGATGCCGGAGCTGGGTTTGCTCTGAGCAGCCCCTCCGCTTGCATTTGCTTCTCTGTGCTCCTGTCGTTCGTTGGAATTCTGCTGCAGTAAACATACCTACATCTATCTATATATTATGATCGAGAACCATTGATGGGAGTGTGAGATTATATGTTTATTCTTTGAGTGATTGCTGTATTTTTTTTTATTTTTTATTTTGTGGCCTAACTTTTGGTTAGGTCTCGAGGGCCTGTGGTGTTTGGAGTTGAATTTTATTGAATAAATTTGCATATTTATTAATGAATCGATCTTATTTTATTGTGAATCTTAAGTTAATACCGATTATGTACACAGTACCACATTTCTCGTTGTTCATCCGATTATGTATTTTGTGTTATTTCCAAGTTGAAGTGATAGCTTCTTTGACATTGCATGAAATGTCCCAGTTGGTTATTGTAGTCCCGAGATGATAACATATGTCACTATCTCTGATATGTGTCGTATGATAAAATCGTACACATAAAATGTGTACGATTTTATCGTAGGATAAAATCATATATATATTTCAAATATTATTTCATATTGTCTCAACATTAAGTAAACAAATATGACTTTTCTGTTACTTAATTTGATTTAAAAACATAGATTTTCATTTATTTAATTTAATTATATTATCATATAATTACGTGAAACGGGATTTGAAACGCCATACGGCTTACACGCCATACAAACAATGATTGTTAAAGCGCCGTAAATAATTATGCATCGTGGATTGCCCGTAAGTTTACGATGATTAAAATTGATCTAATAAGGTTTCAGGTTATATGGGCTTTAATGTATCTGATAGGGTGTAAGCTTTTAATATGTAGACAAGTCGATTTTCTATTTATACGATAGGCTTAAATAGAAACCAATATCTATATAAAGGGTCATGGTCCCCAAGTCACACGATAATTCAGTCATTCTATATTGCTTCCATCGACAGTTAGAGAGCGAATGAGAGAAACTAAAGGACTATCAAAACTAGTCGTGTTGATCTGGAAGGCCAACGACTCAAATCTACATGAATATCAACTATTATGGATTAATGTACGTTTCCACTTACAGATCTATTGATTCTTAATGATTTAACATGAGTTTCTGGGTTTTAAACGTGATTCATCATCATAAGGTTAATTTTCTAACAAGTGGTATCAGAGCTGCTCATGTTGAATCATTGAGAATATATTTTTGTTAATAAATTTTCATGAATTTGGTAAAAGTTTTGCATATGAATTAAGATCCATGGTTTCAAAAACGTTACAATATTTTAGAGGAAAATTGTTCATATTGTGTTTTATGAAATTTTTAGATCTAAATTGAGAAAAAATTTATATTGGGGTTTTCGGTGCTTTGTCAATCAAATATAAAAATTTATGGTTTTGATTTTCAGATTTCGAATTTCAATTTTAAAAAAAATCCAGATTGTTGAAAATTCGGGGAAAATTCAAAATTAGGTTTAATAGCCACCGGAATAAAGTAAAATTGCTTGGCTCACGGCCTATGATGCACGCTCCTAAAAATTACTCGATGCATTGTCGGACACTTCTCGGATACTCATCGGACACGTGTCAGAGACTCCACATGGCGTGTCCATTATTTTATTAATAAAATAAAATTGGATACCCGTGTCGAACACTCCTCTCAAAATCGGACACCTTGTCGGACATGGCTGATGGACCTGTCCGAGCTGTATCCGACACAGAAAAGACATTTTTGGGTGATAATTGTAAAATTTAAAAAGTTTGTGGCTAAAATAAAATTTAGAGGTATTACTTAAACTCTATTTAATTGAAGTAATATACATTTGTTGTTAGTGTAAATGATACTACGATGATTTCAGTGACATACATTTATATATATTATTTTTGAATTTGGTAAGAATATTTTTGGTGTTATATTTTATTTGAACGTGTTTGTTAAATTTTATATTAATTAAAGTAATATGTATTGGTGTTTGTATGAGTGATATTATGATGATTCAAGTGATATATATATATATATATGAGTGTCTCAGTCTTGTGGTATCCTGAAAATTTTGAAAATCCATGTCGTTGTGTCCGTGTCGTGTCAGTGTTGCTGTGTCAGTGTCCATGCATCGTAGCTCACGGCTGATATCCGGAGGCATAAGGTGACCCATAAAGATTGCCACCAAGGGATGACCACGAATGGACCGCTGGCTGGTGGAAACCGCCGCGAAAATGGCCGGAAATCGTGAATTAGGTTGTGCTATTTGTCTAAATTTTGGTTCTATTTTTTTGCCAAATCAGACCATGGGAATGATGTTGAAACATCGATTAATTAACTTTCATGGCTAAGGAGCGGTGGTATACGGCTGGAACAACGGATTTTTCTCGGATTTAGCTGTCAAATTACGCCTGGTAAGACAATGAAATCGCGACCAAATTCGAGCCTATTTGTGGCAGTACGTGGCTGATTGAGGGGCGGCGATTGCACGATCGTGGTCTCCGTGTCGGCCCTGATGTTTTGGCTGGTGGCGGCGAAGTCGGCTATGGTTAATTGGTGGTGAATTAGGGTTAGGGTTAGGGTTAGGGTAGGGTTTATGAAATTATGGATTTTAATTTAAGGGCATATTTTTTGTTGGGTTTTGGAAATCCGAATAATCTTGGTTTTGATGTTAACAAAACTTGTTATTGTGTTGCTAACATATTTCATCAAGTGTGCATTTCATAGATCATAACTTAGAAGCTTGATGAATTACAAAGAAGTAGCTTGAAAATATCAAGCTGGACCAAGACTGGAATTCTGGCAGAGCGGATTGTTTTGTTCATATCTAATAGCTCGGATATCGAAATGGTGTGCTTCCAAGAGATTGAACAGCCAACTTAAAATACTAAAAGTCATATTTCACAACAGATCGGCTAGTTCAAATGTTATCAAGGAGAAAAGACGCCTGCAAGATCGAGCTGAACTTCGAAGAAACAGCAAGCTGTGTCAGCAAGCAACTGTCAGTCTGGTGGCCATAACTCTCAGCTCGCTTATCGAAACGGAACGATTCAGTATGGGTTGGAAAGCTAAGACAAAGATCTACAAGTCATCTTTGGAAGTGAAAGACTGAAGCGGACGTTAAGATGGCCAAAAAGCTTCTGTAAGTCACGCCATGTGACGCCTGTAAGATCGAGCTGTTACAGCAAAGTCCCTGTCAGTCTGGTGGGCATAACTCTTAGCTCGCTTATCGGAACGGAACGATTCAGTATGGGTTGGAAATCTAAGACAAAGATCTACAAGTCATCTTTGGAAGTGAAAGACTGAATCGGACGTTAAGATGGCCAAAAAGCTTCTGCAAGTCACGTCATGTGCTGCTGCATCCAGCAAACAGACAGCAGGAGCATTGCCTTGTATTTCGAGCATAACTCTCTCATACGAACTTGAAATCGAGCGATTCTTAATTCCGTGGAAAGCTAAGAGAAAGGGCTACAATTTCATATAGATCACTTTGCCCAGAAATCAAAGAATGAAGAGTTACAAGCAACAGATCGAAGAGCAAGTTTATCAATCTGTTTTTGTATCAAGCTGATTGTCCAGACTGATCCGGACCAGACTAATCTGCCCGTGCTGATCCGGACCAGACTGATATGCCCGTGCTGATCTGCCAGACTGATCTACCATGCTGATCCGGCCAGACTGATCTGCTTGGGCAGATCCGGCCAATCCGGTCCGAAATACAAAGAGCCCAGAAACCAGAATATGACCGTTGCAAGCTCGGGAATAGTGCAGAACCTTTTCCAACGAGCATATTCTTGTGTCTAACGTATATATCATTACTTGGGGCTATATATACATGATTTGGAAGCTCAATAATAGCTGATTAAAGATCAATCCAAGCCTTCCAAAGCAAACCCACTTGGGATTCAATTGAGGAACTTAAAAGACAAAAGATGCTAAATGAAGAGTACTCCTCAAACCTTTGGCACCTCTTACCTTGCTATATCAGATCTAGTTAGAGATCATTTGTGCCATATATATTCACTCTATTTATTGTATTTTAGAGCTTAATAGATGAGTGAATATTATTGTAACGGTTGATGATTTATCACAACCGATGAGAGGTCTTTGTATGTGAGACCTTAAAGAACATACATAGTTGAGTTGCTAGGAGTTCTAGTTGGATGGGGAATTCCTAACTGGATCGGGTTTGTACAACGGGATTGTATAAATCAAAGTCTTCTAGTGGAATCCTTCCATGAGGTGGAAGAAGGGGAGACGTAGAAGGATTACACCACCTTCGAACTTCCATAAACAAATGCTTGTTTATTTACTTTCTTGCATATCTTTAAAATGCCTTTCAAATGTTTAATCGGTTTTAGAGCGGGTTATGTCGAGTGTCTTTCGCTCGATTTTGTAATCGAACTCGATATAATCTCTCGGTGCATTAATTCAAGAACACGAGCTATTGAAGCTCAAGTTGGTTGAACTCGGGTGTGGAATGGCAACCCACTCCCGGAATCGATCCTGACAAGTGGTATCAGAGCCAGGTTGTTATTGGAACGCATTTGAACCGATTTTTTAGCGGATATCTTTTAAAATCATTTTCAAAATTTTCTCATGAGCATGAAATATTTTCATAGCATATTTTTTCAAAATATGGTGTATGAAAATTTTTAGCATAAAAATCAATTTCAATGCATTCATTTTGCACGAAAATAATTTTAAAATCTATTTTAAAGGTTTAATTTTCGTTCAATCTGTTCTTAACTAGTTTTTTAAGTTTAACATTTTTATTTTGAGATTTTATCTAACATTATTCGAAGCATTCAGTTTTTCTGGCAGCTTGCAGCGACTTTGGGAAAATTGGCATAACTTCTTGCTCGGATGTCCAA
The DNA here is from genome assembly GCA_907163345.1 of Haberlea rhodopensis. Classification (NCBI taxonomy): domain Eukaryota; kingdom Viridiplantae; phylum Streptophyta; class Magnoliopsida; order Lamiales; family Gesneriaceae; genus Haberlea; species Haberlea rhodopensis. The sequence goes on from CAJQUN010000061.1 coordinate 1,995,222, forward strand.
ATGACAAACCGTTTTTTGCGTTGCAAACTAGACTCATAGAGGATCGCAACGGTATAGGTCTTGCAGCCTAATCTTCACGAGGAGATACAGGTTATTCTGTAAAGTTGGACTAAGTGTGCTGCCACCGCTGAAAGATGAAACAGACATTGTTGAGTTTTGTCAAGGAATTCAAATTTGTTGCCAAGTATGCTACATGCATCATCAAAAGAGGTTATTTTTGTTCAAAAATTAATGTGCATTGCAAATTTTAAATTTGTTTTAGCCTACCCCATTTGCCCCTCACTTGCTCAAATTTTCAAACCTTTTAAAATTAAGGGGGAGAGTTTAATCTCAATCCTTGAGGGGGGGAGTAAATTTTATTTGTCTTCCTTTTTGATTCACACAAAAAGGGGGAGAAATATGTTGTTTAAAAAATATGATTTTTCTTGTTATGCAACATTGTGCTTTAATGTTCATATTTTATTCAAGTTTTGTGATCATCAAAAAGGGGGAGATTGTTGGGTTTTGGAAACCCGAATAATCTTGGTTTTGATGTTAACAAAACTTGTTATTGTGTTGCTAACATATTTCATCAAGTGTGCAGTTCATAGATCATAACTTAGAAGCTTGATGAATTATAAAGAAGTAGCTTGAAAATATCAAGCTGGACCAAGACTGGAATTCTGGCAGAGCGGATTGTTTTGATCATATCTAATAACTCGGATATCGAAATGGTGTGCTTCCAAAGAGATTGAACAGCCAACTTAAAATACTAAAAGTCATATTTCACAACAGATCGGCTAGTTCAAATGTTATCAAGGAGAAAAGACGCCTGCATGATCGAGCTGAACCGCGAAGAAACAGCAAGCTGTGTCAGCAAGCAACTGTCAGTCTGGTAGCCATAACGCTCAGCGCGCTTATCGGAACGGAACGATTCTGTATGGGTTGGAAAGCTAAGACAAATATCTACAAGTCATCTTTGGAAGTAAAAGACTGAATCGGACGTTAAGATGGCCAAAAAGCTTCTGCAAGTCACGCCATGTGACTCATGTAAGATCGAGCTGTTACAGCAAAGTCCCTGTCAGTATGGTGGGCATAACTCTTAGCTCTCTTATCGGAACGGAACGATTCAGTATGGGTTGGAAATCTAAGACAAATATCTACAAGTCATCTTTAGAAGTGAAAGACTGAATCGGACGTTAAGATGGCCAAAAAGCTTCTGCAAGTCACGCCATGTGCTGTTGCATCCAGCAAACAGACAGCAGGAGCATTGCCTCGTATTTCGAGCATAACTCTCTCATACGAACTCGAAATCGAGCGATTCTTGATTCTGTGGAAAGCTAAGAGAAAAGGGCTACAACTTTCATATAGATCACTTTGCCCAGAAATCAAAGAATGAAGAGTTACAAGCAACAGATCGAAGAGCAAGTTTATCAATCTGTTTTTGTATCAAGCTGATTGTCCAGACTGATCCGGACCAGACTGATCTGCCCGTGCTGATCCGGACCAGACTGATATGCCCGTGATGATCTGCCAGACTGATCTACCATGCTGATCCGGCCAGACTGATCTGCCCATGCTGATCCGGCCAATCCGGTCCGAAATACAAAGAGCCCAGAAACCAGAATATGACCGTTGCAAGCTCGGGAATAGTGCAGAACCTTTTCCAACGGGCATATTCTTGTGTCTAACGTATATATCATTATTTGTGGCTATACATACATGATTTGGAAGCTCAATAACAGCTGATTGAAGATCAATCCAAGCCTTCCAAAGCAAACCCACTTGGGATTCAATTGATGATCTTAAAAGACAAAAGATGCTAAATGAAGAGCACTCATCAAACCTTTGGCACCTCTTACCTTGCTATATCAGATCTAGTTAGAGATCATTTGTGCCATATATATTCACTCTATTCATTGTATTTGAGAGCTTAATATATGAGTGAATATCATTGTAACGGTTGATGATTTATCACAACCGATGAGAGGTCTTTGTATGTGAGACATTAAAGAACATACATAGTTGAGTTGTTAGGAGTTCTAGTTGGATGGGGAATTCCCAACTGGATCGGGTTTGTACAACGGGATTGTATAAATCAAAGTCTTCTAGTGGAATCCTTTCATGAGGTGGAAGAAGGGGAGACGTAGAAGGATTACACCACCTTCGAACTTCCATAAACAAATGCTTGTTTATTTACTTTCTTGCATATCTTTAAAATGCCTTTCAAATGTTTAATCGTTTTAGAGCGGGTTATGTCGAGTGTCTTCCGCTCGATTTTGTAATCGAACTCGATATAATCTCTCGGTGCATTAATTCAAGAACATGAGCTATTGAAGCTCAAGTTGGTTGAACTCGGGTGTGGAATGGCAACCCACCCCCGGAATCGATCCTGACATTTTTTAATCTGTTTTTCCGGAATTTTGAAAATTTTAGTTTAAGGAATTGTTTGGCTGATTGATTAGGATTTTTAGAAATTTGAGTTTTCATTAGATTTGGCTTGTGAAATTAAAATTTTGACCTTTCAAAATTTGTTTGCATGAAATAAAATTAATTTAGAATTATTCATTATTTTATCATTTATGTTGATTTCGATAAATATTTGGTGATAAATAATTATAAGGCATAAATATCTTATTTCTAGCATAAAAAATAGAAATACATAAATTTCAGATTTCAGAAAAACAAAATTCCTGACCCTTCACTCTAATTAAGGATATTTTGGTATAATATTAAATTTAAATAAAGGTTAAAAATATATTTTGAGACGAATAAATGAAGCAACATGTTACCAAAGTGACATCTCTTGTGTAAATTAATTTAATTTCAAATATAAAGGTTGTGTGCATGTAGCTTATGTGAATTTTAATCGGCCGAAGGGAGATTATTATTCAACAGAATTACATGTGCACCTGTGGTAGTAAATATGTGATCAAGTGAATAATAAAATTGCCCAAAGGAAGGTTTATTATTTGACATGTTCTTATTATCAGTATTTGATTACTGCACCAAGATATCACTTACAAGTTAATATTTTGTCCAAAGATAAAATATTAATGGAGTGTTCGATATCTTGAGATAGGGTTTACCTTTATTTAAGTTTATTATTATTATTTGGATACTTGTGTGAGCATGTTTAGTTTGTTTATTGTTTTTGTTCAATTATGAATACTCCTGCCAATATTACTGTCAACATCAACTATATTCTTATGTTAAATGACTTTAATAACTTCAAGCCTGGGAAGAGAATCTCTTGATAGTTCTTAGAGTAATGGATCTCGACCTTGCGTTAAGGATTTATTCTCCTACACCTCTGACAGATAAGCGTACCTCTGATGAAAACGGGGGTGTGGAGAGATGGGATAAATTGAATCGCATGTATACGATGACCATGAAGAAAGTCATTCCAAAAACATTCAGGGTACTATGTTTGAAAATATAGTTACAGCTAAAGATTTCCTTAAAGACATTGAAATGCTATTTGCCATGAATGACAATGGTGAAATTGGTACGTACAAGTCTAGTTTCAATAAGGTATAAATGTAAAGAAAATAAATTGAATAATGATAAGGAAGCTGCAAATACAATACCTCAAAAGAAACAACAAAAGAAACCAAATGAATCGGAATATGCTAGTTGTTTCTTATGTGGAACTGGAAGGGCATAAGAAGAAGCACTGACCATCATGCATGGCGTGCTAAGAAATGCATGCTTATTAATTTGGGTTGTTCTGAGGCTAATTTATCTTCGGTGCCTAGACACACATGGTGGATAGATTCTAGTGCAACAACTCACATCAGTGTGTCTACGCAGGATTCTATAGATTGCCAAAAGCCAAATGATTCTGAAAGATTAATCAATATGGGTGATGGCAAGATGGTTAAAGTTGAGGCAATTGGAAAATTTAGATTATTGTTAAGGACTGGATTTTATTTGGATCTAGATGAAACTTTTATCGTATCATTTTTTAGGCAGTATGTGATTTTCATTTCTACTATGATCAAATATGGTTTCTCTTGTTCATTTGGAAATGAAAACTTAGTTTGTTTCATGATTCAAAATTGGAAGGTCTCGATTCTTTATCAGATTACAATAATCTTTATTAATACAACTGCTTCATTTAATAAGTCCTTGCAATTAAGTTTATGAGGCACAAAGAGAAAATTAACAATTGAGAATTTGACTACGTTGTGGCACAAAAGATTGGTTCATATCTCTAGATGAAGAATAAAGAGACTTGTCTCAGACGAAATTCTCGATCATTTAAATTTCACAGATTTTGATATTTGTGTTAATTTATAAAAGGGAAACAAACCAAGAAAATGAAATTTGAAGCTAATAAGACTTTGGATGTCTTAGGACTTATAAATAAGGATATTTTCCGGTCATTCCCTACGGTTGTTTGGAATGGTCAACAACAATTTATAACGTTCATAGACAGTTATTCTAGATATGGCTATACATCTCATTCACGAAACTCACTTACGACTGTAGCATATATTCTTAACAAAGTTTAAACTAAAGTAACTCTAAAAGATCCAGGGGTAGAAGTTTATGATCCCATGAGTAAGTCGATTTTCGATTCTGGAACAACTTGGTTCTTTGAGGATTTTGAGTTTGCGGGGAGGGGGGAGGGGGAGATATGGTTAGGGACCTTGTCTTTAAAGAGGAATATATTGATGTTCCCACAGGTGTTATTGACATTGATCAGGATTCCATTCTGACCTTGTTCGAAACACAATATAGTAAGACAATGTCGGAGAACCTCTCATTCAAGAAATTATTCCAGAGAACAAACTTCAACACCTCAAGAACCTATGTTATTAAGGAGATCCAATAGAGAAAGAAGAAGTACAGTGCCAGATGGTAACATTATATTTGTACTAGAACATGAGGTTGACATTGATGGAAGACTATCCGATTAACTTCTGTCAAGCAAAGTTCTAACTCTAAATGGTGGATTGATGCAATGAAGAATGAAATAAAGTCTTCTAAGGACATTGACATTTGGATATCGTTCCATTGCCTGAAGGTGCAAGACTCATTGGTTGCAAATGGATATTTAAGACCAAGAGGGAATCGAAAGGCAATGTGGAAAGATATAAGGTTGGTCTTGTAGCAAAAAGACTTTACGCATAAAGAGGGCATGATCAATAAAGAGTCTTTCTCTTCGGTTTCTTTGAAAGACTCTCTTAGGACTATACAGACACTGGTAGCATATTTTGATCTTGAGTTACATCATATGGATGTAAAGACGATGTTTTCAATGGTGACATTGATGAGACGATCTATATGGTGCAACTAGAAAACATTACGTTTGAAAACCCAAAGGATATGGTTTGCAAACTTAAGAAATCCATTTATGGGTTCAAGCATACATCTCAACACTGGTATTTAAATTTCATCAAGTGATCATCTCATTTGGTTTTGAGATGAATTTGGTTGATAATTTCATATACCATATTTTTGTAGGAGCAAATATATTTTTCTTGTTTTAACACCCCTATGGTTAAGGGAGACAAATTTAGTCTCAGTCGGTGCTCTAAGAATGGTTTTGAGAAAAAGAAAAATCAGAAGATTCCTTATGTGTCAGCAATAAAAACTCCGATGTATGCTCAGGTTTTTACACGTCCAGATATTACTACGTGATTGGTATGTTGGGCAGATATATAATTCAGGAGTAGACCATTAGAAAGCAATCGATATGGTCTTATGGTACTTATAGAGAAAAAAAAGTACATGCTCACGGATCGGAGGTCAGATCAGTTAGAGATCATTGTGTATATTGACTCTGATTTGCGGGATGCCAATATAGTGTGAAAACTACGTTGGGCTATATATATCTATTGGTTGAAAGTGTCATCTTATTAAAAAGTGCTAAACAGCCAAACATTATAGCCTCTTTTACCATGACAAAAGATTTTCTAGCATTTTATAAGGCATCCAATTATGGAATATGACTGTGAAATTTTGTCATAGAACTGCATATAGTTGACAATATTGAAATACCACTTAAATTATTTTGTGACAATAAGTCAATAGTTTTATATTCTAGTAGCAACAAAAACTCGATATAGTTAAGGCATATATAAATCAAGTTCCTTGTTGTTAAAGAAAGAATTCAGAGTGAACAGTTGTTTAAAAGAACATCAGTACAAACTTCGTTATTGTGGATCGACTTACTAAGGTAACACCACCCAAAATATTTAATAAGCATATTGCTTGTATGCGTGTTGTGTCAGTTAAGGATATTCGATTTTAGTGGGAGTTTGTAATTTTAAATGCTTTTATAGACTTTTACGGTTTATTTGGTTTATGGATATTTAAGGTTATTTTCTACAAAAATAAAGTTTTTGGTTCATTTACACTCTGCCTCTGTTATGGTTTGATCTCACTATGATTTAAGGGAGGACCAGTTGGAAGTAGGCATGTTAAGATCACATTATATGAAATTTCCATGCTACATATCCAATCATAATCAATATCATTCAGTTATATTGCCATTTGTGACCATTGATGGGTCGAGTTACGACAGTTGTAAAAAAGGCTGCTTTGATCCTATGTTGGTATGATTGATGGACGAGATTGGTTATAGATACATTTCGGTAATGACAGCAAAGTTGAGCTCATTCGGGTAATTTTTACAATTCATAATTGTCAGGTTTCACATACAGCCCAAGTGGAGATTGTTGGATCCTTAATCCAACGTTGAACTTATATGTAGATAATTATGCATTGTGGACTGTCTGTAACGTTACGTTCATTAAAAGTGATATAATAAGATTTTAGGTTATTTGGGCTTTAATGTTTCTGATATGGTGTGGCCTTTAATATGTAGAAACAATTGGGCTTTCTATTTATATGATGGGCTTAAATAGAAACTCAATATCTACATAAAAGGGTCATGGTCCACAGGTTACACGATAATTCCATCATTCTATATTGCTCACATCGACAGTTAGAGAGCGAATGAGAGAAACTAAAGGACTCTCAAGGCTGATCATTTTGATCTGGAAGGCCAACGACTCAGATCTACATGCATATCAACTATTATGGATTAAGGTACGCTTCCGCTTACAGATCCATTGATTCTTAATGGTTTAACATCAGTTTCTGGGTTTTAAAGATGATTCATCATCATAAGGTTAATTTTCTAACATCCCGCACAGACAACGATTGTTAAAGCGCCTTAAAATACGAGCTTTGTACGAATGCATCTGGAATGTAGCCTTCCAAGGAATTTCTGCTCAGATTCAATGAACTGATGTTGGAGCCAATCAGAGATGGTGGAATCGTGCCAGAGATTAGGCTGCCGCCGAGATTCAGTGTCGCGAGAACCGCCGAGATTCAGTGTCGCGAGAACCGGCATTCTGCCTAGAGAAAGTGGAATCGGGCCCTAGAGTCGATTTAGAGAAACATCCAGATCAGAGAGATGGTAAATGGTAGAGATTGAGTTGGGAATCGGGCCCTAGAGTTGATTTAGAGAAACATCCAGATCAGAGAGATGGTAAATGGTAGAGATTGAGTTGGGAATCGATCCGTTTATTCTGGTTTTGCTGAGTAAAGCTCGGCTCAACATCGGTAAATTCCCGATATTTTTCGGGATTGTGCCGGAAATTTTGTTGTTCTTAAGAACTAGATGCATTAATGAGCAAAGTTTGGTCAGTGAGAAAGAAATCGGGATCCATTTCTCAAGTCCAGTTCAAGCTATTCACGTATTAAAATTAATCAAAGTCCATCACTATGTCAGTTATGATAGTTAGTTATAGCGGTTAACTCAATGTTAACTTAATATATTAAAATCCCCCTAGATATATTATAATTACAAATACATCCCTACAGATTTAAATAAATACTAATCAACACTCATGTATACCGACTTTTGAATCCTTTTCTTTTTGCTCTTGAGGTAGTGGCAAATAACCCTCTTGTGGTTTGCCAAATAGGCAAATTACCCCATGTGGTTTGAAAATAGATATTTTACTCCTATGTGGTTTACAAAATGGACAGTTTACTCCATGTGGTTTGAAAATTTACATTTTACCCCTGTGGTTTGTGAAAATAGTCATTTTACCTCATTTGGTTTGTGAAAATAGGCATTTTACCCCCTTATAGTTTGTGATATGTGTGAAATACACCCTACACATAGGAGTAAATTGCCTATTTTGTAAACCACAAGGAGATAAAATGCATATTTTCACAAATCACAGGGGGTAAAATGCATATTTTCAAACCACATGGGGGTAAACTGCCTAGTTTGTAAATCACAGGGGGTAAAATGTCTATTTTTAAACCACAGAGGGTAACCGCCTATTTGCGAAACCATAGGGGGTAACTTCCAAAAACCCTCTGATCTTAAATGAAGAATACAAGTTCTTATTTTGTCTTCACTCTATCAAGATGATGAACTTAACATGGTATCAGTTGATATAATTTTTGATCATTTTCGCATCCAAATTTCTTTTCTCTTTCTCTGTTTCGTATAAATTTCTCCTCTGAAACAATCAATCCATGGCTTCTACGATGAACAAGAATCGGTAAATGTTCTGCCCAATCCAGCAGAAGACTCTTCTTCACCATATTTCCTTCATCTGAATGATAACCCAGGTGCCCTAATTGTTGGTGAAGTCTTCTCCGGTGACAACTATATTTCTTATTCAAAATCAATCCAACTGGCTTTTAGCATCAAGAAAAAGTTCGGGTTTCTTTGATGGAGCGCTCACTTCTCCTAGGTATCTTCACAAGTGTTACCTAGAAAATTTGATGGGTTCCTCTAGATGAACAAAAAATAATCATTGCTGTCGGAAGGCCTTGAATTCTTATTTATATGAGGTGGCTGGGACCACTTGTCCCCACCCCTCAGGTATTTGGGGAACATTTTATGAATCTCCGGGTGAGGACATAATGCATTAGAAATGGGGACCACCAACAATTGTAGGGTGTAGTGTCTGATATATTCAGTTTTTAAGGCTTGATTTGTACCCTGAGATACGATTTTGGTACTGGATGTACTGAAACTTCGTCTGATTGGCTTTTCATGGGTAGTGCCCATCTTTGTTAGGAATAGGATCCTTTTGCATATGGGCCTAGGGATTAAGGGTTGTCTTGGGAGCTGATGATGAGAGAGGGAACCAGCGTCGCACAAATCATCTTGAACACCCCCAATCCATCAGACCTAATCAGGTCAGGTCGATCTGGACAACCAAGTTCCAATGCCCCTTCTATTACTCCCGCCTACAAAATCGGGCACGGTATACGCGGTCCCTCCATCTGGTTTACCAGGTCATGGAATAAGCTCGGCCTAGTAATGTATAGATGGCGGGTCCAGGACCGAGGCTTCTCTTGCTTTCGGGTCATGAAACCAGGATTTTTCCAAGGAGGTCAGTCCCACAGATTCACTGCGATTCACATGCTACAGCACCCGTGGTGCACGTGATACAGTACCCACGTGAGGATTATTAGTGTCCTTTGATCAGGGAATGAACCTAAATGAATTGATATTTTTTTGGTGGTTTCGGCCAGAAAAACTTTTATCTTGTGTACCCGCCCGAATTTTTCCTTTCTAAAAATGGACCACTATATCTTAAACAAACGGAATAAGTGTTTAAAAAAGGGGGAATTGCAAGGAAGTGCTCTTTTGTTAAACTTTAATCACTTAAGTCTTGGGAAAAAACTTTAGTTCAAGAAAATCCAAGTTGGAGAAACTTCTATTCAAATAGGTCCAATTTTTAAATTTTCAAATCAATTGGGTGTTTTATTTGACTCTTGTACCCCTCAATGGTTAGGTGAGATTGCATTCTATTCCCTAGGCTTTTGTTTAGCTTACAAAATGGTCCCTATATAATATTTAATTATCTTTTATATCCTTCTATTTATAAAAAAATTGGCATTTAACGTTTTCTTTTTACAAGTCCCCGTTTTTGCGATCCTTGGCACAAAATGGTATCAGAGCGTATGTTTATTCTGGAAATACTATGATGATATCTTGAATATTAAATTGTAACCTATACGGAGGAGACGATTCAAGAAAATTATGGACCCGAACAAATGTTCGAAGTGTCATTCTTACAGGTGGTATTTCCAGAAATTGGAAAAATTAAACCAGAAGCATATGGCAGAAGCTCAACGTTTCAGCCATAAGTGGAAACAATTACGAGGAACAGGTTTATGCACTCCAGGCATAAATCATTACAAAAAATTGGAAAGGATGGCGAAGAGGCTTCATCAAGTGAACCTCAAACTTCAGTTCCAGTTAGCCGAACTTCAGGAGGACAATCATCCTGAACATGAGGACGTTGTACCAGACCCCAATGATCCAACAGGGTCCGGACCGGATGATTAAGATGGGTGAGCCAACCTTTCGAGAAATCGAGCCAGATTCTTCTAAGATTTCCCAAGATCTTAGAGAGACCCAGAAGACAGTGCAGCGCTATGGATACCTTCAATACCATGTCCCTGCACAAATCCATCAGATCCAGAGTCAGATGGAGATTATGATTAAACATCAAAAGGAGATTCTTGAGAACCTTCAAGATGTTCAAACTCGAGTGAAGGAATTGGAGTCAAGGCCAAGTCCGACATGGAGAAGGAACGGAGGATGGTTGCCACCATCTTACGGAACAGAACCCCTTTTACACCAAAAAGGGAAAGCAGAGGAGGTCCGGCGGCCTATGACGGAGACTGAAAAAATGATTGCAGTCCTACGAGGAGAACCATTACATCCCAAAAGTAATGGAAAGAATCAACCTGGAAGATCTTCATGATCTTGCTGATTCATTTGCGGGATTAAATCTCGTAGAAATCAAGACAGGAGAGATTGTACAAAGACCTCCACCACAAGAGAGCTTCGGGTCACACAATCCACCCGAAGGAGATCAAAGTATGCCACACAGGGATGATTTCAACTCAGCAACTTTGGATCCCCCAGTAGGAACAAGGAACCATTCCCGAAGGCCAGATATTCATCAAACGCCATACGGGAAGTCACAACTAGATCCAATCCATCAATATGGACTTATGCTCAATATGGATATTTTGGATTTCAAAAACAGAGAAATTCTTATTGATGAATGGGCTTCAGCAATGAGAATAGCAGCAGGAACACTTGACTTAGGCAAAGAAGGATTCATTTTACTTCTAAAAATGAGTCTGGAGGGATCAGTCAAGATTGCCTGGGATCTTGAAGTTCTAGCCGGAGAGTCCCTGAAAGAAATCGTGGACAAGATGGCAAGATTCTTCAAAATCTGTTTCATCGGAATAAGCTACTTCGAGGGAATGGAGGAAGAAAAGGCTAAGAAATACAGACAAGCTCTAATTAGCCTGGAACTACATGACATCTGCTATGTAGATGAGTACATCAAACTCTTTACAGAGTATCGATGGAAGTCGAAGATAGCAAAAAAAGATGCAGCGGAGCTGTTCCTTGCCAAAATTCCGAGCCCATGGAGAGATATGCTTATCCAGGAGTATACACCGCATGCAATTGAGACGGTGTCCAAGAGAATGTCATTTCTTAAAGTAAAGCTGGCGGAGTGGTGCTATCAAGCAAAGCTCCAGAAAAATTTCAAGAAGCTCAGAGGAATCAACAAAATGGCTCCTCTTTGTTGTACGAGAAATGATATCCCTACAATCATCGGGAACTACCCACAAAGGCGAAAGATGAAGAAGCATAGAAGTCATCCATATGCCCAAAGAGGTGGTTCAAGAAGAAGTAGGTCTTCATGGAGACCTAGAAAGTTTTGGTCAAAGCAGAAAGCCCGAAGCTATAGATCGGGGCAAAGATCAGGACCAACAAGGAGTATCTCATCGACAGGTTCTAATCAAGCAAGTTCTAGCAGGGCACCAACGAAGAGAACTTTCAAACGCACACCTACCCGTGCAAATGAGAGTTTCAGAGATTGTAACTGCTGGACATGCGGCGCAAGAGGACATATCTCTACAGATTGTCCAGAAAACCAAAGCCGATGAGTAAGACAGTTCGAGCATATCAAGGAATTTGAGGATGCTGTCTATTTTCAGGATTTGGTACAGGTGTTTCAATTTGAGGATATTCCATCAGATGAAAGCATCTACAAAGAAGATATCTATTCTGAGGATGGAGGTGAATCTAGCTCAGAATCAGAGTGAAGGAGAGTTCCTTCAGCACGTGATTAGAGAAGAACCGTCGGGGTTTTTCTCGCATACCAATGTTTCTCATAAAACCCTTATGAGGATCATGAAAGAAGAGCCAAAGCTTCAAATGTATGATGGATTTACAATTGGAGCAATGAAAAAAGCCATGGATATGATTGGTCTTCGTATCAGGAAGCATCAGATTATCCATAGGGTAACAACAGGTGAATTTGCGATCCCCATGGAATTTACGGGAAACCAAATTGAGATGCAGCTAATCCCCTACAGAGAAATCCAGGAGATTAAGAACAAGGTCAAAAGAGAAGTTGCTAACACGCTCTCATGGATTCATATTGGAGCCATTAGAGTAATCATCAAGACAACTTTCAAAGAAGGAATTGATTCGCCCCTCAACCTGGCGATCTTTGACAAGAGAATCCCGAACCTCAAAGATTCTTGTTTGGGAGAAGTGGCAGGGAATCTGTATGCAGGAAAGATGGCCTTCAACATCTATCCGAGGATTGCATACAATTTAGGAGATCGAGACTTCAACAAAGTTTTCACGCTTCATCAAGATTTTAAAAGAGAAGATTTGATGAAAGAAGGGAACAGGCCTTACTCGATCACCTACAAGGTGTCATACGCACTCTCGAATACTCATCATTCCGAGGTATTCTTGAGAAAAGAATTCATCGAAGTCCCCAGAATCTTCGAAGACTTCACCAAAGCAGTATTGCCGGACATCATTGATACTCCGACAATAGGAGAAATCGACATGAGGATACAAGATCAACCTGTTTTGAACAGAAGTAGGAGCCTCATGATCGAGCCAAGAAGGATGTCTTTCCAACATGATAGGTTAATCAGCAACTATCCCGGGGAAAAACAGAAGGCAGCCTCAAGCAGAATTCAGAAAGTTCCTGATGTATTCCAAACAATAGAAAAACTGAAATGCCCAGAAGGCTGGAGAGAAGTGCAGATAGTTTTTGATATCACTGAGAAGAACAATATCTTCCCCTGCGATGTCTTATATTATTTGCAACAACCTACAGTTGGCAAGTTTCACGGAAACCTTCAAATTGGTGAAATTGATCTCACCATTGAAGGCATTGCTGGACGGATCCCAGAACAGCTTATTCTAGGGATTAAATTTTTCGAGGAACATAAACCTTGGGAAAGATTGCAAGATGGAATGGAGTTCACGGTGGAAGGAAAAAGATATCGAATCAGATGACCACCAGTCCATTCTCAATATACATCTCCATTGGGATGTTATACGAGAAGTACAGAGCAGAATATTTTGCAGTATACATTGAATCAGGAGCTGGAATATGCACTGTCAGGCGAGAAATCTTCCCCAAAGACGTTGGTGAGAAATTACCAGCCATTGCCGGAAGAGACTTTTCAAAACGGATCCTTATTCTTAATGAAGGAGTCCGAGGAGCGGAAATAATTATCGGCGGAGCAGGCGGTACCCCATGGTACAAAGTTAAAACTCCACCTATTTATTTCCATGACACCGGCGCCGATATGCTGTTAGGAAACAATTTCCTACAGACATTCAAGCGGTTCACACAGGAAACGAGACCAGGAGACTTATTTTCACAGATCATAAGATTATGGTGCAACGACTACGGGAGGCGTTTCACCGAAAATTCCCTATTAGTTTTCGCAACAAGCGTGGTGATGAAGGAAAACTTCGACACCCAAAGATGAAAGATCAGCGGAAATTTGGAGAGGCAATTCTTCAGTTCCTACAACAAGGTCCTAGTGAAAAGGATTCTCAAACTTTTGACTGGGTTAATAATATGTCTTTCAGAGAGCAGGATGAGGAAAGAGTAACTCCAGAAACCCTGTTGCTACTGAAAAATGCTTTACGAGAAGAAGTTCCACAACCTGAATCTACCCTCGAAGCGCAAATTACTCTAGAGGATGTAAAAAGGAAGATTCGTAGGAACTTTAACGAGGATCCACTGGCATGGTGGAACAAAAATGAGCTCAGAGCTACTTTGAAGGTTAAAACTGGAAAAGAAAATGAGTTTGTTAGGTACAAGCCGATCCCCATGAACCAGGAAGATCGAAAGGATATGCAGATCATACTTAAGGAGCATCTTGACCTTAAGTTAATCTCCGTAGGTATTTCTCCATATAGCAGCCCAGGATTTCTTGTACGGAATCATGGAGAAATTAAACGAGGAAAGCCGAGATTGGTGATCAACTATAAAGGAATCAACGAAATCTTGGAGTTCGATGGATATTTTATCTCAATATAGAACATTTGGTAAATAGCATCAAGAATGCCAAAGTGTTTTCTAAATTCGATTGCAAGTCTGGGTTCCACCAGATTAAAATGGAGGAAGCAAGCAGAAAGTTTACAGCCTTCTCCACGCCCCAAGGTCATTATATCTGGAATGTTATGCCAATGGGATTGGCAAATGCTCCCCAGATATATCAAAGAAAGATGGATAATCTGTTCAAGGATTACTTCAGCTTCATATTTGTTTATATTGACGACATTCTCATAGCGTCAAAAAACATGAAAGAACATCTTAAACATCTGAAAATCTTTTCGGACGTTTGTTACAAGGAAGGATTAGTGCTTTTCGAAAAGAAAGCAGTGATTGTTACAAGACAGATCGAGTTCCTTGGAATCGAGATCGACGAATCTGGAATCATCCTGCAGAATCATATTGTGGAAAAAGTACAGGGATATCCAGATGACCTCAAGGATTTAAAACAACTTCAGAGTTTTTTAGGAGTTGTTAATTTCGCTGGGATGTTTATCAACAATCTAGCAAACCACAGGAAGGTGTTCAGTCCACTACTCAAAAAAAATGTTAAGTTTGAGTGGAATGACGATCATAGACAAGCTGTCAAACAGCTGAAGGAGGTTTGCAGGCACCTACCAAAACTTGCAATACCAAACGACGAGGATGAACTGGTATTATACACAGATGCCAGTGATCATTGGTGGGCGGCAGTTCTCATGAAAATTACACCAGAAGGAGAAGTGTCATGCAGATATTGCAGTGGGCTATTTGATAACAACGAAGTTATCAGATGGCACATCAACGAGAAGGAGTTCTTTGCTGTTCGAAAGGCTTTTAAGAAATGGCCACTTTTCCTACTTGAAAAGAAATTTATTTTGAAAATAGATAATACGAGTGTCAAAGCCTTTTTAAAAAATAAAATTGAATCAAAACCAGAAAAGGCTAGAATTTTAAGATGGCAAGCTGAATGTCAATATTATGATTATGATATTGTCATTGTAAAATCTGATAAAAATAATCTTGCAGATTTTTTGACGAGAGATGGAAGAAAGTGAAGCTAATTCCATCATCACGAGATCAAAGCACCTCCGAGAAAATCTGGAGGAGCTAGACAAGAAGATCAACGGCCTGGTGATTAATTCTCAGGTTGCGGGTCAAGTACAGAAACTGGATCTCACGAAGGTCCAACAGGCTATGAAGGCTACCATGCAGGCTCACACCTGTTTATGGGACAGTCTTTATATTCCCCTCCGACGGGATGCTTCATCGGTGAAGCTAAAGTCGTGTTTCAGAGAGCCGGGCTCATCAACCGGTGTGGAGGATTCAAGTACCGCCACTACAGGTCCTAGTATTGATCCTTTCGGGGAAGATACAGAAGGAAAAATTGATTCCAAGGTATCTGGGATATCGGAAGAATCAAGCCAACCCAGCACCTCAGGGGTTAAAGAGGGAGAGATTAATCTTAGGCCATCGACGGGCAAATCTAAGGTTAATACTAAAGAGAATATTGTTTCCCCAACTTTCCCTTTGTAGGAATATCAAAGATCATGGGAGAAACTTTGTACAAGAATGGGTATAATTCCTGGAAAAATTACAGCAGACTGGTCAGGAAAATACCCAAGAATGTGGATGCATCCTGGTGTCAAACCAGAAAGTGTTCGTGAGTGGTTTGATTTTGGCTGCCTAGCCTCGGTCTTTACCACAGCACCAAGTTTTTCGGAAATCGCAAAATTACCGGATTGGATCTCTGAAGGAGTGTATGACTCATGGCAAAATAATCATACACTGGGACGGGGAGATGTTCTGGAGCTAAAATTCATAACTGCAGCCCCAGAAATCACAGGAAAAGGCCTTCACCCTAGCTTTCATTTTGTAAAGTTACAAAGGCCTAACTGGAAGGCGATGGATCAAATAAAACCACCGCCCGAAGGAACAACACTAGTTTCCCCGCTCACAGAAGATGACATTACAACCAGAAGAGCTTGGGGATTATGGGTCTGTCTCACGGAGATGGACAAAGTCAAGTATCCGTTCAAAATATTCCAGAAACAACGAACGTATCATTTATGGTTAACGCCATGACAAGCCATATTACAAAATTTGCCGATGACATCTTTGAAAAGAAGAGGCAGATATTATGGGACAACAAGATTCCGGCAACCAAAGAAACTAGCCGAAAGTTCTGCAACATGGCTCATGTGGGAAGATGGCAGGACTACATCTGCCCAAGCTGCCCAGAGTAGAAAGAGCCACTGTTCGGGAAATGATTCCCTGTCAAAAGGGACCAAAAGAAAGAGGACAAAGCAGGACCACGAAAACGTGGAAAATTCCCACGTGGACTGCAAAGGCCAAATTTTTAGGGACCACAGGGAGACAAGAGCCATGTGACTCTGACGAGGACCACTACCATTTGAAAAAGAAAACAAAATGGTAGGACAGCTCTTCGGCCGAAAGTCGAAGGGACCACAAGATACCAAACAAGATAGAAGACGCATGCAATGACGTCTGATTATTAACAAGACTTGCAGTCCGGACTTCACATCCACCTCCAGACTTCTATAAATACCAAGGCATTCAGGAAGCTAAGGAGATCAAAAAAATTTCCATAGTTTTCTGAGAAATAAATTTAGAGTCTCCAAGCTTTGTAATATTTCAACTTTCGTAGCTTGGTAATATTTCTTTCTTTCTTTCTTTTGTAATCGTCTGTATTATTGTTCTGTTTGTTTCAAGTTTATGTGTTCTTGAGTCGAGCCTCATCTATATGAGAGGCTAAACAAGTCCGTCTCCTCCCAAAAGGAGACGTTTTAATGTAATAGATATTATAAGTATTCCAGAATAAAAATAAGGTTGTTGCCCATCTATCTTCCAGATTTCTTTAACTCTTTTTTATATCTTGATTATACCTTACGCCCTAAGGTAGGAAACGAATTAGGGATGTGCTGTGCGGTTTCTGAAGGAGTCGGATAACTGGCAGACTAGCCTCGCTCGGGTGCTGAGGTTGAATGGTGAGGAGCCATTCGTAAAACAGTCTGGAGGCAGTAAGTTTTCGACTGATGGCGTTGCGACCCACCTCACCCGGTGCCGTTATGGTCAAAATGGTATATTTCAGTTTGCTAAAATTTTATTGTAATACGGAAGCATGTCGGGCCTTTTATTGTTTTTTAACATTATCTTCAAATCGGGTGGTGAATTATAATTAGAAAATGGTTACATGAACTGTGAGTCATTTGCAAAAGTATGCTCTTGGGTTCGCCCGAGATGACAGAAACTGAAGGATCTCATGTTCATAAATGCTGCTGTTTCATGAATAAAATGATAAAGAAGATGATAAATAGTATATAGATGCTTATTTGTTCTTTAAACATATTCGTAGGGTTGAGAATGCAATTTTATTAAGAGTTGGTGGGAACATGTGGACCACTTGGACCACATGGACCACATGGGGGTTTTATAATCATTTCAACCAAGAATGGACCTAAGTGAACTAAGGTTTTTTAACTAGACTATGATGAATTAAGTTTCAGGAAAGGGTACCGGCCCGCAATTTTGCCCTTTAAAAAACACTTCCCAATTGGTTAGAGATCGACAAAAATTTTCTTACAAAATCATCAACCAAACTATTATATTCTTCCCAATACAATTCAATACAATCAAACGATTCATTACTACCAAAAGGTGCTGACTTATTTAAAAAGTCTCTACTACAAAATTTTATAAACAATCTTTTCTCTACAAGACGTTCATCCTTCCACACCGATCAAACTAATTTATTCGAAAAAGGTTGAAAAATGCCACTGGATTCACCATCCAGCTCCACTTCCCAGGTTCCTGGTTTAAGTCCATCGCCGGGCACAAAAACTCCGTCAACTTTTCTCTCGATCGAGTGCATAAAAAGCAACGGATGGATGGCCGTCGATAAGCCGCAAACCGGAGACATAGTGGAGGAGATACGAATCGGTGATAAGATCGTAATCTCCGAGTTTGGGAAGGGGAGAACTGGTGTGCAGAAGATTCTAGGTGATTCATTTAGGCGGAAAGAAACGAGGATTTGCGTCCGGGTCCGGCGCGGGTCGAACGAGTTCGCGGAGATGCAGGGGTGTATTGTTCCGGGAAACGGGTTCGGGTGGAAGAAGCAGTATGTTTTGCGGGGTGTAGCTGACCCGGATCATGTTGTCGGGTTCATTGATCGGACGGAGAGCGAGTACTTGCGATTGCAAGGTATTTACAAAGCTCAACTGAATATATATTATTTTTTTTCTGAATTGACTCTATGCAGTATATTTGGACCTTTCACGTATTTTTTTCTTATAATAATCTCTATAAATTAATAATATTTGAACCATATAATTTTATTAAGTTCGAAAAAATTAATAATGTTTTAATAACTTCTATAAATTAATAATATTTAGACCGTACAATTTTATTAAGTTAAAAAAATTATTAATTTATCGAGTATTAAATTAATAATATTTGGAACAAATTGAAACCGTAAATTTTTTTTTTTAAATATTATTAATTTATGGAGGTTAACCTATAATCAATTCTAATCATTCACTATAAACTCATTTGATCTGCAAATAATACTAATTTCTTGAAATTTAATTATAGAGTTGGATTTGCCATGACCTCTTTTGACATTTAAAACCAAGTGTTATATTTGGAATAAGTGGTTGATTAGAATAGATACTAATTTACAAACTTGTTGTGTGATCTTGTCTTTTTCTTTGTTTCATTTTATTAAATTTGATCTTCACCAACCAATTCACATGGCTTCCTCCAACTCGACCCTTCGTTCAGGTCTGGAGCTACGTTCTTTCCATTGCTTATTTGAACTTCTCAAATTTAGTAAACCGATTTTAGGATTAAATATTTTGAAAATATAACAGAAATTTTATGAAACCATTTAACCAGTATATGTAGTTGGATCATAAGAGAATGTTCATTTCATCTTAGATGTACAAGTTGATTCGTCTTCCGTAAAGGAGTCGAATGAAACCCAAGTCTCATGTTCCGTTTTGAATTGGAACGTCAAAATCTTGGGGTTATTGTTTTCGAGAAAAAATAGTCTTTTTAAAATTTATCGAGGAATACTGAGAAAGTAAAAGACGTAAGGCTTGAAGTGTATACTTGTTTTCTAGCGGCAAGGATTTCAAGGCTGTTAAATGCACTGGAGAGGACTGAACTGGAGGATGGATATGTGTTGTATCCATGGGAAAAAACAATGCGAGAGATGCTGTTGATTCCGAATTCGAGTAGCTTTTACTCAATACTCTTCTTACCAAGAACCTCGGACAAAGTAGCTTCGGGTTACAACGACCTCGAAGACACGCTTGCAAGAGCCAATGTTTGGATCATCACAGCTCAGGCATCCGGGGTTCCTGTTTTATTCACAAATATTCAAACGGAGTCCCTACTAACCAAGGTAAATCTCATCACATGTTTGAGCTAACATTTAAACATATCATAGTACAGATATTAATGGGCCAAGCAGAAGACCTCAAAACAGCTATTATGCACAATCTAAAACACTCAAGTTTGAACTTTGATCAAGCAATCAATACAAGATCAAACATGTCGTAAATCGCAATACCTTGTTCCACATCGAAATGTTGGTGTAACGTATGAAGTTTCCAAGTAAATTTTGAACTCACTTTTGACCAAGATATCAAGTCGAACTATGACCAGGTTATACTGCAACAATTTCGAGATAAACACAAAACTTTATACTAGATAGGTTATATAATTGGATGGCCTTTTAGCCCACAGAATGTTTTGTGGCAACTGTCCATATGTCGTTGTTGCACTGAATCCATTATTGTTCAGATATCAGGAGAAACAGCCTCCCCCACTGTAAATTCAGGATCTCTTTCAGAGATGTCGAACGTTGCAAACCTTAGTTTGTATGGTTTCGAAGACTACCATGGTGTAGACATTGGTGTGGTCAGGGCAGTTCGTCTGTGGTTCTCCCCTCAAGCGGGAGAGGTTCCAGTCGAGATCAAAGTCCAAGAAACTGACACAAAGCTTGGTTTCTCAATCAGCAGAACGGAAGAGGTAATATTATCATACTCTCTTTAATAACTAGTCCTACATTATGTAGGATCATGTATTTTGAATGCATATTTAATGAAACAGGGATTCATATACATATCATCCGTGGTAGAAGACGATGATGTCCCCTCAGATCGATCAGGGATTAATAAACTCTTCAAGCAGGCGTTCCAAGAATCTCGACTCTTGATCGTCTCACGAATATCCAACCAAAAGATACTCCCTTGGATGGTTTCTTCAACTGGCGCAATCCGTTGTTTCGACACTGTTTCACTGAGCCATAAGCTCTCGTTGCACCGCCATGCTAAGGTCACAATCCTCCTGCATGTGTTCATGTGGAACAGATCCTTAAATTTCGGGAATATAGACAACGTGGGGCAATCTATGACCGTGTCCAAAACAACACCCGAGGTTAATGAAAATCGGATTGCTTGTCTAGAACGAGAAGCAGACTCGGGGGAGATAAGCATAGACGATGAATCGGACATTATGTTAGAAAGAAATAGTGAGGGCCAGTTTTCATTTCGTTTAAATGATTTTTCATTTGAGAAAGTCATTGGGTTTGATATCTAATGAAATTTAACTAATATTTTAAAGTACATATTCTATTTTGTCTTAAATATATTTAGCTACAATTTCCCCATTACTGAGACGTACCAAGTTGGAAAGAATGTTAATTTACTAACCATTAATTGCGGCACTAGGGATGTAAACAAATCAAATCGAATCAAATATGAAGAAACTTTTAAGGCTCACATTAGAGCTCAAGATTGGTTCGAAAGATTCTAACACGCTTGTTATCTATTCGAACTATTGCTAAAAAATAAACTTTAATTTTTTTAAATATATTTATTTAATATATAATTTATATTGTATTAATAAAATATTAAAACTCATGAAATATCGAATAAAATAATTCAAAAAAGTTCAAATATGTTCAAGTTCGGCTCGAATTCAATAATGTCGAATATGAATTAAATATTTTTCGAGTCAATTTGAAAAGCTCGTGAATCGGCTCGATTCATTTGAATTCTTATGGGTACAATGTACACACATTGCATATGTATTAAATATTATTATTTTATACAAATAGGAACTTTAAAAAAAGTATATTACCGCCAACAATTTAGTTTGTTAAGATGCTTGTTCAAAGCAATGAGTTATCAAATTTCTGGTTCAACCAGTTAATCGATAATTGAACCAGCGTATCATTTCTATCAAATCCACAGGAGGAAAGACACCTAGGATGAGGCTGGCCATGAAGGCAGCAAGAAAAGAGTCCACCCCCGCCACCGGAGGAGTGAAAAGCACTGAATTTTCAGAGGCTTTCTGTGATGTCCGGAATAATTATTAATTGTCAAATGGATTTAATTATGACATTTTATATGATGTGTTGGGAATTAATTCTTTGGTATCGAATTTTGGTCCGAATTGGAATAAATGATTCCGGGAATGAAATTATAATACTAATTAAATTTCATGGGGATTCTAATAATAATAATAAGGATTAAATTTAGAGTATAGATGAAACTAAAAAGGGGATGGAGATGTATTGAATAGCAAAGATTAAATTAGAGTTTGACCAAGCAAGACACACACTAACTCCCCAACACACACTAAAATCGATTTCCCTCTCCTTCCTCATCTCGTTCATGCGTCTGCCACTCTTTGAAGGATGAACGATTTGATTTCGTTTTTTTTCAGCATGATTTTCGTTCAAGCCTATGTGGGTAAGATACTACATCATTCCTTCTTCTTGCTCTTCGATTTATGCACGGTTATTCGAAATTTATGCTGGGTTTGGTTCGAAAGTTAGGGCTTGGAGGGGGCAAATGTCTAGTCTTTCATATTGGTGTTTTTTCTTGATGTTAGGCTCGATTTCCCTGCCAAATTACGTTGAGTTTTGATTGTTATTGGTTATAGAAATTGTGGCTACCCTATATTTCGAAAATATGGCTATTTTTTAAGCTTGTAAAAGATGCTTTTATGATGTTTGATAAAATGCTTGAATGGTGTTCTAGTGTTGGTTAAAAGCCTTACTAATGGTGTGGTGAATAGCTAACATTTATGGCTCATAATTTAAGAGTATTCTAATTGGATTTAAACATTTGTTTTGAAGGATGAAGATTGTTTTATTGTTGTATGTGGATATATGTTGTGATTTGTGGTTAGATGAAGTATTGTCAATGAAGAATGATAACTTGAATTGGTATAGCGGGTTAAGGCGGTTATGTGACTCACTTTATTGAATGATTAATTGTTAGAAGGAAATTGTTGAGTTTTGTCTTGGCTTAGTATTATTGTTGGTTAAAATAAATGAAGATTAAATCATGCATGGAAGGTGTTTGTTAATATGCTTAAAGGAGATTGAAGTGTGGGTCTAAGCCTTGTTTGTGGGGGGTAAAAGAACTAACTTCTATGGCTTGTAGCCATTGTAATATTTGGTGGGTGTTGGGCTATGAGATGGGATGTTTTATCTTTGAAGCATGAGTAGTGTGTGAATGGTTGAGTTAGATACATGCTAATAGGTGTTATAACATATTTTAAAGTGTATATTAAGGAATATACTTGCATGTGTACAATAGCATGAATTGGAGACTTTATTGAGTATTTGAATGACAATTCTACGAACTAACTGTATAGTTGGTTTGAGCAATATATATTGTCTTGATTTTTGTGAATTTACTCACTATATAGTCGAGTTGGAGATGACTCAAATAGAGGATTATTGGCTTGTTTGTGTACACTATGAAGCATAAAAATGAAGAGTGCTTAATGATGTTAATTGTTTTGAATATGAGCTAATATTGAATTGATATTCGAATAGTCACTATACAAGACTTCGGACGTTGATGACAACTTGTTCATGTTGTCGACTATAAGGTACGTAGTGACGTACGAGCAGGTATAATATGAATTGTTTCATATTCCAATATTCATGTATTGTTGAATTGTGATAACTTAATATAAGAAAATGATTATGTGAATTGAGTTGATATATGTGGTATGATGGACACGTAAATGTACGTGGTCCGGATATGGAGTTGGGTATGGATGCTTTTGGCATGATCGATATGAGAAATGGTTGAGAATGAGATTAACGTACAGGCAGAGTTGCCTTCGATATGAGACTCGTTATGATTGAACATAAATGATGAATTGTGATTATGTTGAGTTTCATGTTGTGATTAACGATACTGAACTTGATGTTTATGAAATCATGTGAGACTGAAACAGGAACAGCTAGTGGAAGCTATACGGATTCAGAACTGTACAGGGAGTACATTTTTATGGATTTTAAATAATCTTAAATTGTTATATTATGAATTAATTATAATTGTTATGCATTGTTATAAATATGAGTATCGTGACAGGGTATGCTCACCCGTGTGGGGGCTGTTTCTGTTGAAACAGGTACAACAAGTACTAAACTACTTTGGGATATTGGTTCGAACTTTGTTGGATCATGCCGCTTCCAGAAGCAGAAGCGTATATGAGAGTGGGTAAATAGGATACGCTATTTATTCAGTTAGATTGGTATTCATTTATTTGTTGCTCGTATGTGAGCAATTGGAAGCATGTATATGGACTGTATAAGGGTGTTGAAGCCCACTTCTGATGTCTTCCTAGTATGGTGTTTTCCCTGGCTGGGAACTTATTTAGAGTTTTGTTTTCTTTTAAGTATTGTGTTTTTCCCTGGCTGGGAATTATATTGGTGATGTGTCTTATTTTGGGATAGCTCAATTTTGGGGAGACTCTTCCCAATTTTTTTATAAAAACCCTGTTAGGATCGGTCCGGAGTGTTTAGAGGGGGGGGTGAATGAACACTCCTTCTAAAAATTAATCCTTCGTGATTTCTTTCGGATTAGTGAAAGAAATCTGTTTCTTAATCAATTCTTGTACAAAACAGACCACTGAAAATATAAGTGCGGAACGGTCTGTTCTTGTATGTAAGAGCGGCTCGATGGCTAGTGAGAAAGAACGAGTGCAGAAATAAGATACACATGATATGTTTCTGGAAGTTCGAAGGTGGTGTAATCCTTCTACGTCTCCCCTTCTTCCAATTAAGGAAGGTTTATACTAGAAGACTTTGATTTATACAATCCTGTTGTACAAACCCGATTCAGACTGGATTTACCTCACTACCAATCTAAAACTCCTAGTCACTCAATCTGCTCAGAGACACTCTGTCTGACAGTTACAATATGTTTCTCACTTCTATTTTCAACACAGAAAACACAAGATGCGCACAGTGATCCTAAATGATCAAATGTTACAAAGTAAACGTGCTTAAGAATGATTTCAGCTCGAGAGCTTCTGAACTTGTAAGCTTGTGCTATTTTTGCTTTCTTGTGCGTTTTTCAATTGATCAGCGAGAGTCAGTAGCAAGAGTCTCTATAAGTTCCTTTTTGTTGCATCCTTTTATAGTTGAAGGTACCAACGACATTATTTCCTTTAATGTGCAACTTTGACTCTGGTTAAACTCTGAGTAGGCTTCAGTCTTCTTCTTCAGGATACTTGCCGTTCTGGTTCATACTTTCGGCGACTGTCAGGTAAGCTCTTCTTTGTCTTCTTACATATTATGGCAATCTTCAGTCTTTGGTCCTTTGTAGCATTAATTACAACATTAAATGCTACAATAAATAGCCGTTAATGATTCGGACTGAGGAGCCATTCTGTATGTATCCTAAGCTGCTCTGATCTGATAAAGATAGAGATCGATCTGAAGCTTTGGTTGAGTCAGTCTGATATTCATCGATCCGGTCTGATAAGTAATGTGACTTATCAGCTTGTTCTGTTGTTGAGCTATCGATCTGGTCGGTCTGATTACCCTCGATCCGGTCTGATATGCTTTGTCATCTTATCAGCTTGATCTGTTTGGGCGATCGTTCTTGTCAGTCTGATTTCTCTCGATCCGGTCTGATATGTTTTGTCATCTTTAAAATCTCATCAATAAGATCCGGGACTAACAAACCAACAATATAAAAGTGGTGTAATGAGGATGGAAATGGGCGAAATCTTTGAGTCTATTTGTTGGTAGAGATGATCATATAATGTTGAACATTATTTATGTCATGGGATTATGGGAAACATGAAATGATTCCTTTTAAAGAATGAAAAGAAAATGAAAAATTTATACACATACGACGTCATAAATGAACTAATGACGAGTTTAAGTGTTGGGGTCTTACACTTTCATAGGCTTTCAGGGTCATTTTGATGTCACCCTTAAGTTATCATCATTATTGTTCACCGACACGGTCATGTATAATGGGTTCCACTTGCTTGACATTTCAGGTAATGGTAGCAGTTATTGTCAATAAATTTTTTTAAGTAAATAATTAGATATTTTGGACACATTTTTATGAATTTTTTTTTTAAAAAGGTTCTACAGTGACCAATGATCAAGAATATATTGTTTCGTTTCGCGACTGTCGTGGAATCGTCAATATTCCATAAAAATGGTGTTATGGTGCACGTTCGCTTTAGTCGAGAACTTTACCGCGACGATTGTCGTTCCTGTTATGGAAAGGTTGTTCCGCGACCGATATTCCAAACCATGATCATCACCATTGATGTGGTATTACCCATGACACTGACTCTGTGATAACATCAAACTTTCCGACTTCCGGAGCTTTGCTATGGAAGGAGAATCATCATCATTGATGAAATATTACATATATATAGTAGATATCATCATTGATGGAATATTTTATATCAGTGGTAGACATAACTCCAGGATAAGAGGGCTACGATTATACCGAAAGATATCCAGTTGGCTAGGAGGAGTTTAGGCAAGAGAACTTGAGATTGTGTGTAGCAAGGTTTCCAAAAGTTCAAGGTCCACTAGTGCATTTCTTGTCACCTTCAACGGGGGTTTCTTTGTTCATGATTGGATTTTTGTTATCCATTTTCTCCACTGCCATACAGCGAACAGCTCAGTGTTCCCAAAGTTATTAACAAAAAGTAGACCACGATTTCTTTTGTTTTATATAAAATAAAATTGATTTATCCGATTTTCTATCATAAAAATTCCCAGTTCGCTGCTTGCTCGTGGATGTTTGGTAGTCTTTCAACTATAAATAAGAAGTCGAAAAGCGGTCAAACCCGCTCTTTGAATATTGAACATCATAACCAAAGAAAATGGTCAAAAAAGAAAAGAAACGCCTGAATTATTCTCTTTAGAAAAGGTGGATTTGTAATATATATACAACAAAATCATGAATTTAAATATAAACTTCACAGATTTTAAAACTTCTATTCACATATACCTTTAAATCAAATCGGCCCACTTGTATGTATATATATGTCCTAAAACGATGAGAAATAGTTGACTTCATCTAATTCATGTTTTTTGAAGTAATTGTTATCTGTATTTATTAAATGCGAAGGAGTCGTAACTCATATATTAAAAAAAAACATGATATTAGTTTGGTCCAAATTTCACTTTGCGATTATTATTTGAAAAAGTACAGTTTACATACTAAACATTCATTAATTATAACAATTTGTATGCTCTTAGCTCGATTCTGTGTTTTTACTGAAGATTTATCGCTGCATTCCATCGTCATCTAACATCATCAAACTTAGAGATCTCTTAAAAAACTAAAAATAATATTTTGTACATCGAAACTCTCTAGTTATTGATTTCGGTAAAGTGAATTTTGATACCTTAAATATTTATTTATTTTTTTCAAATTAAGTATTAATTAATATATAAGGCGATGGTGGAATGCGACAATGAGTATACAAAATATTTCAATTAATGAAAGTTGGGGATGTACACTGTAATTTTTCAAACATTGATTGCAAAATGGTTGCAAAATGTAATTTGGATCAAACTATATCATTTTTTTTAGAATTCTTCTGTATAATTTTGTTTTTTTTTTTTGCATAAATAATTAAGAGTGATGATATATAGTAACTTGGATGTGCAACAAAAATAACTTAAAGAAACGATACGAACCAAGCATGTCATGAACTTTTCGAGCCGGCTCGAAAAATATTCGATTCGTATTCGAAGTTATCGATTCCGAGCCGAACTCGAACATGTTCGAACTTTTTTTCGAGCCGAACTCAAGCCCAAATTATTTTGTTCGGTTGCTCGCGAGCTTTAATATTTTATTAATATATATAATTTAATATTAAATAAATATATTTCGAGTCTTTCGAGTATTTATTTTCGACTAATAGTTCGAATATCTCGTGAGCATGTTCGAATTTTTCAAGCCGAACTCGAGCTTTAATTCGAGCCGAATTCAAGCCAAAAATTTAAATTATCCGAACTTCGAATCGAGCTCGAACTAGAATAGACTAATTTCGAGCCAAATTCGAGCCTTAAAATTTTCTTCATATTCGAGTCGATTCGGTTCATTTACACCCCTAAATTAACTTAAGAAGAAAATAGGAAATAAGAAAATATAATTAATTGAACAAAACATTTTCCAAACACTGAAGTACTGAACCCTGAAAAACTCGTAAATGTCAGAAAGGGCTGACTAAGAGTTCCGTTTGAGAAAAAAAATATCACGGGATATATTGATACAATGCTAGGACAGTCGATTATCCATATTAAATATATCATATGAATATTTTATATCGATGGTCATATGAATATTTCAAATGGTGGATGATATCTTAAGGTTGATGACAACATCAATCATATACAAATATTAAACATATACAAATGTTTGATGATGTCTTAGGGTACTGTTAGGGGTGTAAACGAATCGAACATGTTCACGAACTTTTCGAGCCGGCTCGATAACTATTTGATTCGAATTCGAAATTCTCAATTCGAGCCGAACTCGAAACATGTTCGAACCATTTTTCGAGCCGAACTCGAGCCCAAATTACTTTGTTTGATAGTTCGCGAGCCGCTCGCGAATTTAATATTTTATTAATATAATATAATTATATATTAAATAAATATATTTCGAACCTTTCGGATATTTATTTTCGAGCAATAATTCTGATAGTTCCCGAACATGTTCTAACCTTTTCGAGCCGAACTCGAACTCGAACTCTGATTCGAGTCGAACTCGAGCCAAAATTTGAAACTATTCGAACTTCGAATCGAACTCGAGCTCGAATATAACTATTTCGAGCCGAATTCGAACCTTAATTTTTCTGCATATTCGGCTCGATTCGATTGTTTACACCCTATGTACTATCCATGAAGACAATATCATTCAAACCTGTATAAGAATAAGGAATCTACGTTTATTACAGCAAACAAATAATACACGACAAAATTCCAAGTAATATTGGAGGAAGAAAACAATTTAGCTAGCCTTCGTTTCTAACTTTTGCTTTGGGATGAGTCTATGGGCGCCTTCAAATCACATCATCCTTGCCCAATACATTGATTTTTCATTTATTTATTTTTTAATCGGCCAATCAGATAATATATAGAATATTAATCATTTGGTTGACATCAAATAAATAAATAAAACAAAACATTTAATTTAAATAAACAAAATAATCGGTGTCAGGTTGCAATGAGGACAGAGTTGAGTATAAAAAAATCATAAATTATGGGATTGTGACAAATTATATTCTTTTGTAAAAGTCCATGAACAACAATAAGTGACACTTCGCTGCAAGAGATTACCTCTAGTGGCAAGCGGTATATCTGTTGACCCGGTGTTGATCTCATGAGCTGATATTGACGTTCGATTCTACGATTGACCTCTATCAGAGTTATTGTCACGGGTCAATTCATATGAATGATACTTGGGTACAATTATTAAGCCGATACAACAATCGATGTATAGTGCATTGGGGAAAATTATTGTGCACCCAAACACCAACACACAACATAATATAATATATATATATATATATATATGATTTGGTGCATCCAAACACACAACGAATTTCTCATGCATTGTGACCCCTGTGGTTTTAAAGATTTGACCGATAATTTTTTTTAGTAAAGTAGCTAGTGTTTGGATCTGCAACCGATTTAGCTTGTTATTGTTTCGAGAATATTTTAAGAAAACAACAATCAAATAAAAGCAGGATTTGCTTTTAATTTATATTTACATAATACTTTTGCACAATTATTTAGAAATTCATTAAAACAATCTAAAAAAAAACTCAAGTAATTCTCAAGGCATAATTTTTGTATCCATGCCCGCCCTGGTGCCTATATAGAATAGGATGAATTGGTGTGGATATAAAGCGAGTGCGGACTCGAAATTTTGTTTAGGGGGGCAGAAAATCATTAACATTAAGAATCGAGGGTAAAATTTTTTTTATCAAAATATAATTTAAGGGAGGTAAAATATAATTTTTGAAGGCTAACAATAATTTTTTGAAAGTCGTAGACGATTTTTAAATTTTTTTATTTAGGTAATAATTGTTTTTTTGCACTTGCACTCTTATGTCTTAATGTTGGGGTTTTTAACTGTTATTCGAAAAAATAAAATTATTTAACAAAATAATCGTTTTTTTTTCTATTATTAAAGTACCTAAGTCGCCATGTGAGATGGCGACTTCATTTGAAGTCGTCATCTCACATGGCGACTTCTACAAAAATTATTAAAAAAACTATTATTTTTCGATGTCGCCATGTCAGATGGCGACTTCAAATGAAGTCGCCATCTGACATGGCGACTTATACAAAAATTATTAAAAAAAAATATTATTTTTGATGTCGTCATGTCAGATGGCGACTTCATTTGAAGTCGCCATCTGACATGGCGACTTCCATATAAAATCTAAAAAAATATTATTTTCGGAAGTCGCCATCTGACATGGCGACATCTTTTAATTTTTTAAAAGATGTCGCCATGTTAGATGGCG
Source organism: Haberlea rhodopensis (assembly GCA_907163345.1). Classification (NCBI taxonomy): domain Eukaryota; kingdom Viridiplantae; phylum Streptophyta; class Magnoliopsida; order Lamiales; family Gesneriaceae; genus Haberlea; species Haberlea rhodopensis. The sequence goes on from CAJQUN010000061.1 coordinate 2,025,440, forward strand.
ACATTATATTAAAAAATAATTGTTTTGCCGGTGTCGGTATATAAAGACAGAACTTGTTTTTGTTTTTAAATATTGTCGCCATCTGATGGCGACAAAAAAAAAAAAAAAATTTTTTTAATGTCGCCATTTTAGATGGCGACAATAATCAAATACGTCTATAAAACTGAAATGTTACTCCTTTTGAAATATAACAAATTCTCTTCGGCTTTCGAACAAATTCTCTTCAGAATTCGTGAAAATTCAAATTCTCTTCAGAATTCGTGAATATTTTCTCTGCAGGTATGTTGTTATACAAATAATTAAATTTCATAATATTATATATACTGTACTAATTATTAAATTTGTGTTATTTTAAGGTATGTCAATTAAAAAGTTGTTGTATTGGGGAGGCAATATATTACAAGATTCAGAATCTGTTAGATATGATCGTGGTCCGTCGAAAGGCATGACAATATCTCGCACTATTAATTATTTGCAGTTAGTGAACGACGTATATGATATTACTGGCATCGACCGTAACCAGTTCATTCTGAAAATATATTGTAAATATATATTTAGTGATTTTTCTGGGATAAAACAAACAATTTTTTCCGTTGACAGTGATTACAATTTAGCATGGGTATTGGATTCTGAACAAAATTATAGTTGTTTAGAGATGTATATACAAACAGAACGAGAGATTATGATTTTATTACAGAAATGCCAACAAGTGGTAGTGGTCCATTGGTAGTAGATACAGAAAGACAAACTACCTCTAGGATTCAAGATGATGCTCCTATAGTTGCTGACAATATTGTTCCCGAGCCATTAGCAGACAGTTTTGTGGATTTTGGAGATGATTTTCAGACTGAACCGGAGGGAATTCCATCTGAGGATGAGTCTGATGACGATGAGGTGATATTGAAGAAGTGCCAGATAATGTACCAGACACAACCACAACAAATACTCATGTCCTTTATCCAACAATTCCATTTTTCTCCGACACATCCGCAAGATTGGAGACTCATTAGACATTCCAACAGGTAGATGGGGAGTTACTACGACTACTCGAAAGGGGATATCCATCTAGATATGGTTTTCAAAAAT